>CM053585.1:212468984-212487501 GCA_028646515.1 Pseudochirops corinnae
CTTTGGTCATAAAGTCTTCCCTACTCCATAAATCTGACAGGTAAACTATTCCTTGCTTCCCCAGATTATTTACAGTATCAGCCTTTATACCTAGATCATGCACCCATTTAGACTTGATTTTGGCGTACGGCGTTAGATGATGGTCTATGCCCAGTTTCTGCCATACTATATGGAATCAAATATTTCTAAGGCCTTTTCACCTTAAAGATTTTATAATTTATTTATCTTGAAGTTTTATGAGCACTACAGCCAAGAAGGAAGAAGAGACTACAGATAAATGGAATCATAGTAAGGGAAAGAACCTCAGAAATCTCCCCCTACACCATTCCTCACAAGAGGTCATCCAGACTTCTCCTGAAGAATTACCCAGAGAGGGAACCCAGCTGCTTCCAAGGTAGCTCATTTTACTTTTGTACAGTTTTAATAGCTTAATCTCTGCTCCTAGTTCTGCTCTTTGGAGACCCAAGCAGAGTGAATCTAATCCTTTCTCTACAACACAATCCTTCAATACTTGAAGACAGCCACCATGCCCTATTCCTCCCCCACTCCCCCAATTTTTCCTTCTCTTTTGCTTTAGGGGCCTTTCCCCCTACTCATTCTGGAACAGATATAGCCTGGGACAGGTGCCCTCCAAGACCAATCATCAAAAAAGGGCAAGTCTTAGAGGTGACCTTCCAGGAAAGGAATACCTTTGCCAGTCCCCCACCCCACCCCAGTCCCAAGTACCCAGCTGATATGGAGGCTAGGCAGGAGGGGACTGGAAGTAGATTCCTGGCTTCAGAAGTATTGTCCCATTTCACCTTGTCCCTGCTCTTTGCACTGACTCTACTATTTTCTACAAGTACAAGAAATGACAGCACTGACTACCCAGGCAGAAAGATACTTGGGGTATGTTTTCTCTGGTTGTCCCCTGTGTCCAAAAGGCTCCCCTTCATCTCCCCTATTGATTTCCTTGAAATTCCAATTAAAATCCTAGTTTCTAAAGGAAGTCTAAAGGAACCATAAAAATGAAGAGGTTTACCCCAAGAAGGTTAGGGTTCCCTGAGACCCCAAAATACCAACATGCTGGGTCCTGCAGAAAGAATTCCACTCAAGTCTTCTCAGCCAAAGAGAAGTAAAGTTTATTAAAAGTTTGCCTGTACCGGACACGGAGCAAGTCTGTGCTAGAAAACTCTATGGTACTCTCACACCACATGGAGGGAAGATGGGGTCTTATATACAGAAGAATCTAGGGGTGGTCTAGAGGAGGAGCTTGGGGAAGGTCTCCAGGAGGAGTCAATGAGGTCAATTCGAGGGTGGATTGATATTTTGATAGGCTCAAGGGTGGGAAGCAGATGGACAATGGAGGGCCAGGCTAGTAACAGAGGTCTGGGCAGAGCCACAAGGAAATACTTATGGCTTCTGCAAATGCCTCATCTAGTGGGAAGATTCAATCAGACTTCAAGGGGTTTCCCAGAGCCTGTACCTCAGAGATTCAAGGAGAGCTCAAGGGGGGTCCCAGAGCCTACACCTCATCATTCCCCCCTCAAACAAATTCTAGTGCCTCTCTTCTCTTTTCTATTTATCCCCTATATACCTTGTCTGTTTATAATTGTTTGCTTGTTTCTCTCCCTCCCCCCGTTAGATTGTGAGTTCCTTGAGGGCAAGTATTGTCTTTTGCTTCTATTTGTATCTCCAGGGTTTAGCACAGTGCCTGGCATATAGTAGTCACTTAATAAATATCTGTTGACTATATTGGTCGAAAACAAGTCGAGGTCAAGTGCTTCAGCCAATCAGCTGCAGCTAGAGGAGTCCAAAACCTAGCTTTGAGGAAATCCCAGGAAAAGAAGTCACTTAACCCAGAGACGTCCTTAGAGTAATGGGCAGAGCTTGGGATCTGGTTCCCATTTCTGCGCTTCTGTTGGATTTCCAAGGTTTTTATGCTACGGGGCGGGAGTGGGGAGGGAGGGTGGGGGTGTGTGTGAGTGAGGTGGGAGATGGAGAATAGGAGCACTGTTGTCAGCTCTCAATCACATCAAAGGCAAGAGCTTTGGTCAATCACGGACTTGAAGGAATACTTTAAAGGGAGCGCCTTTTCGGAATAGATTTAAAAATAGAGTAAAATATGCATTTTTGTGGATTCAGCCGACGTGGGAATTTGTTTTGTTTGACAAAGCTATTTATTACCAGGGCTTTGTGGGTCTTTTTCTCCGGGGGAAGGGTAGTAGAGTGTAGGGGAATAAGAATAGAATAGCAAAGAAACAAAAGAACGAAAAGGGGGTCGCTGAAGCACACACCCCCCCTTTTTTTAAAGTAGAAAAGTGAACTGAAGGAAGGCCAGAAAGAACAGGCAAGAATAGCAACTTTGAAAGCTACAGGTTTAACTTTTTTGTATACTTAAAAAATAAAAGTTAGCTTTCCATAACAGCGACATGCAATTTCATATGCGATCCTCTTTCTGTTCTACTATGTATGTGGAAATGCCCATTTTATTTGGTGTTTGTTAAAATCAGGATAAAAACAAGCCAACTTTAAAAATAAAAGAGATTCTCTGTCGTTTCCACAAGTGATTCGACTCAATAAATTAAGCGCTTCTTGCAGAGGTTGCACTTCCCTCCGCCTCGGGACGCATTTAAAGTCCAGGCTGAGTGACTACTAGAACCCTGGGGTGTCTGGGTGCTGGCTGGTTCTGCTTTATTGCCTTTCCATTGTGTGCCGCTGGAGCTGGACGCGCGCAGACAGCTTCGATTTACCCTCATTCTGCTTTTGGTCTAGGGTTATTGTCATGTACTCCGATCTTCAACTCGAGACTGGGGAGGCTGCAGCTCACGTGCGCCCCCCAGGGTAGGCTCAACCCGGGACGGGGTTGCCTTGAAAGTCAATGATTTGTTGCAAGAATCAACGATTTTTCCTTTTTGGGAAAATGCAATTTGAGAAGGTGGAAGAGAGCAGTGGGGAAGGAGAGGCTGATTAGACTAGGTGTAGGTTGTAGGAGTACAGATCTCCGGTTTTCCCTAGGCTATATCTGGGCCCTCTGTCCCTCCCCAAGGAGCCTCCGGGGCTTAGGCAAAGGGCGAGGAAGCAGCGCCCTTTAGCATCTGCCTCTCCAGTCTTTCGGGCAGTGTCTCTTGGCTCATCATTGCACCTGGCAAGTGGGAGCATTCATGTATTCCGGGGGTGTGTAGGGGGAGAGGGGCGAGGGGAGCGCGGTACGTGTCTTTGGGTGTGTGTTTATACGTAAGTATACCTGTATGGGAGGAAACATGTGTTTGAGGATGGAGGGGGAAGTTGTGTGTGTGGCGTATATACACTAGACTTTCTATGTCCGTGTGTGGGAGAATTGTGTACATGTATGTGGCGCTTGTATCTGTGAAGTGTGTGTGTGTGGGGATGTGTGTGAAGGGATGGTGAGGTGTGACGCTGCGAGGAGAGAGAGCAAAGTACGGAAACTTAACCACTTCCTTTTTTAAACAATTTTTCCCCTGTGAACTTCCGAGCTCCCAGGGCTAAGCGCAGATTCTGGGGACTGCGACTGCGTATCTGTGAGTTCCCCAGCTCTTGTGGGGGGAGGGGGTGTCTGCGTAGGGCGCGGCACTGGAGATTATGCCATTTTATGGGTCCCTGTGTTGGGAAGAATCATTGCCTCCTCTGTACTCTATATCCCTATCCTTACGGGAGCTTGGGCGTGGTCTCAGTCTTCCGTAGAAGAAATTAACTTTATTATCCCTTGGTTTTGGGGGTGGACGAAGTAGAGTTCCGAATTCGTTGATATCTTGCTTTTCTTATTGCACTCTCCTGAAATCAACCTTTTAACTAGGCTATAGAGAAGATGAACAAGACAAAATTCAATGCAAGTGTGTCTGTTTCCCATCTTCTTTCAGAACTTCGATCGTACTTTTCACCTCTGGTGCCCTTTTGTTCTCTAGTCAGTGTATTAGGATTGTTTATTGCTTATCTTCTTACTGAACTCAGCTCCATCCTGCTATTCATCCTTGTTTCCACCTCTGGGCTTAACACTTAATAAAGTGCTCAATAAATGCCTGTTGAACTGCTCTTGGATGTCTGTATGGCACTCTCTCTGTTTGCCTATAGGAAGCTCCATGGTGCTATGACCTCCTTCGTGCTCTTTGCAGGAGGTCACAGCAAGGGGAGATGCCCGCGGTTATTGTGAAGTCTTTATGAAGAAAGTGGAGCTTGATCTCTGTAGGACAGTTGGTGGGTCCCAGAGGTAGCACTTACCAACTGAAGAGAGGGCAAACATTGTGAGCAAAAGGGCAGAGATGGAATTTTACATGCCACATTCAGAGAAACAGTAAATAGTTATTATTTTGGCTGGAACAGTTGTTGAGTGGAGGAGGTAAATTTGGAAAAGAAGACAAGATCTGATTCAAACTCCATGAAGTTATTTGGTGAACTCATTCCTTTACATTTCCAAAAAGTCACCATCAGTAGAGTTTAGAAAGTTTTATCTGCCAGGTTAATGAGTGCAGACATTATCCTGTTGGGTAGTTAGGAGTCACTGCAGATTTCTGAACCCAGGAGTAGCATCATGAAATCAGCATTTTAAGAAGAGTAATCTAAGAATACTATGGGATAGATTGGAGGGGGAAGAGATTCTAGAGAGGGACATCTAGACCAACTGGAAGCAGCTATGGTAATGTAGATAGGAGGTGATTTGAGTCTAGATTAGGGGAGTGGCAGTGGATATGGAAAGTAGGGATTGTATGAATTGTGAAATAATAAACGTGAGATTCTTTTGACTGATTGGCTATTAGGGTTGAGTATGAGGGGAGGGTTGATAACTGAGGTTTAAACCTGAATAACTGATCTTATTCACAGAAATAAGGAAGTTAGGAGGTGAATTAGGAGGTGAATCTGATTTATAGGGTTGTTAAGATATTGAGTTTGAGATAATGGAAGGACATCAGAGGTACAACATAGCTAATGGCCAGTTGAAAGTATGGAAATGAATGCAGGAAAGAGAGTTCCAGTTTGGAGATGTTTCTAGAGTGGTCCACAAAGAAGTGCTCATTGAAGCTCAGAGTAGATGAGGTTTCCAAGACAGGGAGAGCATATAGATCAATAAGAAGAATCAGAACAGTATAGGACAAGGAAGCCAAGGGAAGGGATGGTCATCAGTGCTAAATGCTTTAGAGTGGTCAAGGAAGAATAAGACGAGAAAAGATAAATGGATTTGGTTATTATGGCATTGGTTACTTTGAGAGAGAAGTTTTGGCTAAATGTTGAGGAGAAAAGCCAGACTGAAGAAAGATAAGGAGTGAATGAGTGATGAGGAAGTGAGAGAGTAGGTATATTTGGCAAGCAAAGGAAGGTTGGGGAAGAAAGCAGCTACTAGGGTCAAGGCAATGTTTGCTAGGCTTGTGGTAGTTTTAAAATGGAGAAATCTGATGATTTATTAAGCTGAAGGAAAGGAGCCAGAAGAGAGGAAGAAGTTGAAGATGAATAAATAGGAAGATCAATATTTAGGAATAATGGAGAGATAGAAATGAAAGATAAATGGAGTGTCTTCATGGTCTTAGGAAAGTCAGGGGTGAGGTCATGGGTAGAAAGTTAGGATGGAGGGATGATAAAATCATAGATTCAGAGCTGAGAAGGACCTTAGAAGTCACCTAGTCCAGCCTCCTCATTTTACAGGTGAGGAAATAGAGGCACGTGGAGATTAAGTGATTTGCTCAAGTTCAAATGTGTGGCAAACCTGGAAATGAAAGCTGGTCCTCTGGTCATTTCTCTTTCCACTTCACCACACTGCAGGGGTGGGGAACCTGGGGTTTTGAGGCCACGTGTGGCCTTCTAGATCCTTGGGGTTGGCCTTTTGACTGAGTCCAAGTTTTACGAAACAAATCCTTTTATTAAGGGGATTTGTTCTATGAAGTTTGCATACAGTGAAAGTGTTGCACTTGAGGACTTAGAGGGCCACATGTGGCCTGAAACCCCAGGTTCCCCACCCCAGTATTACAGTATCTCAGATTAGGGAATGAAGAAGAGTAGAAAGCATTTGTAGCAACCAGAGTCGGAGAAGCACCCAGAGAACAATTAGAGATAAATGAAAGGATTATGCAGTGCTAATTCAACAAATAAAATTTAATCCAGCAACTATTTAGTAAGCGTTCACCATGTCCATGGTGGTGGTCCATGCAAAGATGAAAAATTGCAAGGTCATTGCTCTCAAGTGTAGCTGACAAGCACTAAAGTTAGAGACAGTAGACTGGGGTGCTGGTAGAAGGGAACAAGCATTTATTCATGACTGACTATGTGCCAGGCACTGCGGTACTAAGCACTTTAATAGTTATTATCTCATTTGACCTTCACAACAACCCTGGGAAGTAGATATTATTATTATCTCCATTTTATACTTTAGAAAAATGAGGCAGAGAGAAGTTAAGGTCGGAGGTGTCTGAGGTCAGGTCTTTCCAACTCTAGGTCTTGTGCTCTATCCATTTTACTGTATCCACAGATTAAATTCCAAGTGTGAGAGAGAATTTGCTGAACTTTAAAGCACTGTAGAAATGAAAGCTATTATTATTACAATCTAATCTGAAGGAAGATCAGAGGTATATAAGTAACTGCAATACAAGGTGGAATGAGATAAGTTCATAGAAGAGGTCAGACAGGGAGGCCTAGAGCTCTGTATAGGCAAGATGGAAACAAGGGTCAGAAACAGAGTGCTGGCATTACTAGCGGGAAGAAGGGTGAACTTCTTTGGGAATCATTGGAAGCTGCGGGAGCATTGGGAGGTAGAAATAACTGATGGCCACTGATGAATGTATAAGGGTGAGAAAGGGAGGAATCAAAGATGACTTGGAGGTTTCAAACCTGGACAATTGGGAGGATGATGGTACCTAGAATCAAGCATAAGGCAGCATCCTCTAAATTTTGGCATCTCAAGGCAAAGCCTCAGTGGTAGCACCTAGCTGTGGCTTTGGTGGTATCATCAATAGAGTGGGGAAGTTGAGAAGAGTTTGGGGGGGAAGAAGATGACTTCAGTTTCAGGAATGCTGGCCTTGAGATATCACCAAGAGAAGTGGTAGAGCCAGGACCAGTTAGAAGGAGGTGAGTGGGGAGCAGATTACCTAACTCTCCCTTCCACTTTACACGTAGTCCTTGCCAGGATCTTGTTCTAACTGACAAGAGCACATACTACTGCTTACTGGAGGACACTTAGTGCTGAATTCATCCTGGTGAATGTCTTGGTTTTATTTTAGCAACTGAAACCCAAGGTGCAATGCTGTTGTAGCATTTCCTGATGCTCATTGCTGTCTCCTATCACCTGAGTAAGTGTGATCCCAATGTAGGCCACAGGAGGGCAGCAAGAGAAGCTCTTAGTTTTCCTGTGATGGAGAGTCAAAGGGCTGTAGGCAGAACTAGATTAAGATTTTGCATTCAATTGCCCCTCCTATGGATGCCATTTCTCAGTCAGTCTCCAGAGAATTGCCTTAAGGGCAGATGAGGGACCTTGGAAATCTAGGTGCAGTTTCTTCTCCAAACTCCTCCCTTAAGTGGTTTAAAAGTACAGAAGTTCTTAAACTTATTTTCTGTCATGGATCCCTTTGGCAATCTATTGAAATCTATGGAGCCCTTGTCAGAATAATATTTTTGAATGCAAAAAGAAAATATGTATGATTACCAGGGAAACCAAAGCTTAGTGAGAATAAAGATGTGTGTATGTGTGTATACGTATACATATATACATACATACATACATACATACATATACACACACACCTATACATAAATATACATTTATTTATTTGCCATCCAAATTCACAGACTCTCTGAAATCTACCCATGGAGCCTATGGACCCTGGTTTAACAGGCGCAAGGAATGCTGTTCCCTCTGAGCTGTTCTAAGGCAGACTTGAACTTAGCTCCTCCTGACTCCAGGGAGGGGTGCTCTACTCACGGTGCCACTTAGCCGTCCCCACATAGTATTTCTTTTTTTTAATTAATATCTAAAATTTTTCCCAATAACACATAAAAAGTTTTAACATTCTTTTTTTTTTCCAAATTCTTTCTCTGCCTCCTTTCCCTCCCCCCACTGAGAAGGCAAACAATTTGATATATGTTGTACATTTGTAATAATACAAAACACATTTCCATCTAAGTCATACTATGAAAGAAAACACACACACACACACACACACACACACACCAAATAAAGAAAAAGTATCTTCAATCTGTATCCAAATTCTACCAGTTCTTTTCCTGGAAGTGGATAGCATTTTTTCTCCTAAGTCCTTCAGAATTGTCTTGGATCATTATATTGTTGAGAATAGCTAAGTTATTCACAGTAGATCATTATGTAATATTGTTGTTATTGTGTACAATGTTCTCCCTGGTTCTGCTCACTTCCCTTTGCATCACTTCATGTAAGTCTTTCCAGGTTTATCTGAGAGTATCCTGTTTGTCATTTTTTATAGCACAGTAGTATTCCATCACAATCATATACAACAACTTGTTCAGTCATTCCCCAGTTGATAGACATCCCCATAATTTCCAATTTTTTGCTACCATTAAAAGAGCTGCTATAAATATTTTTGTACACATTTTAAAAATCTCTTTGGGATACAGATCAAGTAGTGGTATTGCTGGGTCAGAGGATATGCATGGTTTTATAGCCCTTTGGGCATAGTTCCAAGTTGCCCTCCAGAATGGTTGAATCAGTATACAACTTTACCAACACTTCATTAGTGTTTTAATTTTCCCATATATTCTCTAATATTTATCATTTTCCTTTTCTGTCATATTAGCCAATCTGACAGGTATGTGGTGGTAGCTCAGAGTTGTTTTAATTGGCATTTCTGTCTAATCAATAGTGATTTAGAGCATTTTTATATGACCATAGACAACTTTGTTTTCTTCATCTAAAAACTGCTCGTGTCTGAGCAGCATGTATGAACTGCCTATTCATATCCTTTGACCATTTATCAACTGAGGAATGACTTTTCAATGAATTTGACCCAGTGTTCTATGTGTTTGAAAAATGAGGTCTCTATCACAGAAACTTGCTGTAAATTTTTTTTCACAGTAATGATTACTATGTATTTGCCTCCATCCTGTTTTCCCCCTGTTTATGCTACTTTCTCTCTCCTTTCACCCTGTCCATTCTCAAAAATGTTTTACTTCTGACTTTTACCTCCCCCAACCTGCTGTCCTTTCTATCAGTGCCCCTACCCCTTCTCTTATCCTCTTCCCCCTACTTTCTTGTAGGGTAAGATGGATTTCTACACCTAACTAAGTTGAGTTACAAGTATCATTTTCCCAGTAGGAATGTAAACAGTTTAACCTTATTGAATCTCTTATGATTTCTCTTTCCCGTTTACCTTTTTATGCTTCCCAGTAGGAATGTAAACAGTTTAACCTTATTGAATCTCTTATGATTTCTCTTTCCCGTTTACCTTTTTATGCTTCTCTTGAGTCTTGTATTTGCAAGTCCAGTTTTCTTCTATTTATTTATTTATTTTTATTGACTTGTTTATGTAATTTGAGTTTACAAGATTCAGTTCCACAATCTCTTGAATTTCAGATTTTCTCCCCTCCTTCGCCCCCCTCCTTCCATGGTGGTGTACAATCAGGTATAGGATCTGCAAATAGAAAGTCAAATTTTCTATCCTGCTCTGGTCTTTTCATTAGGAATGTTTGAAAGTTCTCAATTTCATTGAATGTCCTTTTTTTTCTCTGAAAGATTATACTCAGTTTTGCTGGGTAAGTGATTCTTGGTTGTAATTCTAGCTTCTTTGCCCTCCAGAATATCACATTCCAAGTCCTCCAATCCTTTAATGTAGAAACTGCTAAATCTTGTGTTATCTTGACTGTGGCTCCACAGTATTTGAATTGTTTCTTGTTGGCTGCTTGCAAAATCTTTTCCTTGAACTGGGAGCTCTGGAATCAGGCTATAATATTTCTGTGAGTTTTCATTTTGGGATCTCTTTCAGGAAGTGATCAGTGGATTCTTTCTATTTTTATTTTACCCTCTGATTCTAGAATATCAGGGCAGCTTTCCTTGATAATTTATTGAGAGATGATGCCTAGGTTTTTTTTTTTAATCATGGCTTTCAAGGTAGTCCAATTATTCTTAAACCATCTCTCGTGGATCTGTTCTCCAGGTCAGTTGTTTTTCCAATGAGATATTTCACATTTTCTTCTATTTTTTCATTCTTTTGATTTTGTTTTGTTGTTTTCTTGATGTCTCATAAAGTCACTAGCTTCCACTTGCCCAAATCTAAATTTTGAGGAATTATTTTCTTCAATTGGCTTTTGTATCTCCTTTTCCATCAGCCAGTCTTGCTTTTTAAGCAGTTCTTTTCTTCAGCAAATTTTTTAATCTTTTTTTTTCCCATTTGGCCAATTCTGCTTTTCAAGGCATTCTTCTCTTCACTGGATTTCAGTGCCTCTCTTACTATTTGATCTAGTTAATTTTTTTAAGGTGTTACTTCCTTTGGTATTTTTTTGCGCCTCCTTTACCAAGCTGTTGACTCTTTTTTCATGATTTTCTTGCATCACTCTCATTTCTCTTCCCAATTTTTTCTCTACCTCTCTTACTTGATTTTTACAATCCTTTTTGAGTTATTCCATGAGGCTTTGGGTATAGGAGTTTTGACTTTGTTATCTTCTTCTGAGTTTGTGTTTTTATTTTCCCTGTCAACTTAGTAACTTTCTATAATCAGGATCTTTTTCTGCTGTTTGCTCATTTTCCAGTCTATTTCTTGACTTTTAACTCAATGCTAAAGTGGGTCTCTGCTTCCAGAGTGGAGGGAGCACCATCCCAAGCTTCAGATTTTTTTGTGTGGTTGTTTTCAGAGGTAATTCTGGGGACCTGTAAGCTTTTGGTTCTTCCAAAGTGGTATGATTTAGGGAGAGGTGTGTTTACTACTCTCCTGTACTGTACACTGGTCTGTGAGCAACCATAAACACTCTTTTCTGCTGTGGAGCTGTGAGGAGGGTCCCTGCTCCAGTGCAGCTACAAGCTCTGCTGGGCTACTACTCCTTCTCTCCCTGAGACTGAGACCCAGGACTGCAATTCAGATCCAAGTATGGGCAGTATAACAGAGTCCTGCCCCCCAGTGCCAGCAAAGGGATCCTTATTATCTCCTTCTGATCAGTTGTCTGACCACCTTATCATCTGTGTCCCTGAACTGCCACTGCTGCCATTGATTCAGTTATTCCCAAGGCCTATTCTTGGTTTGTGGCACCCAGTCTATACTGGCATGGCCTGCACTGGACGGTAGTACACTTTCACCCTGGTGCAAAAGACCTTTCCTGCCAAGTTGTCTTGGACTGGAAAATTGTTTCACTTGTCCTTTTTTTTTGGCTTCTGCTGTTCTAGAATTTGTTTTGGCATTATCTGAAGGTGTTTGGGGGAGAGCTCAGGCTAGTTCCTGCATTTTCTCTACCATCTTGGTTCTACCCCCTGGGAAATCCATATAGTAGTTCTTAATAAATGTTTGTTGACTTGACTGTCAAGCTCAACTAGATCTGGAGGAGTAAACTGACTAAACTCTCAGGGAAATACAACAGAGGAAACAGTTTTCCTATGTCTGTCAGGAAAGGCTGACACCTATGAGGCTGGCGTTGGAGGTATAAAATCATTGTCAACATTCATGTGAACATTTACCAAACCCTCACGATGGGCCCAGGACTGTTTTGGTGCTTTGGAGGAACATAGAAACATGTAAGCTTTGGATCCTACCCTCCTTTATCCTAAAGTTATGCTAAGGGAGAATCAGCTAGGTTATGCTCAGTGTGAAGTGAATGGGATAGATGGTCAGTGCTATAGGGGTCAGAGGGAAAGAGAACTATTTGGGCATGGAATGAGCCTATTAAGAAGTTCTAGTAGGTACTGGGAGCAAGAACAGCAATGGAAGGACCTGATTCTTCTCCCTACAGTCCCTATTGTCACCTAGGTGAGGTTGGTGAGTAGAGGTTTGTCTCTAGAGATCAGAAGTGATGGGGTGACCTTATTGTATCAAATCAACCCTTCCCCTCTGTGGTATAGGAACAACAGATTCCCCTGCTTCTACTCTCCTACCACTTTTCCCTCTCCTACAGTCTCACATTTTTCAGACTCCATTCATAGCCACCACTTTCACATAGCCTTTCAGTTGGTATTCTGTTTCCCAAATACTACAAAAACCTAGGCATATGGCCCTTCTATCTATACACTGAACCTTCCTTAGGAAACAGGATATCTATACACATTGGCCCCTTTAATCAAATGCCACATGAGTGTCACCTGGTCACAATCTCCATGCTACTGACTGCTGAAGAGATGACCAAATTTCTTTGTCTTTCTTTTTCCTTGGCTCAGCCCCATCAAGGTAACTTCTTGGTGGAGTTAGGTAGGTGAGGAAGTTATAGAGCATTGAGCAGTGGAGGATAGGTCAGGGGTATGCTGAAGCAAGCTTTTTATACCCTTCTTTTTAGCCCAAATATAAAAACTCTGAAGCCTACAAGTGTTAGAATGGGATTTGAGAATATTCCTTCCTTTGATGCAGCAACTCAGGTTCACAAGATTCATCTCTATGCACAGAGAGACACTAAAATGTACAATCAATCAATTAATCAACCAGAATTTATTAAGTTTCTACTATGTGTAAAACACTATGCTAGACAATGAAGATTCAAATACAAAAGTAAGACAGTTCCTGCCTTCAAGGAACTTAAATTTTTAGGGAACGGAAGATGCAGTATATTCACAAATGAATAAAAATGGGTATATATAAGTTTCTATGGGAAAACCCTATCAACTGGGAGAATCAGGAAAGTCCTTTGGAAGGAGATGGCACTTGAGCTGAGACTTGAAGGGAATGAGGGGTTACAAGAGGCCAAGGTGAGAAGAAAGTTCATTCCTTGCATGGGAGGGAAGCTGGTGAAAAGGCACAAAAGCAAAAGATAGAATATGTTCAAGGAATGGCCAGTAGGCCAGTTTGGCTTGAATAAAGAATGTGTGAGGGGAAGGAATGTGTAACCGGTTGGGCAAGATAGGCTGCAACCAGATCATAAGGGCCTTTAAAAGGCAGAGGCATCTAGGTAATAGGGAGCCATTGAAGCTTTTTGAGTAGGCAAGTGACATGGTCAGACTTGTGTTTTAGGAATATGGATTAGGCAGCCTTGTAGAAGATAGGAAGACGGAGAGTTTGGGTACAGAGTGACCAATTATGGGGTGATTAAAATAAGCCAAATGAAAGGAGATGAGAGCTTAGACTAGGGTAGTTATGGCACGATTAGAGAAAAGGAGACAAACACAGGAGAAGTTGAGTAAGTTGAATGCCCAAGATTTGGCAACTCTTTGCATATGGCAGGGGTTGCAAGTGGAAGGTAAATGAAAGTACAAAATCAAGGACAATTCCTAGGTTATGAATTTGTATAACTATAGGAGTGATGATATCCTTTATAGAAATAAAGAAGTTTGGTGGAGTGGTAGGTTTAGTAGGGAAGATGGCTTCTTTTTTTGGATATGTTGATTTTGAGATGCATATAGGACATCCAATAAAGATACTGAGCAGGCATTTGGAGATGGGAGCCTGGAGCTCAGGAGAGAGAAAAGGCTGGATATGTAGTTTCAGGAGTCATCTGCATAGAGATAATAGCTGAATTCATTTAAGGACGAGAAGGTTAGAGAGAAGAGAGAGAAAAGGAGAAGACCCAGGACAGAGCCTGGGAGTGTAACAATGCACAGGGGATAGGACATAATACTGTAGAATATAAATTCCTTGATGGCAGGGACTTTTTGGTTTTTGTTTTTTATTTTTGTAACCCCAGTGCTCAGATGGATAGAAATGAATAGATGGATAGATAGATAGAACATTTATAAAGCACTTACTATGTCTGAAGTATTGTGCTAAGTGATGGGAATACAAAAACAAGCAAAAAGAAAGACAATCCTTGCCTTTGAGAAGTTTAAGTAGTTCAGGGAGTTATGGGGCTGGAGCCAAGTTTGAAGTGTGCATTGCTAGAGTATGTACTTCCTCAAATGGAGAGGACAACTTACCTAGCACTGTGCCTGACACATGGTAGGTATTTTGTAAATGCTTGCTGAAGGAATGCAAGACATGGATAGTGATCCGACAAAAGAGATTAAGAAAGATAGATCTGACAGGCAGAAAGAGAACCAGGACAGAGTAATATCCCCAAAAAAATCAAGGATAGAAGGAGGGGTGGTCGACCATGTCAAAAGTACAACAAGTCAAGAAAGATGAGGACTGAGAAATGGTTGTACTTTTCAGTAGTAAGGTTACTGGTAACCTTGGAGAGAGCAGTTTCAGTTGAGTGGTGGGGACAAGAAGCTGAGAGGTTAATGGGAAGTGAGAAAGTGTGGGCGAATGTAAACAGTTTTATTTAGGAATTTGGCTGTGAAAGGGAAGAAAGATATAGGAAGAGAGCTTGAAATCATGGGGTCAACTGAAAGTTTTTAAAGGATGTAGAAGATATGGGTACATCTGAAGGTAGCAGGGAAGAAGCCAATGGACAGATAAAAAATTAGGGAGAGAAGGCAGATGGGATCAGGGACACAAATAGAGGGATTGACATTAACAAGAAGGGTCAGTTAATCATCTGAGAATGGAGCAATGAAGAAGCTGGACAATGGTGTGATTTCAAGTATGGAATTGGAGTGGAGAGGGAGCTCAAGATGGAAGACCTCAACTTTTTTGATGAAATGTGAGGAAAATCCTCTGCTGAGAGAGAGAAAGAGAGAGGAAAAGTGGTACTGTAAGTAGCTTAAGAGGAGAAAAGGTTTAAAATAGCTGCTGTGGGGAGCATTAAGAAAGTCAATCATAGATTTGTAAAAAAAAAAAAAATTGGCTCAAAGCAGCAAGGAGACTTTACTAAGTGCCTGCTTTGTGTGAGGCCCTATCCTAGGTGTTGGAAGAGCAAATGTTCATGCCCTCAGAGAGTAACCAACCAATTTTTACAAACATATACACATCATATATCCAGTGATGTGGAGGAGACAAAAGAAAGAGAGATATGGTCCCATAATATAGTTGGGGAGGTAAGAATTATACACAGGAAATTAAGAAATAATACAGTGTTGTGTGCAGATTCTAAAGTGCAAAAAATTATCATGGACTGGAGTAGTCATGGAAAGCATCATGGAGGAGGCAGGATTTAAACTGGGCCTTGAAAGAACAGGTAGAATTCAGAATCAGCATAAGAGATCAAAAAGGGCATTCTAGATGGAGGGAACATCATAAGCAAAGGCACAGAGATTGGCTTAAGTATGAAATCTGTGTAAGGGAAAGCAGTGGGAAAAAGAAGAAGTGAGGAATTCCTATGTTTTTTTCATACCAGTCCCTTCCTATTACAATTTATATTCATGATGATTTGTGACAGTCACTTCTACAAACAACAACAATTATCTGTCAAGCGTTGTAAGAAAAGGCAATCCAGGGGCGGCTAGGTGGTGCAGTGAATAGAGTACCAGACCTGGAATCAGGAGGACCTGAGTTCAAATATGGCCTCAGATACTTAACACAAAAACTAGCTATGTGACCTTGGGCAAGTCACTTAACCCTAATTGCCCTATCTTCCCCCCTCCAAATAAAAAAAAATTTTTTTAAAGCAAAAAAAAAAAAGGCAATCCAGAAAGTGGTTTCAGTTAAAAAAAAACAACAAAAAAACCCCAAAACATTTCTGTAGTTTCAAAACTGTTTTCTCATGATCCTGTAAGGTGAATAGTTATCCTCTTTTCTTCATCATCATTTTATCACAATCTTCTCTTATCATCATCATCATCATCATTTTACAGATGAAATAACTGAGAAGTGAAGTGACTTTATGGTCATAAAACTACTGTCAGAGTTGGGATAGAATAAGGTAAGTCAGCTCTGTCCATGGTCCTGACTAAGGCCTTTTTATTTGTTTTGTTTTGTTTCACACTTGTGTTTGGGTACATGAAACCGATCTAGCCAGCCATATTCTCTCCTTAAGGTATACTGACACACTTTTATTTGAAGGTTAGGCTCCAGGAGCAAGAAACTGTTTAATACCAGGAGAGGACACATTCTCTATTTATCCACACCCCAATCTGGAATCTAGAACTGAATCTGGAGTATAGTTGCATATGTAAAGTGCAGTGTTACTCCTTTGACCTTCATGCTAAAGTGCAGAACTTATTCCTGAGCTAATTGCCAGGTTGCTTCTTGACTTTCAGACCAATTCAATAAAGACTTGTTGAGGGTGGCTAGGTAGGGCAGTGAATAGAGTACCGGCCCTGGAGTCAGGAGGACCTGAGTTCAAATTCAGCCTCAGACACTTAACACTGACTAACCATGTGACCTTGGGCAAATCACTTAACTCCAATTGCCCTGCCTTCCCCCCTCAAAAAAAAAAAAACAAACACTCAACCTAACTAACTTTCTCTCAACCCTGCCAACTTTATAGGTAGAAAGATTTACAAAATGCTGCCTTTAAAAAACTGAGACTCCAAGAAGTGACTTGTTCAGTCCCATAGTTAAGGTTAGGATCACAGAGCTAGGATCTCAGATCCCGGAGTTAGGGTCACAAAATTAGGACCACAGATTTAAGATTACAAAACAGGTCTCCAATTCCAAATCCAATACTTTTACTTCCATTATACCATGATGTCTCCTATTTCTCCCATACCTTCTCTTTTTCCCTATCCCAGTGCCCAGGCTAGGGTTCAAACAAATGTTTGTCAAAGGAGTAATGTATATGAAATTGTTTTCCTAATTATACAAATGAAAGGCAATGCTAGTATCTTCCTGCTGTGATTATCTTCAACTTAACTTGTATGTGCACAGTTGTTTGTATCTTATCTACCTCCCCCCCTCCTGCATTAGACTGGGAGCTCCTAGGAGGGGCTGTCTTCTGCCTTTCTTTGTATCCCCAGCGCTTTACACAAGGCTTAACACAAAGAAAGTACTTGATAAGTGTTTGCTGAGGATGCCTGGCTGTGTGAGCCTGGAAAAAGTTACAATCTTTCCATGCCCCAGCCAACTGTCTAAGGTTACAAGATGCAGAAAAGGCTCCATATGCATTGGTAGAAGGACTTTGCTTTCTGGAAGCTCCTTCTGCTCATGAAATCACAAGTCCGTAGAAAAACAAAGAAAAATGTTTAATGTTCTTTTAAAAACCACACAATCTTTTAATTTGTCATTTCCAGACAACCACCAGGGGGCACCCGTTCCCTCGTGCGGTCTCCCGGCCCTCGCAAGACCCCGTCTCGTGGAGTAGACTGACGTCGGAACCTTTCTTTCCCGGAACTCGTCACAAAGTAGATTCGGGGAACGGTTTGGGTAAGGACACGAGAGCCAGTCGCGGAGCACGACGGGAAGTAGGGAATCATGGCGGCAGTGTCGGTGGAGTTGCAGCAGGAGCGGCGTCTGGTGTGTGTAGAGTACCCAGGCGTGGTGCGGGATGTGTCCAAGATGCTGCAGACCTTGGGCGGAGAGGAAGGAGTTTCCAGGGTCAGAACCCGCGGGATCAGGCGGTGATGGGGACGCGGGTTAATCTCCAGACTCGACGAGAGCGCAGGGGGCCAGGCTGGGAGTGTTGGGGAGGGACGGAGGAGGGGGAAGAGGAGAAGGAGGAAGAGGAGAAGGAGAGCGGTCTCCTAGGCAACGGGGCCGGAATCGAGGCACCTCACCTGGGCGTGGAGGATGGGAGAATCCCATTGTAGAACTTCTTAGGTCTCCTCCTGCCTAGTAGTCTTTCTCGTGGCTGCCTACTTGATATTAAAGTGACTAACCGGTCTGTCCCCAACTAGCTTGTGATCATAGTGATCATATAAGTTATAGGATCATAGATGTCGAATTGGAAGTGATCTTAGAAACCATCTACTCTGTCTCCCCCCTCCTTTTTTTTTTTTATCTAAGAGGAAAATGAGGCCCAGGCTCACAAACGTAGTCAAGTGTCCCCATTACTTTGAGCCTGAGTCAGCGTTCCTGCCACAGTATCATGCTACTTCCCTAGGATCCAATTTCTGCAGGCCATTAGTTGTTGATTAAATTTTTGCTCCTTTGAACTCAAGTCATTTTTGGTGTTAGGATGGTAAAGGACATTTCATACCCCTCAAGTTTTGTAAGGCATGTTTACAATTTGTTTTTTTTATATCTTAGGAACAGTGGGGTCTTATATACATTTCTTACATATACATATATATTGTATACATGCATGCACACATGATAATTGTATTTCTTTTGAAACCTTTGAGGGAGGGGACTATCATTATTCCCCTTTTTCCCCACCAGAGAGAAATTAAGATAAAAAGACTTGAAAGAATTCCATTGTGAAATTTAGTTTTATAGTAAAACTTGGGAGCTCCAGCTCCTAGTTTTTTCTTCTGTAAAGTGATTAGGTTGTCTTCCCCGTTAGACTGTAAGTTCTTAAGAACTGATGGCCTTTTTGCTCGTATGTGTATTCTCAGCACTTATCACAGTCCTGGCACATAGTAAGTGACGTATAAATCCTTCCTGACTTGGCAAATCAAATTATTAGGAATGTATGGACATATATATAAAGGAATTGTGTATCTCCACTGGAATCACTGTTCTTAGTG
>CM053585.1:212488001-212544914 GCA_028646515.1 Pseudochirops corinnae
AGCACTGGCCTGAAAACAATCGCTCAGTCCCCCTGCTGTCTGCAGGCCGCGGGCGGGAAGCTACAACATGGAGGCGGGTGCAAAACCTCTGCCTTTTGCTTTTCCGCTCTGGAGACCTTTCGGCTGTACTGCTTATCTCCCCCTTTCACAATCCCCACTCGCAGCTGGTGCTAATCTGCTCACCTGAAAGGGTTCTCTGCACCTCCTGCCCAGCCGCCCCCGGGGCACAGCCGGGGCTTCAGGCCAGGTTGGTTCCGGTTTGCAGTGCTGATATGGTTCTTCGTAGCCGAGCTGACTTTAGTGGGAAGTATCCTTGTGTGCGTTTTGGAGTTCTAGGATTGGTTTAGAGTCCTATTTTATGGGTATTTTGGGGTGGCTATGTGAGAGCTGCGAAATGTTGCTGCTGCTACGCCGCCATCTTGGCTCTGCCCCCCCAACCATAGAATTCTTAAATAAATAATGTAAAAATCTTGATCAAGTCACATGCTATTTGTCATATTGTCTCTTTTCTCATATCTAAGAATTAGGATATACTTGTAGCTATGAAAGAGGGCTTATTAGAATATAATATAGAAAGCACTTGATTTTCAAGGGTACAAATATTGTTATAAAAATGAATATTTATTATCTGTGAGGTTTAATGGAATGGACATTCTGTTTAGAGTCGAAAGACCTTCCATTTCCTGCTTTGTTTCTTCTGTAATTGGATCTCACTTTTCCCATCTTGTGAAATAAAAGGTTTGGGCTATATGTTACCAATAAGATCCGTTTAAGTTTCAAAATCTTTCAAGTCTATAGTCATGAGGTTTTAAGTGTAGAGCCCTTGAAATTCCAGGATTTTTTGGTGTTATCTGTGAATCTCAGATTCTTCTGTAACCAGGACATTTAACAATCAGCTTTTTAAAATACTATATGCTTTTGATTTCACAGGGAAATTCAGCTGATTTTTATATTATTTTTTTTATTAAGACAGAAAAAAGAAAATTCACATTTTTCCTCAATTACTATACTCTAAGTATTTTAAACTTAAATTTTATTGACTGGCTTTGTTTACTTTTTTGAAATGCTCAACAGATATTCTGCTTTTAAGTTAGTATTTAAGTTTGCAGAATTGGGACCAAATCCAAAAATAGCATTGTATTCTTTTAGGGGATTCAGTAATGTAAATCCATGTTTGTAGTATTTGGAATCATAGATTCATAAAGTTTGGATATTTATGCTTTGGAAAACTTGAAGGCTAGCATAATCTTTTGATTTAGTTATATATGGATTATCTAACAATAGGTTAGATGCCTACTAAGATTATCTGGTATTCTTAAGCTTCATTTCTAAAAGTTTTATATCCAAATATCAGTAATTTTTGAACCATTACTTAAGATACTTCCAGGTGACTGTTAAATGGAACAGCATTTGCCCTGGTGACTAACCATACCTTTCCTGTCAGTGCCAGTCATGATCTCTCCATATTGTTAGAGTACACAGTCCTATGCCCTCAAAATGTAATGTTATGGTGATGAGATTTTTGTTTCTTTTTTGGGTAAATCTCAGGATTGTTTTCCAGTTAGTGCTGTGGTTCCTGGATTTTGATGGTGTGTATTGACTTGCTCAGTGTTATCGTTGAGTTATTTTGTACTGTAATTCTATAGTTCTTAAATTAGATTTGAGGGCTTCTTTTTAATATGTGAAATTAAAAGGAAATGCTGTCAGTTTTCTTCTTCTGAATATGTTCGGTCCTAAAGCACAGAAAAACATCAGTAAAGCCCTAAACAAAGATGGCAAGCATCCAGTTATCTTGCCTACTGCAGTCACGGCTAACTGACTTGGACTACCCAGCTTGTTTCTAAGTTTGTAGATTTTTAAAAATTAAGAACTGACCTTTTCCTGCTTTACCCAAATGCTTGTTTTGGTGGAAGCA
The DNA here is from genome assembly GCA_028646515.1 of Pseudochirops corinnae. NCBI lineage: Eukaryota > Metazoa > Chordata > Mammalia > Diprotodontia > Pseudocheiridae > Pseudochirops > Pseudochirops corinnae. Next base: position 212,489,917 of record CM053585.1, read on the forward strand.
GAAATAAGTTCCCATTTCAGAAATTTCTAGATGACTTGAGTAAGATTTTTTTCCTTGGCTCCTGAATTAAGCTGTTTTGGCAATTCTTTCCAAGTCTCCATTGTAACATTTCAGAATAGAAATGAGTGACCTAGAAGTTATATAAGTCCTGTATTCCATTTATAATGGAGTTATTGCTTTTTTAGAACCATTTCTACAACTGAGTCTTATAGAATTGATTGTCTGACATAATGTCAGAGTTGTGATATGGGTTTGTGCCTACTTTTCTAGGTGGGCATAAGTTTCTTCCCGTATCTTGATTTGGAGTCAAGAACACATCTAAATATTTTAATTGACTTTCTGGCTTCCAAGCTCCTGTTTCAGAGGAACAAACCAATGAGTGCCACAAGGTTTTTGCTTGAGAATTTAGAGGATTTGGATTTTTGGATTAGCATCATTGCATTGGAATACTACATTTGAGTAGTCAATTACAAATGACTATTTTACAAGTTAATGTTAATATGAAATGGCATTGTTGTTCAGAGAAGCCAATTAATGTTTTAGCCATTTACTCTTGGCTTATTCAAGGAATCATTGCAATATATGCTGGGCTATATGTTTATTATTAGCAAATCTATATGAGATACAATAATTGGTACCAGACAACTTTACAGATTAAAGCAGGCAGGTATGATTATAGATGTTTGTAGTGAGTCTTACATAGTATGTGTCTTTTATGTGCTCTACTTTTGATAAATTGCAAGCATTGAGATATTTCCATCGTCTTGTCTTCTTTGGCCAGCAACAGATGTGTTTTGAGATGGTTGAAGAGGGAGTACAATATGAGGTTAAAAAAAAAAATTTGAGTAGACCCAATTAACCTGAGACCATGGTCTCAGTATCATTAGGTTCTAACCAACAGGGAACTAAGCACAGATACTTGAAATAGATGTTAAAGGAAAATTCGTTGTTGTTCAGTCATTTTTTAGTTGTGTCAAACTCTTTGTAACCCCAATTTTTGGGTTTCCTTGATAAAGATACTAGAGTGGTTTGTCATTTCCTTCTCCAGCTCATTTTACAAATAAGGAAATTGAGGCAAACAGGGTTAAGTGACTGGCTTAGGGTTCCACAGCTAGTAAGTGGAAGCCTGTGGCTGGATTTGAACTCAGGAAGATGAGTCTTCCTGACTCTAGGCCTAGTGCTCTTATCCACTGTGCCACCTAGCTCTCCAAGGGAAAACTTGCTCATCTGTAAATTTATGTCATCAATAACTCATTATCCTAACACTGATTGTCTTTTTCTAGTTATTTCATTAACTAGAACGTTATAATATTTGGTCATAAAATTGATAAGAATGAAATCACATAGACCCTAGTGTCATGTAAAAAAGTGATTATCAGTAGTTTTTCTCTTCTCTACTGGGCATGAGCTCCACTTTTGTATTTCAGCAATCATTTGGGAATGAGGAGCTATGGGGCAATGGCACCATTATCACATGAATAGTTTTCTCTTTTTTCCTCAGTCTGGTAGAGGCACAAATGAAGAACCTGTGGAAATTTTAATGTGTGTACCAAAACTAGCATGAGCACATACATGTAAGATAATGGCACAGCAAGCAAATATTAGTGAACTCCTCTCCATGCTGGATTCCTCGGCTCTGGGTGTATTAGATGACATAACAACTGTCTTTAAAGAGAACCTCAATTCTGGTAAGTAGCCAGTGTGGATAGTGTAGTTTTTTTGTTTGTTCCCAGACTCATGTCTTAGTGCCAAGCCAGAGAAAACACCTTTCTCTATGGTCTCCTTAAGTTAGAGTCTTTATGGATTCAGGATTCATGACTTTTATGGGGGCAAACAATTAGGCACTTACTTAATTTAGAATTTTTAAAAAACTGAAATTGATTTGGTTTATATGATCTGAATTGAAGTAGCATAAATTTCACATGATTTTGCATGATAATTTGCCATGGTTATTCATAAAATTTAAATAGAGAATCGAGCTTATTTCACATTGGTGGGAAGAGAAGATATTGAGTTATATTTAAGGTGTTTAAGAAAGCAAGCCATATTTATGCCTTATTTCCTTTTATTTAGACCGTGGTCCTATGCTTGTAAACACGTTGGTGGATTATTATCTGGAAACCAATTCTCAACAGGTGTTGCGAATCCTGACTACATTGCAAGAGCCTCATGATAAGGTAACTTCTTGATATTTGATGGTAGAACGTTGATGAAATTATTAAATAATGACATAATTTTTAGGTGCCACAGTGGATAGAGGCTGGGCCTAGAGTCAGGAAGACCTGAGTTCAAATCCAACCTCTGATCCTTACCAGCTGTGTGACCCTGGTTTCACTTAATCACTTAACCTCTGTTTGCCTCAGTTTCCTCATCTGTATAATAGGGATGATCATAATAATACCTTCCTCCCAGGGTTGTTGTATGAGGATCAAATGGGATAATAATTGTAAAATGCCATAGCACAGTGGTTCAACCTGTGGGTTGCGACCCCTTTGGGGGTTGAACAACCCTTTCACAGGGGGTCGCCTAAAGCCGTTGGAAAACTCATATTTCTGATGGTCTTAGGAACCGAGACACTGCTCCTCTATCCTTCTCCAGGTGGGTCCGCCCACATATGAGTATTAAAGGGTCACATCATTAGGAAGGTTGAAAACCACTGCCTTAGCACAAGGCTTGGCATGTAGTAAGTGCTATATAAATGTTTGCCATTATTATTACTATGTTCAGTACACTTTATGTTTCACATTTGGCTTGTTACAGGTGAAATTGTGACTAATGTAACTACATGCATGAGTAACTTTTTAATTTAAAATGTGCTAAAGCCTTTGCTATTTGGAGGAATTTTATGTTTTTTTGTAAAGAGCAAATTATCTCTTAAATTTCCTGTTTGTAAATTCAAATTTTCATAATTTTTCATGCATAGACTCTTTTACAGTATCAATACCTATTTCCCCTGTCCTTGGTTGGTAGAATATAAAAAACTTTTTTGTATTTTCAAAACTTGGAACTTTGTGATTTGGAGTGTAAGCAAACTTTCTAATATTTTCTAAAGGATTCAAATAACGTCACTTTTGTCAGTTTTTACTGCAGAAATTTTATATTCTTGTCATTTTAGTTTCTTCTGATTCATGATGTTTGTTTGGGGTTAAAATATGAAATAGGTCCCCAAAATGAAGGTCAAAGAAATGATGCTTTTATTCATTTCTCTCTCTCTCTCTCTCTCCCTCCCTCCCTCCCTCCCTCTCCCCCTTGTCTTTTGCATCAAAAAACAGATTAGAATGATTTAGACACTTGAAAACTGCTAATAAGAATCAGCCCTTTTCTAAGGGTGTCACATATATTAGTTCTTAGCTTGAGTGTATGCGATAAACTTTGTCTTTTCCATTTTTAGCACCTCATGGACAAAATTAATGAATATGTGGGCAAAGCTGCTACTCGTTTACCCGTCCTCTCCTTACTGGGGCATGTCATAAGACTGCAACCCCCGTGGAAGCATAAGCTCTCTCAAGCGCCTCTCTTGCCTTCTTTGCTTAAGTGTCTCAAGGTAGGCATTCTGAATATTTGGATGATTTGTTCTCTGAGCTTAGTCTCTGAAATACTGAATAACTTGGAACCAGTCAGCTCGTTAATAATTTTAGCAGGTAATGAATTGTAGTTGAAAGCCTTCTGGAGTCAGTCAGACCTTGATCTTTGTCCCAATTCTTTTACTGGTGTAATGAGTCTCTTCACCTCTATAAGCCTCAGTTTCTTCAACTGTGTAAAGGCAGTATTTGCCTTACATATCTCAAGGGACTATTCAGTTTAAATAAAAATGCATACGAGGCACTTTGTAAACCATAAAGTACTGTAAAAATAAGATAGTTTTATTTTAAGCCAGACAGTTCTTTAAAATTCAGCAATTTTATTCAAGTATAGTGTAACATGTCTTGTGCTCATTGAATTTTATGATACCTGGAATACTGTGGTTGCTTGATGTCTGAATTTTCTTAGCCAAGTACAATAAAACTTATTAGGTATCTCTGTTCAAAAGTTTATAACTTAAAGCAGTTTTTATTCTAAGCTATATACTCTTAAGTTGTTAAAAACTGGCTTGTTAGTCCATCTTTTTTATCCCTTGTGTTAGAATGAATGACATTTTATCTAGGTGCTCTGTTGGACTAACCATAAAATAGTTTAAAAGACCTTGCTGAAGTTTTTACTACATATTCACAACTTTGTTAATTATCCAGATTTTATTCTTATTCACATTTATTAATGGCATGACTTGATGAATTTCAGCATATCTTTTTATAAACACAAAGAAGCGTTTTGTAATCTAGATAGAACCGTGGAAAAACATATTTTAATACCTCTCTGGGAATAAAAGACTTTGGACACTTGAGATGAGACATTGTGGTACAATAAAAAGAGCCATGGATTTGGAGTCAGAGGATTTAGGTTTGAATTATGACTTTGTTGCTGCTTATTGACCTTGGACAGATCACTTAACCTTTCTGGTTCTCAGTTTCCTTATTTGTAAAATAAATAAAGTCTTGGTACTAAGTGATCTATGAGCTCTGGATCTCTGCGTTCTCTACATCTGTGATTTTATGAGTAAAGTTATAGATTTTAGAAATGTAATTCAGAACTTTTTAGTATGATAGAGATCATTAGATTCCTTAATCTTGAATTGATATCCTCTTGCTTAACATTGTTTCTTGAATATTTAACTTCATTTACTTGGCATATAATTTATATAGTAATCATATTTCATTTGAGACCCAGTGATACTCTGACTTGATTTCTTTCGAGTTCAGTTAAATACTATTCTCTTCAGAGTTATTTGGTGATGTAGGAAAACCATAGATTTTGTCAGAGGTAGCCTTACTCTCCTGATTTACTTTTTTATTTGTTTTAATTGGTTTCTTCTTAGATGATCTTAATTGTCTTTTTTCTTTAGTGATGAATGACCTGGTTATGATTGGTAACATTTGCCACCACCAATGAACTTGGAATAAAGTACTACTACATAGTTTAGTATTTCACTGACTAGGACCTAAGATATGTAGGCCAATCCTAAGAACAAGAGAACAACATATAATCTGGTTTTGATGTAACATGGGAAGGCCTACTGGTGAAAAGCAACTCCTTATGCTTTCATTTAAATGCCATAAATAAGTCCTAAGGAGTTAGGAACTGAAATTCGCTATATGATGTTACCACTCATCCTAAAAGCTATAGAAATGTATGATGAGAACTTAAGACTGATTAACATAGAACTGTTAAAAGTTGTTTATGTTTAGTCTGTTTTGAGTTTATCTCCAAATCCTTAAGGAGAAGTTTCGAAGCTGGTAACGAACGTTGTTTTAGTGTGAGGCTCATTCCTTGAGATCCTCATCAGGCAGTATGGAGTGCTGATGCTGCCTTGTTTGTGGCAGGTTGTCTTCACCCTTCTCACTTGGCTTTTCCTCTCTGCAGACTGACACAGATGTAGTAATACTCACAACAGGAGTTTTAGTCTTAATAACCATGCTGCCAATGATCCCACAGTCAGGCAAACAGCACCTTCATGACTTCTTTGATATTTTTGGCCGTCTTTCATCATGGTGCCTGAAGAACCCAGGTAAGGTTCTTGTTGAATTGCATATCAGACACTAGGTGGAGCATATGAGTTTTTTTCCTTGTTATTCTAGATAAATGGGCTCTCATCTATTGAGCTCAATTTGAGTCATTTACAAATGTTCTTTTAAATTAGCTATAGATACATATCTGATAAGCAACTGAGAGAGTCTTATCTTTTATTCTTTGTTCCGGAGTGGTTAAGTGTCAGAGGAGAAGTCTGTGGTATAGCATAAGATACCTGATTTCTTTTGTAGTTAAACTAGATATAATAGACAAACTTGGGAGCAGAGACTGTCTTTTGATCCCCAGCATTTAGAGTGGTGCCTGACACAGTAGTAGGTGCTTAATAAATGCTTGTTGATCAACTTAATCCATTACAAAATGGAGTTAATTGAGACTACTCTAGATTTTTGTACTGTATAGAAGACTCAGCTCTGAGCCTTTTTGGTGTGCTATCCTGCTGATACCCTTAGAAGAAACCTTGCTTTCTAATGCTAAGAAATATTTATTTGTATATGTAGAGAGAACCAAGGGGAGAAATGGTATGTACTAATTAGAGATTTGGTTTCAAGAGCTATAGAATTTTCTATGTATTTGCAGGTAGCACAACTCCATCAAAGTGACTCATAAGCTTATGAGCATATGATAAGTTTTTAGTCTTCTGCCAGTCCCAGTGTGAGACATTAGCATTGCGGTGATAGAATGTGTAACATCTTTGAATTTGCACACTGCAATATCCTACACAGGAATAGAATTTTTTCCCCACAGCTAAACATGTGGAAAGCAGCTCTCATGATGCCATTTTTTTATTAGTGGAATATTCTTTTGAAGTTGGGAATCATTATTTTGTACAGTTTGCTCCTTTTTATGGAAGACTCTTGTCTATTCTAGGTTTGTGCCTCTAAGCTTGATGCTTTTCAGTCAAAACTCCTGGTTCAGCAAGATTTTCTGACACATGTGTGTATCATCTGCTTTTTCTCATGTGCCCCACTATTAGTACTTTCTAAAGAGTCTAATTTCTTTAGGTCATGTGACAGAAATTTATCTCGTCCATCTTCATGCCAGTGTTTATGCTCTCTTTCATCGCCTTTATGGAATGTACCCTTGCAACTTTGTCTCCTTTCTACGTTCTCACTACAGTATGAAGGAAAACTTGGAGACTTTTGAAGAAGTGGTAAAGGTAAAGCATAGTTTACTGGTCTTTCTGTTGTTCATTTGTTTCAGTCATGTCCTGCTCTTTGTGACCCCATTTTTGGGGTTTTCTTTGCAAAGATACTTGCCATTTTCTTCTCCAACTCATTTTGCAGATGAGGCACTGAGGCAAACAGGGTTACCTGACTTGTCCAGGGTCACACAGCTAATAATTGTCTGAGATTGGATTTGAAGATGAGTCTTCCTGACTCCAGTCCCAGCACTCTATCCACTGCACCACTTAGCTGCCTTAGGTCTACTTAGATAAAATAAATTTTATGTAGTTTTGATCTGCAACTGTGGCCCATTCTACTCAAATGATAGAGATACTTTTGAAAAGAAGTATGTGGGCATTATTGCTTAAAGAAGTCTAAGTCTTCCACTGTACTTATAGACTCTCCTAGAATTGATTACACAGAGTTAAACTTTTTCTCACATGAAAGCATCAGAATTATAGAACCTTTTTTCTTTTAGCCAATGATGGAACATGTTCGAATTCATCCAGAGTTAGTGACTGGATCCAAGGACCATGAACTGGACCCTCGCAGGTAATGGAAACTTAAGCTGACTGATAACAAACATTTTAAATAGTGCTTTAGGGATTGAACGGTTTTTCTAGGAATAAAATCTTTTAGGTCATTTGTGGAATGAGCTTTTCCTTTAATTAAAGGGTGTTATTGTTATGCTATTCTCCCAGAACTTTGGAACATTAGGAAAAAAATTTTTATTCCCAATAAAACCTTATTATTTGGAGAATAAAAAAGTAGAAAATACACTTAAGAAAAGATAAAGCAGACTGTATTTTAGATAGTTTTCTAGATTCAGCATTTTCCACACTAAACTGAGGATGAATTGGGAGAAGCTTCAGGCTTTGATATGAGGACTTAGATTTGCCACCTGGTGTTGCTGCTTAAGAATTTCCAAGTCTCCCTGTTTGCTTCTTTGATAAGCAATCTCCTGTGGTGCACTCTAATCAAGTGGAGCATGCTTTTTAAAACTATATTTCATATATTTTCCTAGGCTTTTGAAGATGAAATTAGCTTAATATAGTTCTTTTTAAGCTAGCAAGAGACAGATTTGCAGAACAAATATGTGGCTCTTAATATGCTTCAAATATGAGTTGGTTTGAACTTGTATTTCATGACTTTCAATTCTCTTGTTACAGGTGGAAGAGATTAGAAACTCATGATGTTGTAATAGAATGTGCCAAAATTTCTCTGGACCCCACTGAAGCCTCATACGAAGATGGCTATTCTGTGTCTCAGCAGATCTCAACACGTTTTCATCATCGTCCAACTGATGCCACCGTCAGCCCTTATGTTGACACACAGAATAGCTATGGTAAAAAGAGAGAACTCTAGTACTTACTACTTTAAAACTTTTTTCTCTAGAAAACACTTTACTCCTACTAGTGATTTCATTTTTTCTCTGGGATAAGGGTGATTGCTTGAGTATTCTTCTCCAAGCTTTCTAATTCAGACCAGCTTTCTTACTCCCTTAACTTAATTCCATGTTAATGGTTTTATAGCACTTATACTTTAGGGTGTTATATTTTGATCCATATATGGGAAACTACCAGTGATATCACCAGACTTAAGAATAATATCTTAGACTATTAAAAGAAAATATGTTTAAATGTAAAACAACTTTGTTCCTGCTCACAAGGGAATATCTACTTTCCAAACACTTTTATCCAGTCATGCACAATAACTATCATTGTGGAATTAGTGTATCTCATAAAGGATTAATACCTGTAGAAAGAATTTATTAAACTATGTTTATATCATAACACTAATTAAAACTGCCTTCCTCATTAGACTCATAACAAAGAGTCCTGAAGGTTAACTGAACTGAATACCACTAAATCCCATTTATAAAATCTATTTTAACAACTTGTTAAATGTTAGGCAGAAAATATCAGCACTCTATTACTAATGAAACGGCAGGATCTTTTTGGAGATAGAGAATTAGAAGGTTTAAGAGAATTATGTTCAGTTAAAGCAATCTAAAACCAGATGTTAATCCCATTTATGTCTTTCATTTTAGGGAGTGCTACTTCTACCCCTTATTCCACTCCTCGGCTGGCGTTGTTAAACACGCCAGGGCAGCTACCTCAGCTTCTGAGTTCCACAACACGGCTGTCAGCTGAGCCGTCACAAGTATGGTGCCTGTTCTCTCTTTCTTTGTGTTGAAGCTGGCTTATTTGGTTTAGAAGTTTAGTGTATGAATAGAATATTTCGCTGATATCGGAAATTATTCTTAAGATCCATGGCATAAATATCTAATTTTGTTAGTTTTGGCAATTAAAAATCCACCAAATACAATGCTACTTTGATTTGAGTTGTTTTAGTACAATATGTCTTTTGAATTTTAACTACTCTGTCTTGTTCATGTCAAGATTACCTGATGCTATTAGAGGGTACAGACAATGTTTTAATAAACACACCACAGGCATGTAAGACCTTCAAATTTGCTACTTCTTTACTATAGTTATCGTTATCGAATGTTACTAACTTTCTAGGCTACTATATGGAGCCCCTCTGCAGTCTGTGGTATGACCACTCCTCCAACCTCACCTGGAAATGTCCCACCTGAGTTGTCACACCCCTATAGCAAAGTCTTTGGTACATCTGGTATGTATATCTGATACTATTTTTTATAGGTTAGTAAAAATTAACTTTATAAATATCTAATATGGTTAGCTTTGCTGCAGATTTGAGAAGTGAATCTCTAAGACATTGGTAAAGCAAGCTACTGGGGTTTTCAAAGCATGTAAACTGAACTTCCAGATGTGATGACTGCTGACAGGCATTCCCAAAAGAAGAATTGAATTTTAAAAGTTTAACTGTGGGGTAATAGTTGAAGCTACAAATAATTAGAAGTTCACATAAGTAATTTAGCAAAGGATTCATAACTCCTCCATGCTTCTCTTTTGATCAGGTGGGAAAGGAACTCCTTTGGGAACACCAGCAACCTCCCCTCCTCCTCCCTGCCATTCAGATGACTACGTGCACATTTCACCCCCTCAGGCTATAGTCATGCCCCCCAAGAAGGTAAATGCCAGGCTTGCCTAGCTGCCATCTTTTTCTCCTGCCTAATTATGAGGAGTTGCTTTTAACTTGATTTTATAAAGCCTAATTATACCAAATATGACTTTGGCCTGATATTTTGTCAGTTTTGAGTCAAGGTAGCTGGGCTAATCTTTAAATTCTCTCCCTAATTATATGGTGTAATTATGGATTCTTCTCTCAGAACATCTGTGAGTGTATACATAAACTTATTCTGTGTTAAAAATGTCTTTTTTTTTTCAGGAGGACAGACTGGATTCTGTGAGACCATGTCTACACAGACAACAACACCTTTCTAATGATAGAGGATTAGGTAAAATTTATTGTTCAGCAGTGGTAGATTTTATAGTCTTATCTTCCCTCTGTTGAGTCAAACCAGATTCTTCAGAGGCATAGCTCCAAAAGTTTAAAAATGGAGGTTTGGGGTAGGGCAAGTGAAAGACAAATGAAATTTTGAAATAATTCACAATGTTGAATTTTTAGGGACCTTGGACAACATAGTAAGTTAACAGAAGTCAAGTCTAACTTGTCTAGCATAAACTTTATTTTCAAGTGCTTATAATGAACTCTTTTAAGTAGTTCGATGAACAGAACTACATGGATACCTTTTATTTTACCTCTCTTGATAGCTTAATCTTAGTTTATTTCATGTAGTGTTGAATCACTAATTTTGAAAACAATGTAGCTAGATAATTTTTAAAGTTCTTAGAAATCCGCAGGGGGAGCTCTGGAAAGATTCATTCCAAAGTGTGTTTTCTTGTTTTCTCAAACAGGTAGGATAGATATTGCAAATCCTTAGTTCTTTTGTGGGAAAGTAGACTTATAGCTGTCAATGTTTTTATCTTTGTAAACTAATTTGTCCCTTTTTTATTTAGAAGAAACATCTGACAGTAAAGGTTCTGTCACTTTAAGGGATCTTCCGGGGTTTTTAGTTGATCTAGACTCTGAAGAAGATAGTGTTGAGAAAGATAAGGAAGAAGGTAAGACATATGGAGCTCTGGTCTGTTAACTGTAGATGATGCTTACATGGCAAAATTTAAATGACCTTATTCTGCCATAAAACTGCTTTAATATTAGTGTATGTACCCACTTAATTTTATCTTAGAAAAAAAAAGCACTTTATTTCAGGTGTCCTACTGGTTAAATTGATACTAGTCTTCCATCTTGAGCCATACATAAACACTGGTAAATTATAGCATATACTCTAAAACTGTCCAGCCTTATAGTCACTGAACTCTCTGGGTTTTCTTCTCTCTTTTCCTTTTAGCTGCAATATCAAAGGAACTTTCTGAGATCACTACAGCAGATACTGAGCCTGTGGTGCCTCGAGGAGGATTTGACTCTCCTTTCTATCGAGATAGTCTCCCGTGTTCTCAGAGAAAGTCCCATTTAACATCTTCTAACACTCAAGGTCCCAGTGTGAGCACTGAACCTCTAACTTCCTCTCTGGACAAGCTTGGACCTGACACACCAAAGCAAGCCTTTACACCCATAGATCGGCCGGGTGGGTGTGCCAGTGAAAGCCCTGCTAGTAACAGGGAAAACCAGACTTCATTGGAGACAAACATCTTCACACCTAGCCCTTGTAAAATTCCATCTCAGAGAAAAGAAGGTTTTGGAAGTGGACAGTCTCCCCCATATGATCACCTTTTTGAGATGGCACTGCCAAAGACTGCTTATCATTTTGTCAGCAAGAAGACTGAAGAACTATTAAAAAAAGTAAAAGGAAACACAGAGGAAGATTATATGCCCTCTACTTCCCCAGTGGAGGTACTGGATAGGCTAATACAACAAGGAGCAGATGCACATACAAAGGAGCTGAGCAAGTAAGTAACTCGAACTTGTTTCTAAACCCCCTTTTGTTGTCTTCATTGAGATTATTCTGCCCAAGAGTGAGGAGGGACAGAAAGGAGGTGAAAATTTGGAAATGCTTAGTCACTTTATTGAATCACGCTTTTTCATTACTTATTTCTTTATCTATCTTGAGTCTAGTTTGATCATTCTGTGGTTGTAGACATTTGAAAAACAGATTGTGATGTTGAGGCTGATCAGTGCTTAGAATTGACAACAGGAGCATTAATTAAAAGTAGTCTCTAATGGGATGCTTCTTCATAAGCAGTAAACCTTACTATGTTTCAAGGGGCTCTTCTGTTTACCTTTGATAAGGCAAGTTCTTTAAAAAATAAGTTAAATGTTATGATTGGGAATTCTTAATAGGAGGAATGATTCAATAAAGGGGGAAGGGGAGCTTCAGAGTGATGCAATAAAACGTTACAGGGGAATTGTCTCCTAAAGGCAAGGTACTTAAATTTTAGCTTCCAGTCTAAACAGTCACTTGAGTAAAATCTTTCTTCGTAGGTTGTCTTTGCCCAGTAAATCTGTCGATTGGACCCACTTTGGAGGTAAACTTACTTTGTTTTAAACCCAGACTAAAAATAACCAACTCAAAAGGCCCTAGATATTTCTGTGCACTTATTCTGTCACAGAAGTACATTGTAGGAAGGTGATGATGACTTCTACCCCTTAAAATACAGTCATCAGACTTGCAGGGAGTTTCTGTAGTATTGCAAAGCAGGCCTTTCCTGTTTTTGAAATGTGGTAAATGCCACTAATTCAGTCTTTAGGAAAGTTGATGGTCTATAAGCAGATATTCACTGTAGGTTTCCCTGGAGAAAGAAGTCATATGGAAAATTTTCACAGAATAAACATTGAGTACACTGATGGAATGTCTGGATAAATAGAATACAGATCTTATGTTTGTAGCTGTAATCTTCATTGGCAAAAAAAAAAAATGCCCTCAAAAGAACATCCTATGTTTGTCTAGCTAGTCTTTTTAAGAGAAGGGACATAGGTACTTGATAAACAGTTGTCTTGCCAGTGAATTCACTGGCAGCGGGTTATTTCCAAAGATTATGTTCTTAGTTTTGTTCCCTAAGCTTCTCTGCCACTAAAGTATACCAAGTCTTCATGGTTAGCTCAAGATTGAAATGTTCAAAAGAGATGCTTCAGCATTTGTTCCCTACCTTTCACTCCTGGCTTAGGCTCTCCACCCTCAGATGAGATTCACACCCTTCGGAACCAATTGCTGTTACTGCACAACCAGTTACTCTATGAGCGCTTCAAAAGGCAGCAGCATGCTCTCAGGAACAGACGGCTCCTACGGAAGGTGATCAAAGCCACAGCTCTGGAGGAACACAACGCTGCTATGGTGAGGCTTTGTGCAGGTGCCCAACCTGGTCTGAATATGCAGTAGCAGTGGGCTACTTGAAAGACCATGAGACCTAGGAGTCAGCCGATTAGACTCTAGTCTTGGCTGAGTAATCATTCGTTTCATGACTTGGAGCAAATCACTTCACTTCTCTAGACCTTAGTGTCCTTATCTTTAAAAAAAAATAGTGGAAGCAATGAGATTTAGTCCATAGAGAGATCATTTTTAAATCAGAAAAACTTAGATACAAGTCTGGCCTCTGACAATATTGGGCACTTTGACCCCTGGGAAAGTCACCTGGGTCTTCCTCTCAGTGCCACAGGTAACCCACTAAGACTATAAGCTGCATAATCATTGCCATTCAGCATTAGTAGAAAGTTTTCTTGGTGGGAGTTTTTTTACATTAATGAGATAAAAAATCCAGCCAAAAAGGAGGGTAGGGGTGGGAGTGCAGGATTAAATAAATAATCTTCAAAGTCCTTAGAATTCCAAAATTGTATATTTACCAGTTGAAGATCATTTATTGTACTATTTAGTGACAGAACAGCAGATCTTTAATCTGCAAATTTAGCATGGTGCCCAGCACGTAGAGGGTGCTTAATAAATGTTTATTGACTGGTCCCAAGGTGAAAATTTATTTTTTTGAGTGTGGGAATGGTCTCTTAAAAGGATGCCTTAAAAATAAACTATTTTCATGTTATAAAGCTTAGTGTGATGGTATAATACTTGAGAAGATTGTCTCTTGGTTAAAAAAAGGTTTGTAGTTAGAATGATGCACTTTATAATCCTAGGTAACTTAATTATTACTTTGTCTTTGAAGGTATTCAAAACAAAACCTTTAGAATCAAACCCTGCTAGTAGTTTTGAATTTTGAAAAGCTGAAAGAAAATCACCTTGAAAAATCTCTTGAAAGCAAATTACCTTCAAACTAAGTACAGTGACTGAAATGTTTTGTCTAAAAGCTTTCCAAGTGTGAATTGGGTCATATGAGGCTACCCGATAAGATAAGAAGTCTACAAACTCTTAAGTTTTTTTGGTTACTCAAGTATTATTGTTTAAATGAAGTTTTTACAGAGTAAGAAGACTTAAGCTTTTAAAAAATATATATGAATAACTTTTGGTATTATATCACCTATGTTTCTCATTTTCTCCCCTCTCCTCTGAGAGCCATTCCTTATAATAAAGAATAAATCAGAGGAAGGATAAACTAGTTTAGCAAAACTAATCACCACATTGAAAAAGTCTAAAAAAGTTTCATACTCATAGTCCCCTACTTCTGCAAAGTAGAGGGAGAGGTGCCTTCTTATTATCTCTTCTTTGGAGCTAAACTTGACTGTTTCATTGTAAGTTTGAAGCATTTTAGTTTCAATTATTTTGTTCTATTTTTGTAGCCATTGTATACATTGTTTTCTCAATCCTGCTTCCTTTGTTTTTGTAGCCATTGTATACATTGTTTTGCCAATCCTGCTTACTTCATTTTGTATTAGTTCATGCATTTTCTCGTGTTTCTCTGTATTCATCATATTTATAATTTCTTACAGTACTTATAGTATTCCATTAATTTCATGTACCAGTTTGTTTAGGTATTCTTTATTTGATGGGCATCTACTTTGGGAAACCTTTAGCTTTTGTGACCTTTTGGGGAAAAACATTACAGTACAAAAATTTTTTAAGCATTTTGTGTGTGCAAAGCCCTGTGATAGGCAGTTAAAACTTCATACCACTTTTGGTTTCTGATAGAAAGATCAGTTGAAGTTACAAGAGAAGGACATCCAGATGTGGAAGGTTAGCATGCAGAAAGAACAGGCTAGATACAATCAGCTTCAAGAGGAACGTGACACTGTGGTGACCCAGCTCCACAGCCAGATCAGACAGCTGCAACATGATCGGGAGGAATTCTACAATCAGAGCCAGGAATTGCAGGTATAAACCACAATGTGAAAAAATTCAATCAGGGGGAACAGCACAAAGTAAAAACTGGATGGGGCAAGAATATTATTTTGTTCATTTCACCTAAATGAAAGTACTATTTTTCCAAGGTCATAACACATGTGACTTATTCAATTGTTTGGTATTTGTGTTCTTAAAACAGTATAGGACTGGTTAAGTCAAATGTAATCTTTGAAGCCAAGAATTTGTATTTTAAGGAACAAAGGATGATAGCATAATTGAAGAATTGATTATTACCACTTGAAGGTTGACTAGCCCTTGAAGTAGATACACAATCTGGTCTCACAGTCGGTCATTATCTAATCTTCTGCCAACATCTGCTTGGACAGACAAAGCTGGAAGACTGCCGGAATATGATTGCAGATCTGAGGTTAGAATTAAAGAAGGCCAATAATAAAGTGTGTCACAGAGAGTTGCAGCTCAGCCAAGTTTCTCAAAAGGTAGGAAATGTAGTAAACTCTTAGCCCTTTTGAGCATTGCCCAGCACCATTCCTCCCACCTGAAGACATGCCTCCCTTGCCCACCATAAAATGCTTGCAGTGCTACACCCTTTTACAGAAAAGGCATAAGTTTGCCCTTTAGGTTCCTGAGCTGTGTGTCTTCCTTTGGGGTTCACTGCAGATATGAAAACATCCATTGGCCCAGGAGTGGGTGAGTCTTCCCCCTAGCTTTGTTACTCCACTGGGCCTGTAGATCTCATCTGGGGTGGTTGTACATAATTAAATAATTTCTTCTCTAAGTCTTGAGATTGATCCCTTGCAAGTTCCCCTTTTAGTTTTGAATATGTTATAGTTCACTTGTACTTTTTTTTACTCTTTGAGCATCAACTATTGGACATATTTTTCCTATCTTTACCATATAGTAGGCCTCTCTTCTAACCCCTTACTTCTGAGGCCAGGTGATGATGAGGTGTCAGCCAAGGCAGTAATTAATTCAAGTCTTTGATTTTTACTCTTGAAAATAGTATGTCTACCTTATGCTCTGCTTTGTAGGTTCCGTTTAGTAGTTTTTAGCTCTGCAGAATTTATACCTGATTGTTTCTCTGTGTTGATGTTTTGGTTAGCTTTCGAACAGCGAGTCAGTCCAGCAGCAGATGGAGTTCTTGAACAGGCAGCTGTTAGTTCTCGGGGAGGTCAATGAGCTGTATTTGGAGCAATTGCAGAACAAGCATGCAGACACTACACAGGTATGTTGGGGTCAGGAGAAATGAAAACTCTTGATATAGAATATTGACATGTGGGATTCAGTCAGATGGCATTGAAAATGAATGCTTTTGAGAAAACCAGTCTCATTGATGGCTTGAGTCTACATAATAGAATTATTTTCGCTGCTCTAGTATTTGCTCTTCCCCTACGTCCCCGAGGCTAACAACAGTTGTCAGGTATGCTTTTGTACCCCTACAAACACCCTTTGCTAGAAAAAAAAAATGAACAGAAAAGAGAGCCAGTTCTATTAAATGTCAGGCCTGGGGGCATATGGGTACATGCTAGATTATATGTTTCCTTGGTAATTGCATGCATTTTCATTTTCCTTTAGTTTTTAATTCTGAATTTAATTTTGATTAGTTGTTGAGTTTGCTTTTGTCAGTAAGACTATCTTGATCCTGGCCTTATGTTAATTTGTGACTCATCAGTATTGTTAAAGCAAATGTTTTATGTTAACTTTATAGATAGACTTGAATAATGTCATTAATGTTTTTGCATTGAATAGAATTTTAGTAGCAAATACTAAAATGATTTCTGTCACTAAGTTGTTTATCATCCACAATCTTGTTTAGTATTTGAAGAACTGTGCTTTGAAAAGCTTAACATTTTTTTCTGCCCTTTGAAATAGTCTTGGGGGGTAAAACAAAATTTTCACATTAGGCCAAGTTGCCTTCTGCTGTATCTCAGCCACTTCCTTAATGATAAACTTTAAAACTTTTAAGTAAGGCAATCTTAATTTTAGAAAAATGAACTAAATTCTTATCTGAATGGTTTAAAGACTTTGGAAAACCCACAGGAGGGAAAAATGGCTTTAGGGAGATGCTGTGTTAGAGAACTTCATGTATTCAGTCTCAGTTGTACTTATTATACTTAGATATACTAGTTAGAAGCACTGAAGCGAAACTTCAAGAGTCATTTAGGCTGCAAAAAAAAAAAATGTAAGCACTTGCTGTGTGCCAAGCCCTGTGACAAAAGCAGATCCTGCCATATTCTAATGGAGGAAACCACATAGACAAAACTAGATACATGCAAAATATATAGAGTAGACAGGAAGTAATTTCAAAGGGGAAGGCACTAACCAGGACTTGGTGGGGTGAAGATAGGTGAGAGGAGACAAAAAAAGACCTGGATATGAACTGAGTCTTTAAGCAAGCCAAGGATTCCAGGAGATATTCTAAGTATGGGAACCAGCCAGTCAAAAGCCACATTCAGGAGATGGAGTGCTTTGTGCAGGGAACAGTAAGAAGGCAGGTGTAGATGGATTGTAGAATCAGTGGTGAATATTAAAATATAAGAAGACTAAAAGAGTCAGAAGAAGCTAATTTGAAGGGTTTTAAATGGCAAACAGAAGAATTTCTATTTGATCCTGGAGTTAATATGGAGCCAGTGGACTTTATTGAATAGGGAAGTGACATCAACAGACCTACACTTTAGGAAAAGCAGTTCGGCAATTGAGTGGAACTCAGCCCCCTGGATTGGAGTGGGGAGAAATTTGAGGCAGGGAGACCAATTAGGAAACTATTGTAATAGTCCAGGTAAGAAGAAGTAATGAGGGGCTGAACTGTGGTGGTGGCTGTGAGAGTGGAGAGAAGGGAACAATATACTAAATATTGTGGAGGTAGAAACAACAGGATTTGGCAATGAGATGGATACGTGAGTTGAATGAGAAACCAAGGAAAACATTTAAATATGAAAAACAAGCAGGTATATATGGGAGGGAATTGAGAGATGATGAGGTTGTAAGCCTGAGTGACTGGATATGATGATGCTTTCCACAATAATTAGGGAAGTTTGGAACAGAAAAGTAGAAGTATAATGAGTTCCATTTGAGGTATCTTTTGTAGGAGATGTCTGGAGAACATTCGTTACAAAATATCCAAGAAACAGGTGGTAATGTAGGACTATACTGCAGGATAGAGATTAGGGTTGTATATATATAAATTGTAGAATCATATGCATAACGATGGTAATGAACCTGTGGGAGCTTATGAGATTGCCAAGAGAGGTGCTAGAGTGGAATGAGAAGAGGGCCTAGGACAGCCTTTCAGGACTGCCCCAGAGCATGTATCTTAATATTTTGGAGCCCTTTAACAAATCCATCTGTACTGGTCAAAAAAGTAAAACTAGCATAAGTATCTTACTTGAATCCTTGCTAGTAGACTACAGCTGAGAAGCATGTAGATGCCATAGGCATAGTTCTATGCTCAAATGTTGAAATATTTTCAATCTCAGAGAAGCATTTTTCTTTTTTTTTCTTTTTTATTTAATTGGAGGGCAGTTGGGGTTAAGTGACTTGCCCAAAGTCACAGGGCTAGTAAGTGTGTCAAGTGTCTGAGGTCAAATTTGAACTCGGGTCCTCCTGACTCCAGGGCTGGTACTCTATTCACTGCGCCACCTAGCTGACCCTAGAGAAGCATTTTTCTAGAAGAGTTTTTTAATATGTAACATTCCAGATAGTACAACTCCTGAAGTATCACTGAAGATTTTTTTCTCTGTTATTAGTTTCCTTTATTTTAGAAAACAGCATTATTTTCCCTAAGAATACCATACTTGTATGATTGTTTCACAGTAGTTATCACAGGCTAGCTGATTTATGTAAAATGAACAGTGTAGGCTGTCTCCTTCAGCATATTTGGAAAAGGATTCTCGCTAAAGCTTTTAGATTAAAAGTGCCATAAATGCTTTTCCTTAGCCTACCTATCCAGTTGGTGTAGCACATTCCAAGCCAGTGTCTAGTCTTTTTGTTTTAGTTGGCATTACAATTACTTTTTATCTTTTTTAATGCATGACATAAGCAGGATCTCTCTCTTTCATTAAAAAAACATCTTAATTCATTAATGAGCATTGACTTAAACTTTTTTTCCTTATGTTTGTTTTTAAGGAAGTGGAAATGATGAAGGCTTCTTATCGGAAGGAACTAGAGAAAAATAGAAGCCATCTCCTTCAGCAGAATCAGCGACTTGATACCTCCCAAAAACGGATTCTGGAGCTAGAATCTCATCTGGCCAAAAAAGACCATCTTCTGTTGGAACAGAAAAAATACCTGGAGGATGTCAAACTTCAGGCTAGGTAGCTTCATTAAGAGAAGCTTTGCATTAGTAGTATTATGTGCTGTTTGTAAGGGAAGCCTCTCAAATTTGTGGTAATTTCTTGTATTTTTTTACCCTATTTCAGAGGACAGCTACAGGCAGTAGAGAGCAGGTATGAAGCTCAGAAAAGGATTGCTCAGGCATTTGAATTAGAAATCTTAGATTTGTATGGCAGACTGGAGAAGGATGGCCTCCTGAAAAAACTTGAAGAAAAAACAGAAGCAGCTGAGGCAGCTGAGGAAAGGTAAGGACAGTTTGGGAAGAAAGTGAGATTTCATGTTCTGGAGGTAATGACTTGACACTTATATCAATTTATATTTGGTACTAAAGAGCTAAGGTAGTTTATTTTAAACCCAATAAAACCACATAGTCTTAAAAATGCTTTAACAAAAAATAACTTAATACATTTTGTGCTGGCTTTCATATCTTTCCATCTATGTACTAATTTTGTTAGTAGTCATAGTGAGTCCTGTTCTAATTCTTCACTTTGCATTACTTTGTTTTCCCATATTTCTTTGTTCCTTGTTTAAATATTGCAACAATTAATAAACCATAATGGTTTTTTCTTTGCATCTTTAGATATTCAGTTTCCTGATGGTGGTTTTTTGTGGGGGTGTTTTTGTATGAAAAAATTGCTTTTAATTTTATATAGCTAGATCTTTTTTTAAAAATAGTGTTCAGAGAGACAGTATGGAATAATAAATAGAGAACTGGCCTCAGAGTCAGGACATCCTGGGTTTAATTCTGCCTTTGACATATATGGACTCTGTAACTGGGCACATTTGAACTCAGATCCTCCTGACTCCAGGGCTGGTACTCTGTACACTGCACCACCTAGCTGCCCCGTGATCCTTTTTTAAACTTGTTATTTTGCCAGATTGCTTTTCCAAAAGGCTACATGAGTTTAAAATTCCACCAATAATGTAATAGTGCCTTTTCCTACATACACTGAAACATTAAATTTTATCTTTTTTTTTGCTTTTTGCAGTTGGGGTTAAGTGACTTGCCCAAGGTCACATGGCTAGGTTTTGTGTGTGTGTGTGTGTGTGTGTGTGTGTGTGTGTGTGTGTGTGTGTGTGTGTGTGTGAAGTGTCTGAGGCTGGATTTAAACTCGGGTTCTCCTGACTCCAGGGCGAGTGCTCTATTCACTGTGCCACCTAGCTGCCCCTAAATTTTATCTTTTTAAACAATTTTTGCCATTTTAATGGGAGGCAAAAATGTCTCTAATTGATTTAATAAGAATTTCTTTTTATTAAAGGGTATGAACAGTTTTACCAATGATCATAATTTCTCTTTCCTCATTTATACATTTATATCCCAAGGCAGTTTGGTTTGTCAGAAGGGTCCCCTTTCAACTCATGCCCTCTAGAAGAAATTTTATGTGAGTCATATCTTTTAAGTCCCTAAGATATTTTTGTATAGCCTTCCTTAACCCCAGAAGTTAATGGTGGGATCCAACAATATTCTTTAAATCCCCATTTACTTTCATAAAGTCTTGAGTTAAATTTCATGAAGACCTGGGAGCAGCTCATGCTTGTGCGTGATTCTATCCCTAATGTGCTGTATAAAGTGGGTCACAAACTAGGGTTAGCAGATCTGAACCAACAGCCATTTCTGAGATGTTGCTGTTAGCTTTTGGATGACAATTCAAATCATAACCATCATTTCTTTTTCCTCCCACCTTCACTTGTCATCGACAGGCTTGACTGTTGTAATGAAGGCTGCCCTGATTCACTGGTAGGGCACAATGAAGAGGCTGCTGGCCGCAATGGTGAAACTAAGACCCCCAAGTCTGGTAGCAGCCGGGGCAGTAGTGGCAGCAGAGGAGGTGGAGGAAGTAGTAGCAGCAGCAGTGAGCTTTCTACACCCGAGAAACCCCCAAACCAGAGGGTAGGGCCATTCAGCAGTCGGTGGGAAACAACATTAGAACCTTCCACCAGCATCCCTGTGACTGTTGGCTCACTTCCCAGTTCAAAGAGCTTCCTGGCCATAAAGGCTCGAGAGTTGTTTCGTAATAAGAGTGAGAGCCAGTGTGATGAGGACGGCTTGACCAACAACAGCCTTTCTGAGACACTAAAGACTGAACTGTACAAAGATCCGAGCACGGAAGTAAAGGCCCCCCTGGGCCTAGACAACCCTCACCCCTCTCCCAAAAACCAGGAAAGTGTTGGACAGCTTCGTATCATGGACTACAATGAAACTCAGCATGAACCCAGTTAAAGAATGGTGGTCAATCAGTGTTAACTTTCATATTCTTGGCATAGAATGGGAGGCATGAATGCAAGTGTAAAAGCTTTCATATTTCCAGGTTGTGAGTAACTAGCTCCTGCCGTGGAAATAGGACTGAGCTCCTTTTGACAAAAGACTGAATGTAGAACGGTGTTTGGATCTGGCAGTGAAATGCCTCTGACCTTTCTCTTGACTCTTACCTAAACCTCTCCTTTCTTTCCTAGCATTGTGTGCTAACCCAAGGGCCAGTTTGCATTCATAAGTATCTTTATTTTCTTCCTTCTTTCCCCAAATGGTTGCATCCTATAAACCTGTGCAATATGAGGCCAAATTTAACTTTTGAATCTAACGCACACAACTTTCTGCTTTACTGAAGCTCAAGTAGCTTGCCCAGCTTTCAGTGCAGACCAGTTAATTGGTGGTGGTACAGGTAAGTCTGGTTTTATTCCTTTCTAGGATACAGTTTACAGAGCCAGTTGCCTTCAAGTGAAGGCTTCTAAATGCATATTTTTTTTCTCCCTGCTTTCTGGTTCTGAAGTTCAGCACCCAAAGCAGTGGATCAAGAAAAAAGTAGTGTGTTATTTGCCCTTAGGTTCTTTGGAGGCTCTGATAATGCTTCTTAGAAAGTTTGGTGTGAACTCACCCTTCAGCCATTTCAAAGAACTGGAGCTAGAACTGTGGGGTTTGGTGAAGCACCATCCCTCCTTCCCCTCTACCTCTTATTTATTTGGTGTTGGCTGAAAAGCTGGTACTCTTCTGACTGCAACTGGGGGGTGTGCAGGTGATGAAACCCAGACTCTGGGGAGGGAAAGAATGGAGACTGGAAATTTACCTAAGGAGCCCTTGCAGAAGAGTTACTGCATCTCCATGCAAGTCTTGGGCTGGCTGAACCTTTTTCCTTCTGTTTTTTCTCCATTTCTTTTCGTGATTCCTCTCTTGTTCATCTCACTCTCTAATACTGCACCAGTAATGATCAGAAGTTCCAAAGAAGTCTCCTCAGTGTCATTTATTATGTAGGGTGAACTATTAAATTCCAAGTTTTAGTGGTGATGGATTTTGAGGGAAAATCTGAGAAGTTGTAACCAATATGGATGAACACAGGTCTCATTTTGGGTGACACATGTGGACAAGGGATGACTGTGTGCTTCAGACAACTGGCAGAAAACCCTTTTCTGCCAAAGCCTTGAAAATGTTAGAAACCTAAGAAATAGTTCAATTGGAATATTAGGTAGCAGATGAAGACGAGAATTACAAGTAATATTTTGAAGCCTAGAGGATGACCCATGAGCTGTAGATAATTATAAAAAAAATAGAGGTGTGGGGGAAGCCAGGAGAAGATGAAGATTCTTAAATCTTACTGAGCACGGAAGTACAGGAAACTCTATGCTTTTAAATCATAAAAATAAGTGGTAATAAGATAAGGTAATAACTCTAGTATCCCTTCCCATGTCGAGACTGAGCAGAAAATGACTAGAAATGGCAAAATTAGGCTGGCTAATAATCCGGGGACTTCTGATATCCACACCTAATTTGGCTGTATATTTCATCAGGACAAGATGTGGAGGTAAGGGGATATTGTTGTTTGTGCGTGATTTTTTCTTTGTTTTTAAACAAGTGACTTAGAGAGTAACTTCAAAGTAGTATGCTGAAACTTGTCTGAGATTTATTCATGGGCAACCCATTGTTTCAGTAACTATCACAACACACATCGTAGTTTGATCTTTCTGGTTGGAGAAGGAAAGCCCCAAACTTTTAATAAGAAATTATTCATTTTTAGGATATGCAGCAAAGCCAAAATACCATTTCTAACTGAAAAGTTTTGGTAACCTTAGAAACTTTTTAAACATACCTTCTACAAAGCCCAGAAAAAATGTACTACAAGTTGAAAAATACTAGGTACTTGGACAGAAGCCTATGTGGCTAATAAGTGAATTAAAGAAGGCCTTTGGAAGGAGAAAAAAAAATATTTTTATCTTTCTGGAGAGACTGTACATATCATCATTTTTAAAACGGAGGTAATCTGGTATAAGCATTGGACTGGGAGTCAGAACAAAGTTCTAATCCCAGCTTTGCCACTGACTAAATTATGACTGGCTGAGTAATTTATTCTTACTGAGCTTCAGTTTATATAAAATGAAGGAAGTTGGGTTAAATAACTTACAAGGTCCCCTTCAGGTCAAACATTCTGTAATTACATAAAACTTTCACTCTTCAGTGAAGATCAGATATAAAATAGGCTTTACAAAAAAGCATTCATTCTGCATGTATTTTTGGAAGGACTTAAAAGCTAATAGTGCATTTCTTTAATTACATGGTTAAGCCAAAAAATCAGTGGGAACACTGGATCACAGTCCAAAAAGTTCTTTAGGGGATGAGAAGGATATAGAAAAGAGGTTTTCCATTCCTCAATTCTCTTGAAGTATATGGGTCAGAATTATTTGAACAAATAGTGGTACAAGCACAGGGTATCCTAAACCAATATCAAATTAAGTATAAATTGCAAATTGAGTGGAATCTTCTTGAGAATCAAAGCATTATCAACAAACTGGTATAAATTAAGGAACTCTTAGGTCAAATGTGCAACCAGTTAGAAATGTTCACCAGATCAGAGAACTACTAGATTACCACTGATTCCTGTTCCCTGGGGAAACTTTGAACTCTAGACTGGTGAGTCTGGTGCTTGTCAAGCTGGTAGAATCAGTTATAAAGGATAGTAACAAGAACATAAGTATAATCCTGTAGACCTTTTGGGGCAGAGTTGGAAGGAAGTGAAATTATATGCTAACTGTAGGAAGAAATCATGCCTGAATTTGCACAGATTTGAAGTTGTAAATTTTAGGCTTTCCCAATGCCTTTGACAAAGGTCTTATCAGAAAGTTGAAAACTGAGTTACTCTTGGATTAGGGAAGAATGTTTGCCCATGGATGGGGAGCTTGCTTAGAGATATGAACCAAAGTGTAAGGGACAGTGGTCGTTTCTGTGGATAGGATAGTAACAGGATTCCTAGAAGCAATCATTTGTAACATTTTTACAATAAGTATCAAGGTTTGTAGGGACACTCAACTTTTCTGGGTAGTGAAATAACATGCCTGTGGGGATATGCTTCAGGAAAATTTTGTGAGATCTAAGTGGGGAAAAAAAGATGACATGTACTTCAGTGTGAGCAAGTGTCAATAATGTACTTTTTCTAAATCATACTTTAAAAGTCGAGCTGTTAACATCTAAGAGAGAGATCTGAGAATCGTTACTTTTTTATTGAGGACAATATTACTACAACTTAAAAAATCAGAAAAGTGGAAGCAAACTTCATTAGGAAGAGGATTGAAAACAAAATGAAAAAACATCCAAACCATGACTTATCTATCTATGCAATATATGCAGTTTGATTTGTTTAGGAAGGACAAAGCCAGAGACTAGTCAGTAGGGTGACGTGAACAAGGCAGGCAATGATGGAAGTTTTTGCAAGGACAGACACAAATGAAAAGTAAAATTTGTCAAGAAAGGCTGAGTGGATATAGTCAAAATTTATGAAATTATGAAAAGAATTACTAAAGGAAAAGGTGGTCTTTTTCACCAAATCTTGGAATACTAGAACTAGAGGTACCCCCTTTGAAGCTACAAAGATACGATTTTAGAAAAGCTTAAGTACTCCTTGATAGTGGCTAGCAAACTTGGAACATGATAATAAGGTGGTTTGGAGAGAAAAAGTGCAGGTTCGAGAAAGACTAACATTAATTTATGAAAGGTTGATACATAATAGGTTATTAAGGGAAACTAAGGGTGGGGCATATCCCTAGACTTTTGAAGTTGCTTCAGCAAGATTAGCCATGTTTTCTCACAGTGGTCTTTGACTGTCACTGTCAGACAAAATACTGGTCTGAGTGGATCATTGGTCCTAGCAAGGATGGTCTACTTCAAGTAGTTGATGGAGAAATGAGTGTTTTGGACGATTCAGCCCGTTGCATTCTTTACTCTTCATGGTACGTTTTTTATAGTGGCCCCATAATGAGTGTTTGAAATTGTATGTTATCCAAAGCTCTGTGTGTGTGTGTGTCTTTTTGTAAGGAGTTTTCAGAATAGTCCCACTTGCAAATTAATTGCACCTGTCTAAGCTTTTTGCCAGTAGGAACTGTCCAACTAAATAAGGGAGGGGCTTATATAAGGGAATTGGCCCCTAAGTTGCTGCTGTGTGCCCTTGTCTTATATTTGGCTCCAGAATCCATTGTTTAGCTACATGTGTGCTTAATGAAAACATAACGGTTCAGTTTTCTTAAAACAATCCTGCAGTCTATATGTGCTAATATGAGAGGGAAAGTGAACTCTGGTTTGTCCACAAACCACTGGCATCACTGAATGGGCAGTTTCATGACTTTACTAACCCTGAGATGAGTTAATGAAGGTAGAGTTTCTTTCTTTGTCCCTTCTTTCCCCATTGCTCAGTGGATAAATGTAATTTTGCCACAAAAATTATCCTTGAGTGAACAGACTGGCTTACCTACTGAGCTAGATCTTTCAGAAGATACCATTGGGAATTTGAAACTTGTGGGCTGAATCCTGGTGCCATGTTTGAAGAAGAGGGAGAAGGTGTTCTTTATAGCAGGATCATATGGTGTTGACTCCATTATGGGTTTACCCAGGAGAACCAGGTGTTTTACACTAGGAAGAATGGGAATCACTTTCTGAAGACTTTGGTTTTCTATGGACCACGAAGATTATGGAGGAACAGATTTTTTTTTTTTTTTGCTATGGACATAATCTAGTTTTGTAAACCTCAACCATGGAACTTCAGAATAATAGAATGACCTTGCAGTTTAAAGGGATCCTTTGGCAAAGTGGCAACACTTTTAACTGCTTTTAGTTCAAATCTAAAAATGTTATCTTTTGTCAAAAAGGTTCAATCCATTCCCTGCTTCACGCTTGTAAGCATGTCAGAAACAATCCACAGTAAATGCCATAAATATGAACTGCAAGGGAAAATGGTACAATCTTAGTGAATGAGAATTGGAATCAAAAGGTTTTGCTGTCCTTATTAGAATGTTCTAAAAATGTCAAGGCAGTTGCTTGTGTCTAACTGTGAACAAATAAAAATTTATTGTTTTGCACTACTTTATTGTGTCAAACTGAGATGGGCAACATGTGCTAGCCTCTGAGGATGTGAGGGCAAAGGTTATAGTTTTAAAATAATAAAAAATAGGGTTTTAATTCTCTTCACCATACAAAATCCTTTTCAGTTTTAACTTAAGCAGTATAGATACTTGAAAACTTGGCTTGGGACAGTATGTTACCAAGTCCAAGATTTGGGGTTTGTTTGCTAACACCTAATGCCTAGGCCAGGGTATCACACAAAGATACTTAATAAGTGTTTATTTTAATTGAATCTATAGCAGAGAGCTATGTACCTAGATAATACCCTGGTTATGACCAAAAAGGGACCAGACAAGAACGGATAACTTGGTGTAAACACTACTAACAGCAGAAAACAGAAATGTCAGTCTTATATCCAAAGGTTATGAACTTCTCAAAACTTACCTGAAATACTTCTGAGAAATATATGTTTGAGTTGTCAGATTTTTGTTCAGTACTCAGCCTTGCTCATAGGAATTTTTGAGTGAGACAAGGTGACTAATAAAACTACAATAGTAATGTAAAATAATATATAAAAATTTACTTTATTTCTGTGTCTACCTTTGTCCTTATTTTGTTTAGGGCCCATTGGATAGAGTCAACACCAGTGATTAGAGAAATATTTGCAACATTTATGACTTATTATCCTAGGAAGAATTGTTTATCCCTTTCAGAAGACTTGCTTATTTTGTGGGTCTCAAAGATTATGGAGGAATTGATTTATGTTAAGATTTTGTAACATAAGTTAACTCAAGTTAGCCAAAATTCTGACAACTCAAATGTGTAGTAATTTAGGTCAGTTGGACAACTTTCCAAGGAACTCTTCTGCCTTTGTGACCATTTTGGACTTCTTTTCCTTTAGGTATATGAGGAGTTACTTATATGCCACTACTACCCTAACAATGGCATCTCAAAATTGAAGTTTTATGCAAGACATGTGACTATGACTCTTTGATCTCAGCAAATTTTGCATCTTAAAATAATGTCAGATATAGGTACTTTCTCTTCCACCGGTTGGTTCTCTTCCACCCACCTCCTACCTCCCAACCCCCTCAGTGGCCCTACTGTTTAAAATTAAGGCTTTCATTTTTTTTTAAATCAATAATTCCTCCCCCCTCCCTTTTTTTTTTTTTACCCTAGCTAACATAGTTAGGATTCTTTCTTGTTTAACACTTGTGGCTGGTTTAGTAAGATTATATGCTAAGTAATGACCTAGTTTACACTGAAGAGGCATGGTTTAATCATTTCTGCTTGTATGATGAGAGTTTGATGTCCTTGGATGTTTTAGGATAAATTGGCGGTACAGTAAGGGGAAAATCCCAATAAACCAAGCCAGCTAGATAGTTGGTGGAGCACTTTAATTCTTGAGTGTCTCCCCCGAGGAAGCAAGAGTACAGAAGCTAAGTCGCCCCCTGTAAAGGGAAAATCAACAGTCAGACATCACTACTGGTAGGGCTTGATGCTAGTGACACATTTAAAAAATGTTGTATCACAAATTATTCTGAAACAGCGTTAATCCACTAACATGACACAGTAGTAAGAATAGGGGATAGGCAGTAGGAACTGATCCTATTCAGTTACTAGTTTTATTCCAAAGAACCAAAAGCACTTTAAAAGGTCACAACAAACATCACATACATTCCTGTAAAGTGAGAAGCAAAGCAATGTCTTCATTTTACAGGCAGGTAACCAAAGGCAGAGAAAAAAAATGTGACTTGACTAAAGGTACATGGTACATGGTGTAGTGAACAGAGCCCAGGTGATTTGACTCACCAGGTACGTATAGTGGAGGAGGTGGGAAAAACTTTACTCCCTCCTTTCCTACTTGTTCACCTGTGTAGGACGGGAGGAATTTTAGACCAAGATAAGGCAGCTCACAAAATAAAATTTTAGTGGAGCCACCCTGTTCTTCTTACTCTGAATACCACCCCCATCATCGTGCTGTCTTCCAATCTATTCATAGAATGAGCCTTCTCAACTGAAGCCCAGAGTGACTTGCTCAAGGTCACACAAATGCTTAGTAGCAAAACTGAACTAAACTTAAGCCCCCTGATTCCTAGTCCTGGGCTCCTTCCATTACACCACCTATTCTAATTATTCCTCACCTAAGTTGAGACCCTCTTCTGTTGGCATGTGGCCTGATTCATAGGCAGGGAAAAGCGAGAGTAGGAGGAAAACGTTAGATTAGAAGGGAAGGTAGTTTATAGTAATGTCTGGGCCGGTCCATTTTCAAGTCAAGATGTGACAGAGACCATTGGGGCAGGGGAGGGGCAGACAATAGAAGTGGAAACTTGGTGGATACCAAATTAAATAAGAAACTACCCCCCAACTTAGCCATTTTAAAGTGTTTCATTTTAATTTTTAAAGGTTAGGTCCACCAGGTGGTCTCCAAGGAGGAATGAAAACTTTCCTTTGATTTTTCTCTCTAGATTTGTAATGTTTCTTAGGGTCCCTGTTTCTTTCTTTCCTAGCCAAAGTCTGTATGGCAATGGAGTGGCAGCTAACTTTGCCTCCTGTACTCTTCTTTTCACCCTCTTGGTCACTCACATGCTGAACTGCTTTGCGTGGTAATTGTTCAGAGTGGGCAATCCATTCTTTCATTAAGT
This sequence comes from Pseudochirops corinnae, assembly GCA_028646515.1. Lineage (NCBI taxonomy): Eukaryota > Metazoa > Chordata > Mammalia > Diprotodontia > Pseudocheiridae > Pseudochirops > Pseudochirops corinnae. Next base: position 212,519,188 of record CM053585.1, read on the forward strand.
CCAGGGTTAAAGGAATAACACTCACAACTCCTCCATAGCGATTCCTTGCCTCATCACAGCTCAAGTGGTTGACCACATCATGCGGGTACCTAGAGGGTTGGAAAAAGAGCAGGATCAGTAAGCAGGGGTCAATCATTCCTACCCAGTCCCAAGCTTTTGCTGCAAAGGGTTTGTTAAGCCCTGGTTAACACCTGACACTCAAGAATTAAACAAAAGTCACTCTATGCTACGTAATTTATACATATTGGGTAGAACTGTGCTTTTGGAGAATGGGGGAAGGCTTCACAGGTCCTGCATTTAGATTTGGATGTGGGATGATCCACAAAAGCATGCCTGAGATTAGCTGAGCACCCTAAGGAGGAGAAGAATGGCCTCAGGGCAGGAATGGATTGAGCCCATCATTGGCTTTAGAGCAGAGAAAGACATAATAATTTTTCTGATTCCTTAATTTTATAGCTAAAGAAAAAGGCCCTGAGAAGTTGTGACTGTCCAAGGTCACACAGATAGCAAACAAGCATGAAATTGGATCCAAGACTACCTTTACCTCTCTAGTAGAAATGCTTCATACCTACATGGATTGGGACTTAAGTCAGGGAGACCAATTAGAAACCTATTGCAGTAGTCCAAGGGAGAAGCAATAGCAAGGACTGACTTGTGATGGTGGCTGTAAGAATGAATAAAAGGGGATGTATACAAGAGACATTTTGAAGATAATGGCAGCTAGCATTTCTATAGCACTTTAAGGTTTGCAAAATGTCTTACATTTGTTATCTTAGAGATATTTGGCAACAGATTCGTTAATGTGAGGGTGAGTATTGGGAACTAAGACTGAGAAATGGAGTTGAAAGTGACAATGAGGTCACGAATCTGGAGGAGCAGGATGATCATAGGCCCCTCAACAACAATAGGGAAGTTTGGAAGAGGGGAAGGTTTGGAGGCAAAGATATATTTGGGACATGCTGCATTTGAGGACTGAGTTTCAAGATGTCCGGAGTTGGTGATGAGAGACTGGAGCTCAAGAGAGGTTAGGGATGGCTAGATGTAGGAATCTGAAAATTAAATGCATAAAGATGATAAATGAATCTGAGGGAGCTGTTGAAATTACCAAGTGAGATTAGACAAGGGCCCAGGACAGAACCTTAGAAGAATACCCAGGGTGAGTAAGACCTAAATGAAGATTTCGGAAAGGAGAACAAATTAGTTTTGATTCACTTTATTTTCAAACCTATGCTATAGACTAGTGGTTCTCAACCTTCCTAATGCTGTGACCCTTTATTACAGTTCCTCATGTTGTGGTGACCCCCAACCATAAAATTATTTTTGTTGCTACTTCATAACTTTAATTTTGCTACTGTTATGAATCGTAATGTAAATATGTGATATGCAGGATGTATTTAAATTGAACATAACCCACAGGTTGAGAACCACTGCTATAGACAAATCCTTTTGAGGAAAATGAGGGTGGGTCGAGAAATTTATAGATAGCATTGCTATCTAAGGGCCTGGGACCCTTTGGAACACTTCTATTGGGTTACTTGCCAGGCCTCTATTTTCCATTCCCCCTCAGGGTGGTGTTGGCTTTATTTAGTGAATCTTGAGATTCCAAATTGTCGCTCCTTTGGCCTGTGGTTTTCTAGAAAGTTATTTGAGCAATTTCACTATGCAGTGCTATGGAAGAAACAGGAATGAAGACTGGCAGTTCTGAGATTATCCCCAGGTAATGATAATTAGTGTTTATGTAGGCCTTTAGAGTTTGCAAAATGCTTGGATTACAGTAACTTTAGGAGGCAAATATTAAAAATATTAGCTTTATTTTTTTAGAGAAGGAAACTGGGGTTTGATGAGTTTTAGTTGACTACACAACTAGTAAACATCAGAGAAAAGCCTTGAATCCAGGGATCATGAGTACAGCACTCAAAACAATAGTTACCATCATTGGGATTGCTCAGAATACATCCTTGTCTCTTCCAGCCTCAGAACGGAAGAAAGAAGGAAGGCTAGTCCTGCAGGACTCTGCAGAAACTCCTCACAAAGTCTCAGAGATGGGAATGAGGAAGGCCCTACCTTGCCCGAAGGCTGCTCAGGTCATTGCTATGGTTGACAAGGGTTTTGCATTTCTCCAAGATGTTGTTGGTGGCTGGGGTTCCAGGATGCAGGGACTCAAATTTTTGGCAGAGCTTGTTCAACTCACTGCAGAGTTTCAGGAACATGTTAAGCATCCTACTGTCAGTGCTGTTGTTACAGTAGTGGTCCAAGTAGGTCTGCACCTGTAGGAGCATGTGAGTGTGACCTAGGTCAGTGGTGTTCCTACCCATTGAGACCTTCCTCCCCACACCCACACCCCAGCTGGGGCCACCCAGAAAGAGCCCAGCTGGTATTTTTTCTGGTCCAAACTTCTTCACATTGGAAGGCTCAAACTTTGGCTCCATCTCTTTTGTGGCATAATGGAAAGAACATTGCTTTTGGAGTCACAGGACTTGCATTTGAATCCTTGTAATCAAGTAATTAAATGGCTTTAGACAAGTCACTTAACTTTTCTGAGTCTTAGTTCCCATAGCTGTAAAATTTATCTCTAAGGTGCTTTTACTTCTAAATCCTATGAGGGCATACCTCTGTTCCCAGGTGTTAATCAATGAATGATTCTGCTAGTTGAGAGGTTATTCTTAAAATATAGTCGTAATAAGTATGAGTTGTATAATACTTAAAGGTTTGCAAAATGTTTTTTCATTTAATTTTCACAACAAAGATTGTTGTACCTACCTGGGAGGTAGGTACTATTATTATTTCCATTTTACAGATGAGAAAACTGAGGCTAAGAGATTAAATAATTTGCTTGCTCTCACACAGTGTCTGAAAGAGTATTTGAACTCAGTTCTTTCCAGCCTTCCATCTGATATGTACCTACCTACCTCTAATGTCCTAAGCAAATAATTTATTTAGGGTCAGGAATAAAATACAAGTTGTCATGTTATGACCATAAGTGCTATAGGAATTTTTCTAGCAGTATGGCTATACTTTGAGAACTACTATGTTAGGCCAACTCAGTGGTGGGTTTGTCTTGAAGTTTAGCAAAGGACCAGGCACTCATGGAGTGGACATAGTTATCCACATGAGGAAGCACTCAGGAGTTCATACTAGGGTAAGGGGCTAGAGGTAGCCACCCTTTCTTCAATCCAAGCTCCAGGATTTAAATTTTACAACACAAATCATCTGAATTTTCAACCATTTTTGCAATACATGTTCAGCATTTCAATCTGCAATTCCAGTGTTTTCCGAGTGTTTTAAAGAAGGAAATATCATTTTGGCAATAATGGCATTCTCTCTGGCAAAATGGGAACAGGAACTTTAAACAGTAAATAGAGGTTTTTTATTTTTAAGTTGGAATGGGGAAAATTTTCTTTTTCCCTTCTTTCCGTAGAAATTTGAAAACACTTTCACTTTCTAGTTACTGATGACAATCTTTCCTTGGTCATGGAAATTTGCTAAAGATCATTAAGTTTTCACGTGGTTGAACTCAGCAGTTCACTTGTAGCTAAAATGAGATTCAAGTAACCTTTATAAAATACCTGCTCTGGTCAGAGAACCTTTGTTATGCACTGGGGACAACAACAAAAATGGTTAAGATGGGGCACAACTTGGCAGGTGTGCTTTGCCACCTACACCAGTGACCATAATACAAAATAGAACATAAGTACAGAAGAGAAGTGCAAGGGTGGAAAGATTTTGGGCCTGGAAGCAACAGAATCCTGGTAAATGTTTAACATCTGGTTAAACACTATACACTTTGAAGTTTAATCTGTATTTATTAACATTTTCTCCATCAGTTTCTCAAGTCTAGACAATCAACAAAACAGTAAATCAAGCCTCAGTTTTTAGCATTTGTGATTTTCTGAGGTATAAATGCTCACACTGAAAATTCAACAATCATCTAAGTCATAGGAGCTGGCCTGGTTGAATGGGACCCCAGAGTTTTAGCAACCCATTCTCTTTCCACCAGGAAGATCTGGTACTCTCACCATTCCAGAGTCACAAGAGTTTCTCCTATTCCTGCTCCTCTCTAGGGGGTGTAAGCAACGCTTACATCCATCCAGTCCTCCCTTTAAAGTCTAGCCTGAGTGTTTCTTGATGCAGTTGCCTTTTTTTCCTAACTGGAAGCTGTTTTCCCCTCAGATCATTCCTTTTCATTTCTTCCACATAAAACAGCTACCTTCTGATTTTACTTTTTGAGTGGAATATAACCTTGGACCGTTGCCCCAATCGTAGTCTGCTCTAAGCATGCCTGGGGGCTGGGAGTAGTAACACAATGCAATTGCCCGGGCTGTGCTGGTGAAAGTTTAACACCAGGCTAGGGGTGGGAATGAGGTGTGGGGACACATATTACACACTTTAAAATTTAATCTGCTTTGTTAACATTTTCCCCACCACTAAGCAATCAACAAAACAATAAAACAAACCCTGATTTGTGGTGTTTGCCATGGAGCTGTAAATGGTCAAACAGAAAACTTAAAAATAGACTCTTTAGCCTGTTGGGGCAGGTTCCAGCACATCCCTGCCTATAGGAATAGGGTGGGAGTGAAAGGGGGAACCTAAGCCAGTCCCCTGTAACTATAAGGAAAGGTTGTTGGTATCCAGGTGTGTATGTGTGATGATTAAGAAGAACCTTGTTTCCCAAGCACCTCATTCTGTTTAAGAAAGTCAGGGCTTGTCAAGTTGAACATTGCTGGAAACAATCAAACATTACTTACCAAGAATACTCATAGCTATTTCCTATCTGAAGCCTAGGCACTTAAGGAAGGCTGTCAGTTTGGTATAAGTTTGAACATTAATTGAATATTAACAGAGGATCCTAGACAAGGTATATAGAACTAAGAAATAGGGAGTCTTTCTTACCTTTTGTTGCCAAAACCAAAGATCTCTAGTGACCTACAGACCATAGGATCTAGGGCTGCAAAAGGCCTTAGAAACAATCTATTTCAACTCTTTTAGTCTATAAATGAAATGACAGGCCTGTGACCCAGAAAAGGAAAATTACTTTCCCAAGGTAACATGACAGAGAGATTTGGCCCTAGGCCCTCTGACTCCAATTCTGTTGTTCTTTTCACTAGATCATAACTCCCTGAAGGCTTTGTGAAGGGTCTGTCGGCCCACAAAGTGGGGAGAGAGCTAACAGGGCCTGCCCTCCAGATTTGAAATCACAGAACAAACAAAGCCCACCAATGTCTTCTCCCTAATCGGAATGGATCCTTCAGTGAATGAGACCCTTCCTTCCAGCTTAGAAATTTAGAAGGTTGAGCTGAAGAGAGTAATGGGTGAAGTTCCAGCAAAAACCATGTTGGCCAAGTGTTCTAAGAGCTCATCACAAACACCCTGCTCCTCTGACTTCCTGAGTAGGTCCCTCAGGATTCCTCGAGCTTGCACAAGACATTGCCTCTACTATTTAGAACAGGCCTGCAGAACCTATGACCTGCAAACTGGCCTGATTTATGATCTGGGGCTATTCTCTGTGATTTTCTGCAGCTTCTTCATTCTCTCTCTCCTTGCCTCATTACCTCACCCCCACCTCCAACATTTCCTAAGAGAGACCCCCATACCTGACCAATGCTTGAGATGGGTCTGACCTTGTCCTGAGCATTCGCTCGGCAGTGCTCCAAGGCGGCAATAAAAGTGAACTGCTGTTGCTGGAAAAGTTTGTAAGTCTTTTCGATGTTCCTGAGTGATTCTTTCACTTCATTCATTTTATTTGAAGGTCATTTAAGAAGTCTTAAAATCCAAGGGGACCTATAAGAAAGAGGGATTTAGTCTTCTATTGGCTAGAGCCCTGAATTCACATGGTGGGCATCTTCTCTACCTATGCTCAAGAGCAAAGAGAGAAGATCATCCACACCCTCTTTTTTGAGTCAGTCCTGAATCCTGAATATCAGGGGCCCAGTGCATTACTTTAGTTTTCTGGAGTTGAGAAATAATTTCAGGGGGATTACAGCAAGTAGAATTTAAATTGAACCTTTTAAAAATTCACGTACCCATTTGTTAAACAACTACTACTCTAGGAAGACCCAGATTATGTCCCAGGAGCGAAATACAAAGATTAGTTAACTTGTCATGTATTATATACACACATATATATATCTAAATTTCCTTTCTATTTTTGTGAAGAAATGAATGGTAACTATATGTGTTCAGCTCTCCTTTCCTCCCTTCAGTATATTCCACTGGGTCCCCATTGTCCCCAGGATCAAATACAAAATCATCTGGCATTCAAAGCCCTTTATGACCTGCCATACTCCTACCATTCCAGTTTTCCTATTCCTTGCTTCTTCCTCTCCCCCCATTCCATATTCTGCAATCAAGTGACACTGGTCTCTTTGCTTCTCCTTAACAACAACAACAACAACAACAACAACAATGAACCATTCCATTTCTTGACTTGGTGCATTTTCCCTGGCTGTCCCCCATGTCTGGAATACCCTCCCTCCTCATCTGCATCTCCTGACCTCCCTAGCTTCTTCAAGTCCCAGCTAGAATCCCACCTTCTATTAACAGCTTTTCAGGATCACCCTAAATGCTAGTGCTTTCCCTCTTTGATTATCTCCAATTAATCCTATATAGCTTATGTTTATACAGTGTTGTTTTACATGTCATCTCCACCATTAGACTGGGAATTCCTTGAGAGCAGGGACTATATTTTGCCTTTCTTTGCAGCTCCATTTCTTAGTACGTGCCTGACAAGCTCTTAATAAAAACTTGTTGATTGTTGAAAGACCGACTGACAGGGAGAAGGCTGACTGCATAAGAAGGAAGGAGGAAAAACATCTTTATAACATTCTAGCATACAAAGGGTCTTTAGAACATAAAATGTTGGAGTTAGAAGGGCTCTCAGAACATAAAATATTTGTCTGGAAGGTACCTTAGGAACGATCCAGTCCATTTTAAGGAAACTAAGGACCAGTGAGGGACCATGGATCAGTCAAGATCATATAGCTAGTATATATAGTAAAGCTGAGATTAGAACCCAAGCTTCTGATAACAAATTCATTGTCTTTTACTTTAGTCTTTGCTTGTCAGTTGCCCACTTTCTGGGGCAGCCATCTGACTCACAGTTGCTTCTCAAATCCTGTCATTCATCTCCTGTGGATTCGGTTACCTGTTGTATCTGTCCTCTACCCCCAGTAGCTTTCTTAAACCTTATTCACCTTTCTCAGCTTCCAACTCCCAACTTCCCCCTCCCTCACTCTTGGCAAATATCTTCATGCTGTATTCTGGAAATTGAGAGATTGTACAACTTGAAATTCATTCATTCCCTTTCTGCACACCCCATAATGTCTTCAGAGTTTTCTTCTCTCCCTTCCTGTAGCCACCTGTTCTGTGAGAAAGAAGTATCCTTTTCCTTGCCAGGGCTAAACCCATCTAACTGGTTTAATCAAGGAGTATTGATCTCTGGGATTCAGAAGATCTGGGTCCAGGAGACTTCGAGTTCTGCCATTGACTTACTGTGTAACCTTGGGCAATTCTCTTCCTGTCTCTGGGCCTGTTTCCATTTCTGAAAAATGAGGTAGTTGGGCTAGAAAGCACCTAAGGTCATTAATAGCCTTACTATTACTTATACTTTCAATTCTATTTCCCATGCATCCCCCTTTTTTCTGCCACAGGGTCTTGCTTTTTACAATATTTCCCAAAGTTTGTTGCAATTCCCTTTTCTCTTTTACCTCTCCCTAAAATAATTCACTTTATATCTCCCTTATCCTAAAAAACAAAAATAAAGCTTCCCCTGACGCTGCTCCCTTTCTTTTAGACTTCTTTAAAGAGTACTCTATAGACTTCCCCAGAATCTTGAGTACAATAAGAAATGACAGCCCAAGTATCTAACACAAAAGGGGGTACAATCTCAGAAAAGCAAAGATGGGAAGGAAGGTCATCCTCCCCAAGTAAAGCCACTTCTAAGGAAAGCTGACAGGGTGTCAGTAAGGTGTCAACTTCAGAAGAAAAAAGAAGAGGCTCTGTTAGCTTAGTCCTGTCTCCATGGGGGGAGAGCCAGGGAAGTCTCAGAATCAGGAGCAGTAAGCTAGTGTGGCTGTAATGAAGAAAATGAGAAACCAGGAGGAACTATTGACGATCATGTGCCATAGTCTGTTGTAAAGATAATGGAATAATCCATCAACCATGAAGTCTTCAGGCTGCCTGGGAGAGCAATACCTTCTCTGCAGGAAATGCTATCTCGATGCCACCTTCTCTGAAGTTAGAGGATTGGTGGGTAGAGTGAGGCTGCAGATTAACCTCTGGCTCTTGTTAGGTACACTTTAAGAAAACAGCTGGCTCTTGGTGTCAGGTGGATGATTCTATGGTGGTGGTTGGTTTTGGAAGGTACAAGAGAAACTTGAATGTTCCTGGATCAAGAAGGAATCTGTTTTAACTAGTGATGTTCTAATAGCAGGAGAGGTATGTGTTGAGAGGAGTGGGGCTTGAGGTTAGGGGTGGGGCAGGGAAGTTGGACCTTGTGAGATTGGTGAGAAGTGCAGTGGGAGTCTGATTTGGGGCTAGATGGGTATAAGAAAAAAGGAAAATGGACTCATGGTAGGCCTTGCACCTTTCCCTAACCCTGGAACAAGAGAAAATAGTGAAGGAACAAGATAAGGCCTGTGACTAGGTGACCTCAACTGACCTGGTCAGCCATCAATCTGTCAAATGACATTTATTGACTACCCACCGTTCACAAGGCTGTGCTTTATACGGAGGTAAGACAGACCCTGCCCTGGGGAAGAATATATAAAGACAAGAAATAAAGACAAGAAAAATTAATCACAGGAGATGGATGGAAATAGGAAGTCAGGTGCCAAAGGGAGGTAACAGTTAAGTGCTTTAGTCATTTAGTTTAAGAGGAAATTTTTAGACTGGGATGATTGAGGAAAAAAAAGATAGTTTTTCCCTGGGTTTTAATAAAATAAAATTTGGTTAAGGGTGATATATAGGGTCAGGTTTGGTGGTACAATGAATAATACATTGGGCTTGGAATCAGGAAGACTCATCTTCCTGAGTTCAAATCTGGTCTTAGACACTTACTAGCTGTGTGACTCTGGGCAAGTCACTTACCTTGTTTGTCTCAATTCCTCATCTGTAAAATGAGCTGGAGAAGAAAGTGGCAAATTACACCAGTATCTTTGCCAAGGAAACCCCAAGTGGAGTGAAAAAGAGTGGGAAATGACTGAAGTGACTTAACAACAGCAGCAACAATTGCATCAAGCCATATCAGGCCAGGGCATGACTTGAGTGAAAAAACAGGGTACATAGGGGGGAATAGAAAAATCTCATCTGACAGGCAGCTCTAGATAGTATATTGATGCCAGATCTTGCAGACAGAAAAACCAGGGCCCAGCTTCTTTCTCTTCTACATATATATACTAGGTGTATGATGTGTGGTTTTTGACCTCCTAGTTCTGCTCCCTATTCCAACTCTAAGACTGATTTGTAGATCTTTCTGTATTAGTGGAGTTTCTATCACCATGAGCTCACTGATCTAGGCAAAAAACTGTGTGTGTGTGTGTGTGTGCAGGAGCAACAAGGAAACACCCAACCTGCAATCTATAACATTTCAGACTTTACTGCTGGCATATTCTAGTTTGTATTCCATTCATCCGAACCTATTTTGTCTTCCTAGCTAGATTATAACCTACTCAAGAACATATCTTCTGAAGCCTAACTGTGGCAATATACCAAGCACTTAATGTGTGTTGAATGAAGGCAGCATTTCCACGAGTATGAGTTCATTCTGTAAATATATCCACAGGTACAAGTGGATCCCAGAAGTAGTGGTAAGGTTGAAAAGTTACCTAAATCTACTACTTCCAGGATTAGATGGGCTAAATGCAAAAGTGGGGAGAAAGGCATGTCGGTCCTCCAGTTGGCTGTAGACAAAGGCCATAGGCTGTACACAGGTAAGGTTCCTTCTACACCTACACAGAGGATTTATTTCTTGCCCTATCAATCGATTCTAGTGAAACCTACTCTTACCCTTCCACCCCCAATCCCACACAAGGTAGCTATGACTGGAATTGCCTTATATTTTGCCTCTGACTGCCCAGCTCTAAAAGAGACAGGGGTCAAGTTTGGCTACCAAATAAAGAGCTTAGGTCCCAACAATGTTCCCCTTTGGATGTCAAATTCTCTTGGGATGCAAAAGCCACCTGGTCTAGTGGTTCCAGAAGCCCTGGAGAGGAAAGCTGCCTCTGCTCTTGATCCTAGTGACTTATGACATGCACACAGAATCCATGTCAAGAGAGCAGCTGTAATAAGCTATCCAAAGTGATGTCTCCTTGTACAAGAGTCACTTGCAACCAAATTAGTATGGATGAAAGTCACAAAGCGCAGGATGTGTGGGGAGAAGTGAGTGAGGAAAAAATGATTACCCAATAGGTTTTAGGCTTTAATTGATTTGTATTTTTCCAGGCTGCAAAAGAAGATTAAATAATGGTATGAAAAGTGCCTACGGCCTAAAATAAACGAGGAGAAAGGCAAGCCATTTCAGAAATGTCCAGGGAGGGAAGTGAACCTCTCCAAGTGCAAATTGCAGGTTTTCTTTTGTTCTTTGTTCAAGGAAAGGTAGTGGTGGTGGCAATAGTATGTATCTTCTCCCCTCTTCCCCCCCTTTTTTCTCTTCATTTGGGTTTGATGAACCCACAAAGTTAGGTACACTTTAAGAAAACAGCTTGCCAGAGAAAGAATCATGGTGTTTTAGGGCTGCAAAGAGCTTTAGAGACCAACTGTATATTAAGAAACTGAAAACCTAAGAAGTCAAGGGCCTTCCTTAAGTCATGCCAGAGCCAGGACCATCACCCCGCAAATGTCCAGCTGGTCAGAGCTGGAATGGAGCTTGGAGGGCATCTAATTAAAAACTGTCATTTTCTGGATGGGGAAGCTTGAGACCCAAAGAAGGGAAGTGATTTATTTGCCCAAGGCCACATGGGGAGTTGGCGGAAGGGTCCTCTCTTTTGTAAATTTTACCTGAATGCTGAGAGACCCAAGCCTGGGGGTGGCATTTGTTGGTTTAAAGAATCACCAGGGCAAAAAACCCCCAACCAAGCAAGCAAGCAAACAAACGAACAAAAACTATCTTACAATTACAGCAAACGCTACTGCTCATAGTGAAAATTGTTTGCTCCACATCTGGAGATAAGAATTCACCTTCTGCTACTGAGTTAAGAAGTTAATTCCCTGGCTACTCAGCTGTTAGTAACACAAGGGAACACTGGGTCTGCTGAATTGGTTAGGCAATACTCAACATAGATTACATATTCTTAAAACAAATCCCTTGAATAATTTTTGTTTAAAAGAAAACATAATAGATATACACACAATAGCATAACCCAGAAATGAAATGAGTTTCTACGGTTCTCACTTCATGGTTTAGCATTGGCGTCATGATTTGGTTTGTGGTAGAAAGTTTTTCCTGGGATACTGGAAACACTAAGCCCATATTACAGGACTAAAGTTCAAGGTTGGAATTAAGTTGATTCTCTGATTTTTTTCAAATGTGTTCACTCTGTCTTGCACACAGTGGGTTCTCAGCAGACCGTCTTTGCTGACTAAGGCTCATCAGCTACAATTTGGTTGACAAGATTTAAACCTCTCAAGGTAATGTGTGTACACACAGTAGATGGGTTTCTAAGAAACAGAGCAGAGGAAATGACAGGAAGGATTTGAGTTTTTCGGAAGTGAGGGCATAAGACCCAAAGCACCGAAAATTTCAAACTAAATAAATGGAGTAGAGTGAGAAGATCGCAATTTGTGTTTGCCAGGAATCCCCCTCCTCCCTTTCCTGAAAGGAAAAATAAGAGTTGAGGACATTTTAGAACAAAATAGAAGCTATTTTACATACAGGAAACATTTTCATGTAGAAAAATTGCCTGATACATATGGAATTTCATTATGCATTACTTTTCACTTAGAAATTGGAAGGGGGGGGGGTAGACAAGACTCTACTAGCATCAAACTTTTCCCATAGAATATTTATCGATTCCAGAGTTTCCTAGAACAACAGTATGGGAAATGCTTGTCTTTAGAATAATAATGAAAGAACTGCCCTAATTACCATAAAGAGAATGCTTTGGGGGAAACTATGTTGAAATTGGTTTAGGGTAACTCTAGACCCTGTGGAACTCCCTGGGGGATCAGGCTCAGCAGTTACATTGCCAATTGCAAAATCCAAAAAATCCATGGGTGGAGCCAAGTTTTGCAGGAAGAAAGCATTAACTGTCAGCTAAAAACCCCCCAATATTCAACTCCTGACCAGGAGATCGAGCCAGATGGCTATCTCAGAAGGACTGGCTGGAGAGATTCTAATTCTAATTCTCCCGGGGGCGGCTAGGTGGCACAGTGAACAGAGGACCGGCCCTGGAGTCAGAAGGACCTGAGTTCAAATTCGACCTTAATCCTAATTGCCCTGCCTTCCCCCCCTCCAAAAAAATAAAAAGAAGAAAGAAAGAAAAAATTTAAATAGATGGAGAAATATTCTAATTCTCCCTAAGGTGTCTCCCCAGGCTTAAAGGGGCCACCACATCCAATCTTGTGTTAGATTCTCAAGAACAGGGTCACTTCTCCTAGGCTGTGGTGACTTCACTTTCATCCCCTTAATAGATATGGAAATCACAGGACAATAAAATTTGGAGGGAAAGGTCCTTAGACACCAGATTATCTAATCCAAACTCCTCATTCTATAGATTGGTAAAGTGGGGGGGGGGGGGGGGAAGGGGAATGATATGCCCAAAGACCCAGAGACCACTGGTCTGAAGCGTTCGTGGAAACCATGCTTCCAGTAGAGGAGGGTTAGTAACCAGCTGCGCACACCTTACATATCTACAGTTTGTCTCCCCTTAATCCTATACATCTAACCAACCCTGTTCTGTGTTAATAAGGTAGAGAGGAGGAAGGAAATCTGATGCTGGGGGACTAACTAGCCCTTGCCCCTCTCAGGGGTAAGCCCACCTCCCAGTAATTTTCATTAACCTTTCATATCCAGAAATTGCGGCCTCCTGCCTGGAGTCAGTTGAGCTGCTGCGACCCCACCAGTGCTTGTGGGCCCCCGGCACTGCCCGGGGGGGGAGGGAGGAGGGAGGAAGAAGGAGGGGAAAGACTGAGGCAGGAAGGGGGCGGGGCTAGAGGGCTATTGTTACTGTGGGTACCATAGCAATTGGGTCACTTGGCAATCCCTTTTCCAGTAAGCAATACTCCTCCAGGATTTTGGTTCTGAATTTGGGTGTAGTGAAAGGGGATGGTCTTTTTTTGTGCGCCTGTGTGCACTGGAGATCCCATTGGAGCAGGTGGAAGGGCGTTCCAAGCGTAGTTTTACCTGAGGTAGCTATCTATGTAGCTTGAGTAGAATGAGCAATGGGACTAGAAACCGACCCATGGTTTACAGTTCCAGTTCTGCCACAGATTGATTCCCTGTGTGAACCTGAGCACGTTACTGAAGTTTTCAGGACCTCGGTTTAAACAAGAGAATTAGACTAAAGGATTTCGAAAGTTTCCTTCTAGTTCTGACCCTCCATGACATGTATAGAACTTCCTGCCTTCCTGGAATCCTCCGAAAGAAAAATCATCCCGAGCTCTGAGTCAATCCGGAGCGCGGGATTTAAATACTTTACTCTAAAATGATAGAGCTGGATGGATATTGGCGATCACCTTGAACTTTAGTCCAGTTTCATCATTTAATCTGAGGCCCAGAGGGGAAATGACTTGCTTAAGGTTAATCAGAGAGGATATCATCTATCTCAACTTTCTTTTACAGATGGGGGAATCGAGGCCCAGAGAGGGAAAGGAATTTAGACGTTTCCACAGTGGCAGAGTTGCAAAAACAGTGTTTTAGTGTATCTCCTGATGTCCAGATCTGGTGTGCTTTTCCTGCACTGTACAGGGGCCAGCGCCGACAAAGTTGGGAATTCCTTATCCAGACCTGGGTTCCTGGGGAGGAAAGGGGTCAGTTGCCCATTGCCCAGACCAGCGCCCTTGCCCCGCGGAATTAAAAGGGGGTGTCAGCCGAGCAGAGGGGCGATACTCGGAAGAAAGGAAAAGACGCGGCAGTCGGACGGCAAAGGGAATTAGTGCCAGCCAATGGGGCCGGTCTAGATCAGTTCGCAGGGTCTGGGCTCGAGAGCCCGTGTACACCCGCGGCCATCAGAATCTTCAGCCCAGCCTGGGGAAGGAGTGGTACGGGGGAAGTGGGGGAGGGCTGAGAAGGAGGGGGAGGAGGGTGGCGGCCGCGGCTTGATGACGCACTAGACGGCGCGTTCGCGTCCCTAGCGACGAGTAGGTTGCTAAAACTCTTCCTTCTACAACTGTCGGCGACATGGACGCCACTACAGCCCCCCACCACATCCCGGTGGAAATGCCCACATATGGGGAACACCATCATATCTTCGAGTTGATGCAGGTGCCACGGGAAGTTCCTTCAGGGCTCCTACCTTTTTCCCCTGTCTCGACTCGGGTGTGGGCAACGTCGCGATTTTCGGGGTCGCGCATATCTTGTGTATCGTGACAGGCGTAGATAGACTGGAATGACTGGGTGGCAGCGGCATCTCTCTTTTATTAGCCTCTATAGCGGTATTAGCAGTTGGTGGGGATCGCGATTTCTTGTAGAGTGAAATTTCTGCAGCTGGGTCGTCGGTCGGAAGACAAGAGTCCTCGGATTGTTTCCCCTCGTTCACCTCGATCGCTAGGAGAGAGAAAATAGAAGGGCTTCCCTCCCTCTGACCTTGGCCTGGGTCAGACAGGTGGACGGTCAGCGAAGGTCCCAGGGTTCAGAAGAATGGGTTCCACTAAAAGGGCTTTTCCCATCAGACAAGTTCAGGACCAAATTTAGGGGCGTCAAGGACTCAACTCAATCTGGATTCCTAGACGCTTCTCCAATGGGGAATTGGGATTGACAGGGTTCTTCCCCTCCACCCCCGTTTGCAGTCATTACTACTTAGAAGTTGGCACTAATTTGTATTTATTGCTCTTGACAACAGTGAAAACGAGAGTTTGGCTTTGGAAAAGTTTATCTACAAACAGATACTTGTAAAAACAGCCAACACCCTTGAAAAACACTAAAAGATTGGGAAGAGACAAAGAGCTAGATAAACTTTTATAACTAGATGAACGAATTGAAACTATTAGAAAAAGTGGAAAGGTTATTATATTCAATGAGTTTAGCATACTACTTATGGGGATGAAGAACGGTTATGGAAACCCTAGAATCATGGAATGTCAAGCTGGAAGGGACCTGAGAGCCCATTCATACCAACTTCTTCATTTTATAGAGGAGGAAACTGAATTTCAGAAAGAAATGATTTGTCCAAAGTTGGACATTGCCTTGGGGGCCAGAGTAATCCCTAGAACTCTCCTATTGGCTCCTTAGGATATGACTTAAAACTCCTTAGTAATTATCTTAAGTAAAGAAAAAAAAAAATCCTTGTTGACCTAAATGCAGTTTCAGCTTTCATAAGAAACTTTGTTAATTTTCATGCTTTTTCTCCTTGTTTCTTTTTTTCCCCTGGACATGACTAGGTAATACCGGACACCATTCAGCCTGTAGTGAAAAGTTCAGTAGACAGCACTGCTCTGGGGAATTCCAGAGAGACAGAGACAGAGAAAGAGACAGAAAGAGACCTGGTGGATAAAGCAATATTTGCTTATTACTTTCCCTGTTCCTATGCTTATCCCAGTAATAAGATTGTATACATTGTTACCAGATCTCAGAAACTTTGCTCAGGCCTAAAGTTGGAAAAGGTTCGCTGGACAAGAAGTAGACCGACTTTGTCTTTTGGTCCCCATTTCCCTACTTCATCCAAAAGACACAAAATTTCAATTGAAAGAGCCATCTCTTTTGTCATTCTGCCCATCTGGACACAAGTAGTTGCCAACTGGCATGTTGAGCCCTAGGCATTTTGGGTGAGCCTGTAGGAGGTAGGGGAAGAGGAGAGTTTGGTAGCAAGATAGAAAATTATGATCAGTTATATCTGTGGCAGCACCTGCCAGACTAGAGCTTCCCAGAGTCTGTGGCTGGGCATTCAAAATCCTGACTCTTTCACTCTCATGAGATGCTAACTTTTCTTCCTTCTGATCTGACCCCAATTTTTTGCAGATCATGCTACAGGAACTCTTGATTCACCAACCTGAGGAACCCATTCAGTTTATGTTGAATCACTTACAACGAGACAATGATATGGGTAAGGTTGTAACAACTAGAACTCAATATTTATATTTATGGTGATCTATCTTTCTTAGGAAAACTGAGAGTTTAATTTTCCTTTTTATGTTTGAGGGGAGCATTGAAGGGATGAGATTTGGAATAGTTAGTTAATTAGATGCTTTAATTTCTTTGATAGCATATATAATAAAATGTGTTTGAACAGCTATAAAAATGAGAATGTTGGAGCTTTCCATAGTATCAATTATTAATGCTTCTGGTGCCCCATCTGATATTTCCTGTTGTCATTAAAGCTCTCTAATTACCCCTCTTGTCAGGTGTAAATTTGGCTTCCTGTCCTACCTGGATAGGCAGCATCTCTGGTTTTTTGATTAGTTCATTATCTGTTAATGAGTTCCAGTGCTAGGAGCACTTCTGCTAAAGAACATCTGCATGAACAGAAATCCAAAGCTGATGAATTGGTGAGGAAAGATGTACCCGGAACAAGGAATGCTTGTACACTCTCTCAAATTATTTGATTTACAAACTGTTCACCCTTAGGCAGATTATATTTGGCTATGCACAAGTGAACTATCATTTCTGTTCTGCATGAGCTGTCAGGATGAACTGGTGTCATGGTGCTTTGATGTTTCTTTCAAATCAGAACATAAGCCATTATGAAAGACCTACCAGAGCATCAGTGAAATTAGGGCTTAGAGATTCCGAGAGGGGCTTTGTGCATCGATGCTTCATGGTGGTGTTCAGATGGCTGTCAATGTGAAATGCTCTTAAGTAGTAGTGGGCAGAGGGGGAAGAACAAGAGAGTGAGAAATTCTCTTACCATGCAAATTGTGTCCAGCTGACTCTATCATGCCTGGCCTACATAATTTGTTCTGTGCCCCAACTCAAATGTAGTCTCAGGATGGCCTAGGTGGAATTGTAGTTTGGTATTATCAGTTGTCTAATCTCTATTTCATATCTCTTCAAAGTGTGGTCTGAAGAGAAAACCAAGTTCTTTACCTTTTCAGGCCTCTAGCATAACCCAAGGCCATTATCACCTATCAAATTAATCTTATACTCTTAAGGCAGGAAAGTTCTTCTAATCTAGAAACTAGTTTATCTTGCTGCTTTTAGGGCTGACTGAACCTTACTCCTCCTAGAAAGGTTTTGTGTGCCAATTCGATAATCATTTTCTAAGCACCTACTATGAGCAGAGCTTTTGTGTGTTGGGCACTGGGGAAGAGCTGAAGTTTTACATAAAACATGATCTCTTACTTCATGGAATTTAGGGCCTAGTTGGGAGGTACACTTCTTGTATCGAAATGTAATACTCAATATCACACGATAAAAGTGTAAGTGAGGGGGAGGAGTGGGTTATCAGGAGACCTCTGATTAACTGATTTCCCCAAGCCAAAATGATGAACTTATAGGACATAAGGATTAGGTAAGAGAGATCCATATATGGTTATATAAGTGGAAAGAAGTATTTATACTCTGATACTTCTTTAGGAAATGGGACAAAGTCCCTGCATTAGAAAAGTGTGAAAGTAAATTGTTATGTGAGTCCTAAGGAGGGATAGGTTGTTACTAACAGAGGGGAGTCTTTATGGAAGAAGTAGTGTTTGAATTGGGCTTTAAAAATGCTTAAAAATTTAAAAGATGAAGAGGGGCATGCAAAATATTCTAGGCATAGGGAACAGCATGAGAAAGGACATGAGGGCTGGAAAGTACTGGGCATGTTTGTGGAAAGAGACATGAGAAGGAGTAGATTGAGGAAAAAGTTACAAAGTTAGTGTAGCACCATAACTGGGGAAAGCCTTGAATACCAGGCAAAGGAGTTTGAAGGTTCCTTCACAGGTAGTAAAGAACCCTTGTAGAATTTCAAATGGAGAAGTTGTTGAGTTGTTTCAGTGGTATCTGACTCTTCAGAGACTCATTTAGGGTTTTCTTGGCAAAGCTACTAGAGTAGTTTGCCATGTCCTTCTCCAGATCATTTTACAGATGAGAAAACTGAAGTAAACAGGATTAAGTGACTGGCCTAAGGTCACACAGCTAGTATCACAGGAAGATGTTCCACCCTTCTTTCCTTCAAAAATGTTTGTCTCCCTTACCTAATGAATGGTGTTTGACATTCTTCTATTAGGATATTTTTTAATAAACCTTGAAGATTCCATAAAAGTGAGATAGTATTACCATTTTTAATAGGATTACCCTGATGGACAAGCTGAGAAATGAGGTTATCAGCTTAGTAAAAGGAAAATTAAAAACAGTCATTTTCTGAGTGTGACTGCAAGAAACTGTGCTATACAGTGTGGGAAACAGGACAAGTCTAAGACAAAGTCCCTGTCCTGCAGGAGCTTATAGTCTTGAAGAGAACACATTTAAAAAAAAAAGATAAGTACCAAAATAATGTTCTGGATACTGAATCCTATAGGAATTGTAAATTTCCTTTACTTGACATTATAGACTAAAAAAGCTGGATGGGATTTCAAAAATTATTTCCTTCATTTAAAAAAAAATTACTAATGTTTTTTGTTTTTATAGCACCTTCTGAATATATAGCTCTCTTCCTTCTCCCTTATCCAGTGAACCATCCCCTGTAACAAAGAATAAAAAAGAAAAAAAAAGCAGATTAGTAAAACTAACCAGCATATCAACTGAATTAGATAGCATAGGTGATGTTCAACACCCTTTTAAGGAAGAAGAGGAGATGCGTTTTCTGTCCTCTTTTCGAGGATTGAGCTCTTTAATTTACGGAGCGTTCAGGTTTTGTTGTTTTCATTCGCAGTGTCCTCATCTTTGTGTATCGCTTCCCTGCCACCCTCCCCCATTCTGCCTCCTTTGTCCCGCATCTGTCAGTTCATTTGTCTTCCCATGCTTCTCTGAATTCCAAGTAGTTTTCATTTCTTGTGGGATGGTAATAATAACTCGGTACATTTACCATGCCATACCATACCCTACCATACCATAGCTGTAGGTGGTTCTCTGATCAATGAAGGGCCACTTACTTTGTTTGTAATTCTTTCCTTTCAGAAAAAAGAGTTGCTATGAATATTATAGTATTTGTATCTACCCCTTCATTTTACAGATCAGGAAACTGAGCCCCAGAGAAGGAAAGTGGCTCATCAAAGATCACACGACCAGTTTGTAGTCCAGCTGGGGTCAGAACTTGGGTTTTCTGTCTATCCAATCAGTAGTTTTTCCGCTGTAATTTGAGGGCATTTTAAAAGAGATTTGAATTGTCTGGGCCATTGCCTAAGACTACTATGTCTCCATAGACAAAATGAAGGAGCCTTTGTTAACTGGCGCACCGGTCTTCAACTCCTATGCTAATTGGTCCTGGATTTGGGTGAGTGGGGGTTAAACACAATACACAGCGACATGCCCAGTGTCAGGTGCAAAGGGGGAGCAGGCCTTCAGACAGATCCCTGGAGAGTGTGCAGATGAGCAAAGGAGGGCTAGCCCGCTGCCACATTGGCTGCCAGCCCCTAAGCATAGAGAAAAGCAGATTTAGTACAAAGTGAGCATTTACAGTAGCCCTGGGCAATATTAAAGCATGAGATGGTGTATATAATGGTATGTTTCGTTTTTTATCAAACGTTTGTCCAAGAAAGCTGTGTATTAAAGCTCCAATACCTAAGGGTTTTCTTGTGAATTTTAAATCACCCTCCTAGTTCAACCTCAAAAGGATCTGTGGATGGAAAGGTTTTTTGATTTCCTTTGAAGTGGTTTGAAGAAGTTGATTACTCTTGGCACTCAAGCAGTCTTTTATGACACTGTTTATAAATAATTACTCATGAGCAGGGCTGGAGTTTCAAGGTGTTAGATTTTAAGAAACCAGAATTAATCACATAATGTTCGAGAGAGAAATTAGGTGGAGAGAAAGGCAGCTGATGTTCCCCTTTTAAAGCATTTTCATAGATTGTGTACAATTTTGGTGCCACTTACAGAAACCAATAAGGGGAGGGTTTTCCCTGCAGCCTTCCAAGTAAGATAACTTTGTCAAGATGAATGTGTAATTTGGGTCTCAGGCTTATTCTAGGAGTTCACCAGCCTGGATACATCTTCCTTTTCCTCTGAGAGAGAGGGAGGGAGAGGGAGAAAGAGAGAGAGAGAGACAGAGACAGAGACAGAGAGACAGAGACAGAGACAGAGACAGAGAGAGACAGAGACATCACTGGAGGAAGAGTATACAGAAACACAAGGCCAACTCAGCTGAACCAAAGCTTTGGAGAAACAGGCAGAGGTTATGGACAGCTCAAGCTAGAATTAGCATTAGGATTATCATTTCCCTATTCATTCCCCTTCAATGTTGTCTGAATAAGCCTCTACTCTTTCCTTCCTCTGGACCTTTGGACAGGCCATTCCCCCCTGCCCCCAGAATAGCCTCCTTCCTTCTGCATATTTCTTGTTGCATCTTTTTTTTTTTGAGGGCGATTGGGGTTAAGTGACTTGCCCAAGGTCACATGGCTAGTTTCGTGTTAAGTGTCTGAGGTCAAATTTGAACTCAGGTCCTCCTGACTCGAGGGCCAGTGCTCTCTTCACTGCGCCACCTAGCCACCCTCGTGCATATTTCTTTATCCAAATTTCTTCCTCCAAAGGCCCAAGTCAAAGCCCCCATTAAGATTTCCCTGGTCGTACTAACCTATGTTAATCTCTGTCTTCTTAATTCTTATAGTATCCAGAGCATTTTTTGGTAAGTTCATAAGCTTCTAGAAGACAGAGATTTAGTCTTAGCCTTGTCCTTTTTCACCTAGTGTATAGCACAGTGCCTTGCAGTCTACTCAGCAAGCATTTATTTTAAATGCTTATTATGTACAAAGTCTTGTGTTAGGTGCTGGTGACATATAGATGAAAAAGAATAATAGAGTCTCTGGCCTCAAGCTTCCAGTCTACTGGGGGGCTATAGCATGCACACAAATGAATATCATCAAAGGTTCAGTGTGTTAGAGTCAAAAAGAGGTCCAGATAAAAGACTATTGGAAAAGAAGTAGGAGGGATAGCCTTGGCTTGTGAGGATCAGGGAAGGCTCATGGAGGAGGTGGCACATAATGGAAGAGAAGACATCCAGTAATCAAAGATGAGTTGAAAGTGGATTCTAGGCTTGGTGTATGGCCTGCACGAATTCTGAGAAGCAGGAGAATAAAGAGATCAGGAAACAACTAATAGTCTAATTTGGCAGGAACATAGGAAAGGCGTGAAAAAGAGGAATGTGAAATAAGCCTGGAAAGGCAACTCCAAAAGTCAGATTGTGGAAGACCTTAAATATCAAGCTAAGGAGCCTGTATTTTTTTATATGATCAGTAATTAGCTACAGAAGTTTTTTGAGGAAAGGAAGTGCCATTAATCCTATGCATTAGATTGTTTTGGTAGCCATGTGAAATGGATTGAAAAGAGAAGAGACTAGGGGCAGGAAGACTAACTATGTTGTAGGTGACCAGCAAATAAATGTTGAGAGGAGGAGGAAGTAGAGGAGGAAGAAAGACTTTAACAACTTTACAAAGAAGGATTTCGAGTGGGTGACCAAAAAATGGGAGGCACATGGTATACCTGCTACTATATCTCTTTCATTCGTTAATTCAACAGGTATTCATTGAATACCCTTACTCATTCCTTGTTCTTGACTCTGTAGGGTATATAGAAAAATTTGAGACATGATCCTTGTCTCAAGAAAATGAGTCTAGATGGGATAGAATAGGCACAAAAGAAAAGCTAAATAACAAAGCACAATATAGATTTAAGCATGAAAATGGGTGATACCAATGATTAGTATTACAGGATTTCAGAGGAGAGGGAGACAGCAAGAGCTGAAGTGTTCAGGGGAAGTTTCATAGAGATGAGACTTGAACTGAACTATGGGAAATGTGGCTGGATAGACAGAACTGCGGAAGGCATTTCAGGTCTAGGGAATAGCATGAGCAAAGGAAACAGCTCCCCTTGCCAGGGGTAGATCAACTTACAGGGATGAATTAGGTAAAGTCCTCTATGCCAGGGCCCTTCTGGATAGTCTAAATTATGGCCTTATTTGTAATGGAGTCATATCTTATTTATGAGCCTTTCCTATTCATATTACACCTCATCCTACTCCATTCAATATGGAAAGGGAGGGAGGGTAGAGAGAGGACAAGACTACTGTATCCACATCTGAAGGCAGCATCCATGTCCCTGTTCAGAGATCTTGTTGAGTTTAGATTGATGATCTATAGTAGTAAGTGACTTTCATTATTCATTGTGGATGTCGAACTATCCAAAGTCTATTTTTGGATCTTTAACTGCGTGAGACATTCAAGGATAGTATAAAAGCACAGAACCTGACAAGGAGGGAGCCTCCCTTTAATGTTAAATGGAGTAGGGAGTATGGACTGAGGAATATGTTATTTGTCTAGACAATAGGATGGAAAGATGTTGTTGAAAAAAAGAAGACTGAGGTAGACAGGACTTCTTAGGGAAAGCATTCCCAGAGGTAATTTTAATTCAGTTTCCTTAGTCCTACCTAGAAATGATGAGAAAGGACACTGAACTTGGACAATGAACTGCCTGAAAGAGAATATCCCCTGGGAGCTGTGGAGGTCGCTTGCATTCCCTTTTAACAATTTAGTTTTCTTTTTGAAAGGTACCATGCTTCCTTCTCTGTGTTCTCACTGGGGGTGCTATCTAGTCCCTTTATGTCCCCTCGGAAAAGCTACTGGGAAAAGAAAAGGCTTTGGATTGTAAGAGCAGGTGAGATCCATGCCTGACTGAAGAATCAGTCCTTGCCTATCAGTTTGGCTATCGGGAGTTAGCTATACCTGACAGAGGGAGCCATGGGAATGTGGAAGAAACTTGGCGATTGTAGCCAAAAGGAGCTGGCTCTGGCATTAGCGGGTTCCTCTGTATATGAAATAGGAATGGTAATAATTATTATTCATACTTTGTACTTCCTAGGTTTTCTTTGAGGATAGTGCTCCCAAACCTTAAAAATATTACATAAATATGATAGAAAAAAAAAAAAGAGGCCTGCAGAGGGCTCAATTAGCTTAACTATCTTCCCTGGGTCAGTAGCTAAGCAAGGAACAGAAGGTGGATCTCCAATGTCTCCATCCCTTGATAGTGGATGAAACATTCCCTCCTTTCACTGGGTATGAAAAAAGAATCCAACAACAATGTGATACAGTCAAGAGTCCGTTCCCCAGGGAATCTGTGTAGCACCGTGGTTTGGAAAGACTATCCAGGGGCCATCTCATCTCTTCTTCCTTTAGTCCAGAATGCAGTTAATTATCTAGCTATTCCAACTCTTAAGATGGCAATCTTTTCTTTCAAAACCACCAGAGACCCTAAACTAATTCTATGACCATTTTGGAATTTAGGGCAAGGAGCATCAGACTATGACACAGAAACTCTCAGGCAGCATTTCCTATTTGCATAGAAATGCCCATATCTGAAAACAAAGACATTCTTATCCTGGGTTTTATAAATCCAGTTCAGACACTATGTGCTCCTTCCTATTATTTCTCTTGGTAAAATGATGTGGAATACAATTTGCTAAATAAAAAAGCATAAATATAAAAATGCTTTTGAAGGTCGATTTACATAAAATACAGCTTTATTTGGGAGAGCGTCTCAGAGACAAAGTTCCTGTTTAAAATGCTTTATGTTGTTCGAAATCCCAATTGTTCTTGATATTTATTAGTTCAGCAAGTAAGCTACCTTATCTGTGTCCCATTGGAGTAAGAAAAATAAACCATCTCAGTGATCACTTACCTCTCTAAACACAGAGAATATGTTCTACAGTAATAGTATCTCCGGCATAGCCTTGTTACAAATGGTTGTGTCATTTAAGGAAAATGAAATCCTGGGGAGGAGAGGAATAAATATACCCAGAGTACAGCAGACATTGGAGGATGCTTTGTGATGCTGAGATTTGACATTTAAATCTTTTCATTCCACAGTGCCTAGGATTTTTATATTGGGTCCACCTGCCTCTGGGAAAACGACTATTGTAAGTGCATTGTATTAAGTGTTATTTTACAGTACCATCTCATTCACCCAGCATTGATGGGGAATTAGGCATTCCCTATAAGTGAATTTTTGAGATGCAACATTTATTAAACATCTACTTTATGTAGAGTCCTATACTAGGCACAGAAGGAGCTCCAAAGTTTAGGTAAAGTCCCTGCTGTCAAAGAAGCCTAGTAAGGAGATAAATCACAAAGCTATCTAGTTACAGGGAAGCAAACGATATTACACGAGAGTTGTAAAACAATGGTATCTGAAGTCTAAGGGGAAAGGTCAGTATTGATGGAGGAGAAGAGGTGGGCTACAGTTAACACAAGAGGTGACACTTGAATTATGCTTTAGAAGATATCTAAGAATTCAGTAGAGGAAGAAAAAGGAAGATTGGTATTCCAGGTATTATAAGAAACAGCATCAGAAAGGACACAGGAATATGAAAGTGCAGAACATATTTTGGAGGCAGAGAATATAGTTCTAAATTAGTTGGATCGTAGAGATAATTGGGTCTTACCCCTTTATATGTGTCTACACAGTTAAAAAAATTTTTTTGACCATTGTTGATTGAAACTTTTCTCAAATAATACATTTGTTTGCCTACTTAAGAGAATGCTGGACATAATTTGAGCTTGTTTTGTTGACTCAAGGCCATCTTGAATATAAGATCAGAATTTTGTAATTGGAATGGATATCTAGCTGAACTTTTTTGTTTTATATCATTTGTTGTACTATACTGCCATATGACAAAGGTCCTATTGAGCTGTTTGTTTCTATACTAACTGGCTCTAAACTGCTGTTTTTCTCACTTGTTGACTTCGTTACTTCCCATAGGTTTAATTGTCATCTCTATGTAAATGGTTCCTAGATCTATATCCAGGTTCTGTCTTTCTCTTGAGGTGCAATCACAGGTCACCAACTGCCTACTGGAAATTTCTAACTGAATGTCTACAAATATCTCAGATTTTTCATGTTCAAAACAATACTCATTATCTATTGACTGAAATTTATTCCTTTTCCATATTTCTTTATTTCTGACCTGGACATTACTATCTTTTTTTTTTCATTGACTTGTTTATTTACTTTTAGTTTATTCAGTTCCACAATCCTTTGGGTTTCAGATTTTCTCCCTCCCTTCTCCCTTCCCCATGGTGGCGTGCAATCATGTATAGTCTGCAAATACTTTCACATTGTACAATAGTCTGGTTGTATAGAAAGATTGTAACCAATGGAGTGAACAATGGGAAAAAAAGAAACAAAATCAAACATGAAAAAGAATGATAGCATGTATTGCTTCAGTCTCCATTTAAACTCTGGTCTTTCTAGATCTTTCTCTGAACGTAGACATCTTCCATCCTAAGACTTTTAGAGTTGTCTTATAACCTTGTGATGCTGAGAAGAGTCCAGTTTATCAAAGCTGGTCATCACACATATGTTGTGTCTGTGATTGTGTACAAATTTTTCCTGGTTCTGCTCTTCTTACTTAGCATCAGTTTGTATAAGCCTCTCCAGGTAATTATGAAGTCCATCTCCTTCCCATTTCTTATAGCACAATAGTATTCCATTACATTCATATACCACAACTTGT
>CM053585.1:212545414-212565770 GCA_028646515.1 Pseudochirops corinnae
TTTGTACATATGGGTCCTTTTCCCACTTCTATGATCTCTTTGGAATACAACCCCAGAAGTGGTATTACTGGGTCAAAGGGTATGCAATTATTTATAGCCCTTTGGGCATAGTTCCAGATTGTTCTCCAGAATGATTGAATCAGTTCACAGCTCCACCAACAATGCATTCATGTTCCAATTTTTCCACATCCTCTTCAACATTTGTCATTTTCCTGTTTTGTCATCTTAGCCAATCTGACTGGTGAGATGTGGTACCTCAAAGTTGTTTTGATTTGCATTTCTCAAATCAATAGTGCTTTAGAGCATTTTTTCATATGCTTGTAGACATCTTTAATTTCTACCTCTGAAAATTGCCTGTTCATATCCTTTGACCATTTATCAATTCTCCCTAAATTTTTTAACCTCACTAGAAAGAGATAAACTGTTGGCAGGGGTGGGGGTGACTATCAATATGCCCAGGTGGATAACATGGGCTTTCTAAGACTTGAAGAATCCAGTAAGCTTCAGGGCTTTCTTAAAACTATAGGAAAGTATTAGTAGTGCATTCTGAATTTTGTCTAATCATCCGAGTTTTTCCCATACAGTTTATTCCAAAACAACAACAACAAAAAATATAACTCTTTGACTATATGGACCGGCACCTGGATTTTCTTGAGGTTGATCTTTTATTTTTTGATTCTTATAAGAGCCACCATACAATCTAGACCCTCTCCCACTGTGGCCTCCTCTGTATCAGTGAATAATATAAATATAATATCAAATGGACATTAATGCCCTTAGGAAGTGGGGCCTCTCTCAGTTCTCTGATGACTTGACTGTGGCTGTATGATGGATGGTTCAGGTAGCCCTGAAGAAGGGGTGAAGGTATACTGTACCACTTCCCAGGTGAAGAAGACAGATTACTCCTGACTACTCTCAACTATTCTAGAGGAAAATGGAGATTATCAAGGGTAAAAATTCATACTTCTCTCCTCAGTCTTCTTTGTTTTGGATATCATGCCTAAAGGTGTCTGCCAAAGTTTCATCCAAAGCCTTCTGTTTCTTTCTGTCTATACTATCCCTCTTGGTGATCTCATAGGCTCCCATGAATTCAGTTATCATCTCAGAAAAGATGATTCTTTTTTTAAAAAAAAATTTTGTTTTCATTTCCAAATTATCATCATCCTTCTACCCTGTCCACTGCTTAAGAAGAAGGCAAGAAATAAGATACCCATTATATATATGAAGTCATGCAAAACATTTTTCCACATTAGCCATGTGACAAAAAAAAGCAAGAAAAATGAAATGAAAAAAATATGCGCTTCAGTCTGCAGTCAGTTCATCAGTCCTGCTTCTGGAGGTAGATGGCATTTTTATTATGAGTCTTTGGAATTCTCATGGATTATTGTGTGGATTCAATTGGGTCCTTCACAATTGGTTATCATAACAGTACTGCTACTACCGTGTACATTGTTCTCCTAGTTCTTCTCACTTCACCTTGCATCATGAGCAAGTGATTCCTAATTCTATGTATCTAGTACTAGTATTTTTTCTTTGTTCTAGTCCCACTGGACTATTGAACATTTCATACTAGATATTCCATAAGCAACTCAATATGTCCAAAATAGAATTCATCTTTTTCCCCCAAGACCTCCCCTAGCAAATTCTCTAATATTGTTTGCGAATTTTATTTTCTCATAGTTTTAAGAAAGTCTTAAGACATATGGAAGTCTTTAGAAAACCCACATTGCCCACCTGGACAATCCCTCAAAAAGTCTGCCTCTTTCTAGAGGGGTTAAGAAAGAGACAGAGAGGATGAGGAAAACAGGACATGACCTGCAGGCAGCAGCAGCAGCACGGTCCCCAGAAGAATGGGCAGTGATATAGGCAGGTACCAGCATCAGCTGCAGCAGGATCAGCAGTGGTATGCCTGGGATCCATCATCTTCTCATTTACCCAGGTTTGCAGCTTTGGTGTCTTTCCAGACTCCTCAGGCTCATTCATCATCATTTGCCAAATTTCAATTCCACTTTTATAATGTCTCTTGGACACATATACATACATACACACATGTATACACACATATACAGACATGTGTATTATATGTAGATATATACATATACATATATCTATACATACATATATACACACACATATACACATATATCTATATATCTATACCTTTCTCTCCACTCACATGGCAACCAGCCTGGTTTACTTCTTACTTGGATTATGTGTTATAGCTTTCTAATTGATCACTGCCTCAAGTCTCTCCCCATTCCAATCCATCTTCCCTTCAGCTGTCAAAGTGATTTTCCTAGCTCTCAAGGCTGACTATATCTCACCCCTGATTAATAAACTCTGATAACTACCTTTTACTCCCACGGGCAAATATAAAGGCCATTTTTTTTTTGACATTTGAGACTCTTCGCAGCCTGACTTTTCCTACTTTTTCTGTCTTCTTGCATTAATTTAGTCCCCTACACACACTGTGATATAACCATGTCGGTCTGCTCAATGTTCTCCAAACATGACACTCTATTTCTCCTCTCTGGGCTGCTGCCTTTGTACTTGCTGTCCCACCTGGCTGGAATGCTTTCCCTCTTTGCCTCCACCTCTCAGCAACCCTGGCTCCCTTCCAGACTCACCTTCATAGGTCTTTTGTCCAACTACTTTAGCCTTTCCTTCTAATATTACCTTCCCTCTACTCTGTATATATTTTGTCTATAGCTAGGTATTTACATGTTGTCTCTCCCATTAGAATGAAACTCTCTGAGCCAAACTTTTGCTTCCCCCCTCCCCTCAGTACCTGCACATATTGAACACTTTAATTAAAGCTTGTTGACTGATTGGAGCCTTGTTTAGTGATTGATTGGTGAATTGGGGTTGCCTGGTTCACCACAATGATGAGGTTAGGAACGGCTGTAATAATTGATGTAGGGAATTTGTTTTAACTCTGTAGTCAACTCAAGCTTTCAGGTGCTGTCTTCTTCACTGGCCATATGGAGCTGTTATTTATAAGGGAGTTGATGTAGTGAAGTGATCTAGCCTTTATCATTAGGAAGGAAATCTTTCATCCCTCTTGGGATCCAATATTGTCTGGCATTAATTATAAAGGGATTTCCATTTATTGATTCCTACAATAATTGCAATGGAGGTTACTCTTAAGTACCTCAAAGGTACTAACTTCTAAGAACTCATGCTCTCTACAATAACAACATCATTATTAACCACTCTAATGGATCCAGATTGGGGGAGGGAGTGCCTCCTTCTTTTGTTTTGTCTTGTTTTGGTTTTTGCTTTTTGGAAGGCAATTGGGCTTAAGTGACTTGCAAAGTCACACAACTCGTAAGTGTGTCGTGTCTGAGGCCAGATTTGAACCCAGGTCCTCCTGACTACAGGGCCAGTGCTCTATTCACTGTAACACATAGCCACCCCCTACCTCCTTCTTTTGAGCAAGGGTATGTCACACTGGTGTACTACCTCCCAAAACTACATATAGTGGGAGTAGCACCTATTTTATGTAGACTGGGCTGGTTTTTCTTTAAGGAGGGAGAGGCTATTCTTGGTATTTGGTTATTCTGGAGGACTAACGCTTGAATCATTGGTTTGGTTTCCTTGACACCTGAGGCATAAGCTTCAGCCAAGCCTATATGGAATTGGCACTCTGGAGGCATTCTCACTGCCCTTTCTGACCTATTGTTGTCTTTGTTGTGGTGATTACATGGAAATAGTGTTTTATCTGAATGATCAATTCTGAATTGTATCCTTTTAAACTAATTCTAATTAAAGTTTTCAATTCATTTTATGGTTCATGAGTGTTGCATTGAATTCTAGTCCTGTACCTGATTCACTGTGCTGGCCTGAGATATTCCTGACCCAGAATATTGGGCATTAGTTGGCAGAATTGTATTGTGATGGTTTCATGGTTAGTTTAATTGTCGAAGTGGGAAAAAGATGGTATGAAAGAAAAGAGGAAAGGCTTTAGGAGGTTGAATGGCCAGATATAGGACTTTGTCATTCTGTGACTGTGACCCTCTTAGCAGTATATCAGGAATTTTTCCAATGTGATGAGAAGTCCTGACATCCCCTGTAGGATTCACCCAATAGATGGTTAAGGAGCTTGACAAGGAACGTAAAAATAAAGCAAGACTGAGTGTTCCCTGGCTCTTAACACTTTTAGAAAAGCTTGGTTACTAACCTAAGGAAAATGAAAATAATGTATTCAGCAACTATAGGCAGACATGGAGGCAATTTTAATTTTTAAGTAACCTGCTGTAAAGGGAAAGAGATAGCTTATGGATTTAGTAACAGCATAGGTTAAAATGGCAGTGCTGGAAGACACCAATAGGCTTCAGTTAGAAAGCATGGTCTCTGACCCAATGGTTTTGATGATGAGATTATTATGTATTCTATATTCTGATGAGATTAGAGTTATAAGAAAGAGAATGGGAACAGGAGTGAGGACAAGAATTGGGAAATGGCACCAGTGGGGAGAGAGCCTCTCGCCTATTCTGTTGCTCCTCTCCCAATACTATCTCCTGAGGGATGACTTCAGGGTTCATAGTCATTTACCACCCAGGAACATGAGAAGTAGAAGAGAAATTTATTTTTTTTTCTTTTTCTTTGTTATTCTATTTGAATTTTAAACTTAAAAATAAAATAAGAAAAGAAAAAAAAAACATTGCCGCGTACACAGCAGAACACAGGAGAGGATTCAATAAAAAGCAATAAATGTCTATTTCAAGAGAACCTATATAATAAATACCACACATTTTTTTCAAAGCTATCCATCTTTTCTTTGCTTCCTTGTATGTTGTCTTTGTCCTTTGCTGTGTACTTTTTACTTTATTTTTTTTTACCTTTCCTCTGCCCCCCTCTCCTCCCATGAAGAAGGCTACAATTAAGCACAGATACACATGCACATATCTAGATATATACACATGGATATCCATAAGCATAAATGTGTATATATATATATATACACTCAAACACATATATGTAAGACTATATTATACTTATTTCCACTTGTCATCTGTTTCTCTGTGGGTGGATAGCATCTTGCTTCATAAATTCAAGTCTTTCCATATTTTTCTGAATCCACTAGATCATCATCTCCTACATGTTTGTATAAAAAATGTTTTGTGTTTATATTCATGTAGCCCCTGTGTCTGTTTTGGCAGGTATGCTCTCATGTTTTAAATACTGTCTTGTTATTTTATATGATCTAAAATTATTGATTAATATGGCTGACACAGAGTGTAATTGCCCTATTTTTCTCTTTTGAGTAAATCTTATTTTAACTTTAACTTTGATATCTTGATTACTATCCCTGCTTTTTTTATAGAATAAATTTTACTCCTGAGCTTTATTTTATGTTTGTGTGTATCTTTTTATTTTTTAATAGCATTTCCTAACATATCATTGAATTCAAATTTTTAATCTGTTATCAGTTTTCATTTTCTGGGTAAATTCATCCCATTCACATTCTAAACTATAATTACTTGTTGTATATTTTTCTCCTTCCTATTTTCCTCATATCCTTCTCACCCTACTCCTATCCTCTCTCCTCTACTTTACTTCTACCTACTACCTTGCTTTTCTATTCCTTAGTTCTATTAGTTCTATCCTTAGTTCTATTCCTTATTCTATTCCCTCCAAAAATCCCTCCCTTATCCTCTCCCTCTATCTTTCCCCCTTACCCTCTTATTTATTTCTGAATTTAGAAGATTTTTATACCCTTCCAAGTATATATGTATATATTTGTTGTTTCCTCTTTATCCAATTCCCATTAATCTATATACCCTTCTATACCCACTTATCCTATTCCCTATCCCTCCCTTATCGTCTCCCCCCTCCCTATTCCCTTGCCCTCTCATTTCTAAATTTAGAAGACATATATAATATATATACACACATACATACATGCATATATTTTTATATATACACATATACATATGTGTATGCACACATATATAAGACATAATAATAATACATACATACATATGTGTGTATGTGTGTGTATTAGTCCCTCTTTAACCTATTCCCAATGAGAGTACTGTTACAGAACTCCCCACTTTCCTCTTCCATCTAATTCCTCCGTATTAGTTCTTCCTCTCACACCTCATTTGTATGAGATAATTACTCTGTTTACCTTTTGCTATGTCATTTTCCTTTGTAGAATCATGTCATACTCATCTCTTTCCCCCATTCTTTCTTTCAAACTACCTAATTACTAATGACAATCTTAGACATATGGTTTACATTTCCATGTATAAAAAGTAAACAATTTGTCCTTATTGAGTACCTTTTAATTAATCTTTGATGTTTACCTTCTATTTCTCTTGAATATGTCAATTTTTTTCTATTTAATTCTGTTCTTTTTGCAATAAAATCCTTAAAGTCTATAAATTCATTGAATATCTATTTTCTTTTGTTTAGGATTATACTTAACTTTGCTGGGTATGATATTTTTAGCCATAACCCCAGTTCTTTTGTTCTTCATATATAGTGTTCCAAGACCTGTGATCTTTTAGTGTTGCTACTGCTAGGTCTTGTGTAATTCTAATTGTGGTTCTGCCATGTTTGAATTCTCATTTTCCTGTTGCTCATGATATTTTCTCCTTAAACTGGAGTTTTTATTTTTTATTAATTTTGGTTTATTTTTAGTTTACATCATTGATTTCCACAAGATTTTGAGTTACAAATTTTCTTCCTGTCTTTCCCCTACTACCCCCCCCCCCCCCCCAAAAAACAGCGATCCCACTGTAAACTGGAGTTTTTAAATTTGGCTGTGTTATCTCTGTAAGTTTTCCTCTGAGGATCTCTTTCAAGTAGTGATCAATGGATTTTTTTCTCTTTCAACTTTCTCCTCTTATTCTAACACTTCAGGACAATTTTCTTTAACTATTTTCTACATTATCAAGTTTTTTTTTGTAACTTTTAGGTAGTCTGATTATTCTGTAGAGCTACTCTACATTGACCCTTAGGTGCTGTTTTGTTTTGTTTGTGGAGGAAATCTGGAGATTGGAATTTTCTGACTTACTCTCCCATCTTCCAGAATCCTCTCAGAAGTTTAAACAGTGACCTGGAGCAATGATTAGTGATGGTATAGCTTAACCATCTTGGCTTTTGTTGATAGAGAATTCCATCTGTTTGGGGAAACTATGAAGGATTTCCTCTTGCAAAATCAGCTGAATCATCAGTTAGAGGTTCCGGATAAGGACTATTCCTTATCTCTGGGGAGTTCTGCAAATTTTACCCTACAAAGATGAAATCCTTCTGCATCTGGTTACCTATAGGGGAAAGCAATCAAGGGAATTACATTCTTAAGAGAATTAGATTTGGTATGCTGGATCTATGCCCCTTCCTTGAGCCCTGGTGCTTAGCACAGTATCTAACACATAGTTGAGGAGTCATTCAATGTTTGACTGATATTGACTGACTACCTCAACACACATGCTTTCTGTGACCAGACTGCTTTGGGTGCAGTTAGATCTTGGATTGAACCCTAATTGAGTGATATCAAATGTTATCGATGAGACTTCCCTGATAGGCCACCATATAGGCTTGGGCAGATCAACTCTTGAAGTTTGAAGAAGAGATTGGGATGGCACCAATGGCTCTCTGGGCAAATTGGGCTGTCCACACAAATAAGTACTCTGGGGAAGAGGCACTGTGCCTGCTCCATCACTTCTCACCTGGCTGTTCACCTGGACTTAATCATTGTCTCCAGAAATTCATTTTCTGGGAAGATCAGCTCAACTCTGAAATTCACATCTCCTCAGTACCCCGTGCCCCTTCGACCTCTCCTTCCCTTTGATTGGAGAGGGCAGCAGATGTATCCAGATCCAATATTTAAGGAGGGTTCCCAGGGCAGATCCCTCATAATTTAACCCTCAGTCCCACTGGATACCCTTCTCCCCCCCTTTTGCTTCTTAGCTTCTTTTAATATTCTCCATTAGATTGTGAGCTCCTTAAGGCAGACACTGTCTTTGCCTTTCTTTGTATTCCCAGTGTGCTTGGTACACAATAATAAATATTTACTGACTGACTGCTACCTTAGTTGGATGAAGGTTGATGAACTTTTTTTTTGCTTTTTTTTTTGGTGGGGGGCAGGGCAACTGGGGTTAAGTGACTTGCCCAAGGTCATATGGCTAGTAAGTGTTAAGTGTCTGAGGCCAAATTTGAACTCAGGCCCTCCCCACTCCAGGGCTGGTACTCTATTCACTGCTGCACCTAGCCGCCTCTTGATGAACTCTTGAAATATATTGATGACAAGATTATTGATCATTGGCCTATGGTGGTGTTTCTTAAATTGTGTTTGCTTATCTAGGACTGGTGTTTTTCTGCCCCATTCCTGTAAAGTCCCATCTCCCCAGGTTATTCCAAGTTACTCAGTTCTTTGTACATAGATTTGAGGGACAGTTGGGATGAATCCCTTTAGTTGAGGGCCAAGGATTCTTTGAGTTTTGGTCTGGTTTGACTACAAGTCCTTAAGGAAACTGGAAGCCATGTGTCAAAGTCATTCAGGTTAGGAAAGGTGGGGTCCCCAATTATATGAGGCTGCAGATATTGGCAGCTAGGTGATTATTATTCCAGGGGACCTTCAACAGGAACACCCTTCTTAGGTGGAGGTGGGTGGCAGGCTCACTGTCCCCCTCCCCCAATCTAGGTCATACCTATGGTGGCATATCATGGTGTATGTATCATGAGTATGAATATTATGAGCTCTTGGGAGTCAAAATGGAGTTGTTTGAACCATCCTGGAAAGATAAAAATAATATCAGGTCCCGGGGAGGGCAAAATTATTTCCTTCCTAATAATGGAAGATGAAGGAGGCCAGAGTTCTTTTCTGTACAGACTCCGCTTATAAAAACCCGGAGTGATTTTCAAAGAAGGTAGGTGGTATCTGATGCACCCAAAGCAGTATGGTCATAGAAAGCATGCGTGTTGGGGGTAGTCAGTCAATATCTGGTTGCTGTGGCCTTTTCTGACCTAATCACCCATCACCATGTCACCTTATTGGTGGACTAGGCAGCACAGACCTCAAGAAAATGGTGTAGGGTTATTGTTTTTGCCAATGTCTTTTCCTCTATTCCTGTGTGAGTTTGCCTTCACCTGGGAAGAAGTCCAGTATAAGTAGAACATACAATTGTTAATATAAAGAAGTTAATTCAGTAATAACAGAGCAAGTATTTTTGGCCAAGATATAGTGTTGCATTAGTTGGATATGGACCCCTTACCTCCACATTTGCCACAGTGGTTCACCAGATCCGAAGGAAGGGTGTATTGACTTGAAAGGCCGTGAGAAGCTTGAGGAGTACCCACTAGATTTTATGCCTTAGGCAACTGAGATGTTTTGCCATTGGTTCAGCCTTGATTTCCCTGGAGCAATTAAACCATGAAAACAGCTTGGTTGTCTTTTTAGGGAAAAATCAGCCTATATAACAGGGGACTTTCTAGAAAATCTCAGTAGTAGTAGATACTGCTCCTAGAAAAGTCTAAACTATTCATAGTCTTTGATCCAGCTATCTAGCTACTGGATATGTGTGTGTGTGTGTGTGTGTACATAAAATATGTATATGCATATGTATATATGTATGCATACATATATACATATACATACTATATATATATATATTTCCCTCATTGGTCATAGTCAGAAAGGCTACATTTATTCCAAAATATTCATCAAAGCACTTTTTGTCATAACAAAACACAACACAAATTAGGAGCTCCTCAATTGGGCAATGGCTGAACCATTATGGTTTATGAATGTGATGAAATACTATTGAGGTTTAAGAAATTCCATAAAACAAGGTGAAAACAAAATTTAAGAACACAGGAAAACTTTTTATGAACTAATGCACAGTGAAGCACTTAATCAGGACTTGGAGAATAATATCAACAATGACTCCAATAATGCAAAGGAAAAGAAACTCAAAGGCAGCCAAACTTGTGTGATTGCAATGAACAGTCTCAGTCCTAGACATCATGGGGATGAAGCTCATGGGTAGGAGATGCAACGTCTGTAAGATGCAGGAGCCCTTTGGGTTGCTCTGTTTCTTTTGTTTGTTTGTTTTGGATGGCTTTGCCTAACTGTTTTTCTTTTATTACATGGGTAGGGGGGATAGAATGGGAAACCACTGTGGGATGCAAATGAAAGGTATTAATAAGACTTAAAAAGAAGAAAAAAAAAGGAATGATGCAGAAAGCTAACACACACACAACACTAGACCCAAGAAAGTGGTATGTTTATCATGTTTCTACTCTGTTTTGCAATCAGTTCATCCTTCAAAGGATGAATGAGGGAGAAGTAGAATCCGTAAGGTAGCAGAGACTTCAAGAGGCAGCGTGGTAGAGTGAATGAGAGTTTAGTCCAGACTGTGAAGACCTGGGTTTGACTCCAAGCTCTAATTATGCAATACTTGGGTAACTTCGGGCAAATCACTTCATCTTTCTGGGCATCTGTTTCCTAATTTGTTAAAAATGAGGAGGGTTGGATAGATGATCTCTAAAGACCCTTCTAACTCAAAATCTAATGAGTTCATATAGTCTAGCTTCCTATCTCTAACTGTAATTGTACCTGAACTTTCTAAGGTAGTAGCTATGTAAACATAAGCACATTTTAAAAACTCTTTCACAAAAGATAGAAAGTAGAAGGATCTAAGCATTTTAATCTAATTTACAGCATCATTGAATTTTAATTTGGTAAATATATTCATTTTCTTTACTGATGTTTTTCTTTTTTCCATTCTTTCTTCAGGCAATGTGGCTTTGTAAACATTTGAATGCCAGCCTCATTACAAAGCACAACTTAATATGGAATGAATTTTCGAAACTAGCTGCTAAAGCAATTGCAATCTGTGCAACACAGCAGGTATGACTTTTTTCTGTCCCTCACCCCAGGCTTTCTCTGGGTAGCATAAGGTAGTAATACTGCTAAAGTACTAGTTTATAGATAGACAAGTCTTGATTTTTGCTTGGATCAAATGAACGAAAATGGTTCTTTTCAGGGAATAGAAAGAAGACATGTTTAAGGTATCATAGGTGAGTGAGTGGGAAAGAGATGGGGAGAGAATTCTTAGGCATCCCCTGAGCCTGGTTGGAATTGAGGAAAGGTTTCTATGATGCCAGCTGCTAGATAGAAGAAAAAATAATAAATAATGATAAAAGAATTGCTTTGAATGGATGCAAAGTCTCAGAGTGCTTCCTTTACAAGTTTTCTCATTTCTTTTGCATACTCTCCACAGGGAGCAGAGAGGGAGTGAGGATGAGTTTTTCTATTTTACAGATGGTAAAACTGAAGCCCTGAGACATTAAGTGGCTTTTTACCTCAGGTTATGTGACAACTTAGTGGCAGAGCTGAGCCATTTGTTTACTCCCTTGCCTCTGACATCATAATTAAGAATATCACTTCCTAAGCATCCTGCTATGTCATTTAATTCCATGAGAACAAATGTTACCTGTTGGGGCATGTTTGGGAAATAATTCTACTTACATGCTTTTACTTCAAAGATTTCATCAGGGTAGTTCTACTCCTTCTATGGATGCCTATTGCAAGCCTTTCCAGAAGATAGCCTTCAGGAGCTGCTTTGACCAGAAAGATTCATTGTCTAATGTCTGATCTTTTGATGGAATCCCTTTCACTTCCTCTAGACTGTTTCTTGGCCTACAGATACACTACAGATACACAATTTGTCACCAGGCTTACGTTTTGAAGCCTTTTCAACTTGTTAAAACCACTACTTAGACTCCACTGTCATGTCCTTCAGGAAGCTGGGATCATCATTCATTCAGTAACATTTCTTAAATGTTTGTTAGGTACTTAATTTCAAAACTTAGATAAACACTCATTCTCTGCTCTTACAATTCTCTGAATTTACAATCTAGTATGGCGTTGTGGGAAGATTAGTCTCAGACTTACCTAAGTGTTCTTAGCTCTGTGGTCCACTTTAACATTATATATACCATGGGCAAAAGATGAGTGAAATTAGTAGGATTTAGACCCTCTAAACCTTGAAATCCTAATTTAAGGGCAAATACCTCTGCTGCCTATAGGGTTTGGTTGCTGTGTTTCCTCTTAAATATTGTATGAATAAATGCTTCCAAAAGGCAGCAAAATCAGGAAAATGAACAGCTCTGGGACCATGGACAAAGGACTTCAATTTTCTGAGGAGGAAGAGGAAAAAGAGGAAGAAGAAGAAAAAGAAGAGAAAGAAGAAGAAAAAGAAGAAGAGGAAGAAGAAGAAAAAGAAGAAGAGGAAGAAGAAGGAGGAGGAGGAGGAGGAGGAGGAGGAGGAGGAGGAAGAAGAAGGAAGAAGAACAAGAAGAAGAAAAAGAAGCAGCATTCAGAGGGCAGTTACTACTACTCTCAGATAATATGATAAAGGCAGTTAATAACAAAACATTCTGGTTCATTCCTTCCCACAAATACACACAGCAAGCATGGGAGGAGTAACCTTAAACTTAGACCATAATAGTAGTGAGGCGCACATGTAAGAAACATGTGTGACAAATCTTCTATTTAGCTATCTTATAGGGTTATTTTGAAGAAATTACTTTGTAAATCTTTAAAGTTCTATATATACATGAATTATTATTAGTTCCACTTATATCTCTATAGGTCACAAGCAGTGATAAACCTTTGCACCTATGCAGTACAGATTTTATTCAGAAGCTTTTTCCATCTACATATTCAGATCTTTTTGATCACTGCAGATAAATTAGTTTTCATCTGGGGGCCATCCTACTCTTTTGATGATAGCTGTAACTGTAAATATCTTTGTATCCCAATCCAAAACAACTTGGCAAAGTGAATCCACGCTGAAATGTGTATACAATCCCTCAGATATCATTACACTTGGGTTGTTTTTGCCCTTTTGGGCTGGTCCAGACATCATCTAAAAGAAGGCGGCTTTAGTACTCCTTACTAAAAGGAGTAAATGATACTCCATTTAGATTTGCCACCCTTTTTGGAAGGGAGACAGGAAAAAATGCATTTTTTAGGGTCAGTACCTGCCAAAGGGGATGATGTGACTGAGGCATAACCTGCAGTTTTCCAGCCACCTCTGTTTTCCAGTTTCCTTTACTTTTCTGGCAGCATTTATAAGTGAAAGAGATAAGGGGTACTCGAATTCCCCACTGTCTTGCCCCAATGTCTATGTATATTTGCAATATTAACTGTTTGTATTCCTACCCTGGGGCACTGGAAAACATCTTTGAGCTTAACACAAATGTAGGAAAAAAATTATCTAATTTTATATACTACGATGAGTTTTTATGGGGAAAAATGTTTATTTCTATTGTAAAGATGATTTTATTAGGTTCATAAAATTCAACTTAGATGACAGAATTTAAAGAGAACTCTCTTGGGTTTAATTACACTAATTATCAACATCTTTCAGATCTTCTCAAGTACTTTCAGGGGTTCCTTGTTGGGATTATTTGGTTCAGAAACACTGATGGGAGGGAAGATGAAAAGCCAGGCTGTCAGGACTAATCAGATAGTTAAAGGAGTTTCTGAAGGACTAAAATTGGTGAGGTCTTGGTGGTCGACTGTAAGTCTGTAGAAGATAGTCTGCTAGGAAAACAGCCATTAGTTATGTGATTTTGTGAGATCCTTTGGATGATTGGAGATTCCTTGTGGCTCTGTTTTTTTTTTTGAGAAATAGCAAACATTTTCAACACTCACAAATATGTTATCTTTCTCCTGCTACTTTTAGCCTTTTCAGCCTAATGTATATCTGTATGGACTACAGGACTCCATAAAGGTAGTTACATCCTAGACATTAAAACAAAGATAGGACCTGAATTACAGATTTCCTGGGTTATCATGAGAGAGACTTACATCACTGTGGGCATGGGATCATTTATGCAGTCATGATACATCGAGGTACTGTATAAAAGGGAGTCGGGCCGGATCATAGTGACTGCAAACTCAGTGTGAGTCAGGTATCTCTTGGCAGCTAAAAGCTAACCCAGTCTTAGGCTACGTTAATAGAAGTCTGTGAGGAAGTGATAATGGTCTTGTTCTCCACTGCCCTAGTCAGATCACATCTGAACCATATTGTGTTCAGTTCTGGGCGCTATATTTTAGGGGGAAAATTAACAACTTGAGGGGCAACCAGGAGGGTGAGGAGGACTATGCCTATAAAGATATTAGAAGGAACCAAAAGGATTTATCTGGGAGAAAAGAAGACTTGGGTTGTGATAGGGAGAAGTGACTCTGCAGATGCCTGTCACCTGTCATCACCGGGGATTGGATGGCTAGGTAGGTATCCCTTTTCTCCTTTACCATGCTATGTCTTTGTTTTTGTCTTTTTGGAAGGGGGAAAGGCAGGGCAGTTGGGGTTAAGTGACTTGCCCAAGGTCACACAGCTAGTAAGTGTTAAGTATCTGAAACTAGATTTGAACTTAGGTCCTCTTGACTCCAGGGCTGGTGCTCTACTCACTGCACCACCTAGCTGCCCCTAACCATGCTATGTCTATCTTCCTTCATAGAGGAGGACCTGTAAAGACAGAGGAGTACCATTCTTTGATCATAGCTGTACAACAGCTGTGTCCCCTTGCTAGGCCCTTCATGTGTCTTTTTGAGGTCTTGTGTTAAGTGAGGGGATTCAATAAGAAAGCTGAAGAAGAATCCTCTATCAAAATGAGGGCCTGAAATTTGCTTTAGTTTGGCAGGCGTTGATGTGGGGAGGGACCCTAACCCATTTACTGACACATACTTTAAAATTTACAGAGCACAATGGTGCCTTGAGGGTAGGTGGCAGATGAACCTGAGGCTCCGGGGGCTCAAGTCACTTGGTAATTAGTAAGTGTCAGAGTCGGAACTTGAACTCCAGGCTTAGGACTCCCAGAGCACCAGTGCTTGTCCTACTTTCAGTTTTTTCTCATACTGAGTCATCTCATATATTATCCTCCCTTCACACTAATGGCACAGGAGCCCACCTGAAAGAGAAGAAGCTACCTTTTCACTGAAGATTGTCCCCTGAGGGAGAGAAGGAGCCCCTACAACTTTCCTTTGTAATATGCCCAAGTGTCTCACAGTATTTTCAGTCAACAAGTTATGTCAGCAAAAATTTGTTGATATATTTATTCTAAATGGACGGGGTGCTCGGTGGTACAGTGGATAGGGATCTGGCCTGGGAGTTAGGAAGACCTGACCCTTGCTAGCTGTGTGACCCTGGGCAAGTCACTTACCCTCTGTTTACCTCAGTTTGCTCATCTGAGAAATGAGGATAATAATAGCCTCTGCTTCCTAAGGTGGTTGTGATGACCAAGTGAGATTATCATTGTAAAGCCTTGGCACACTAGCACCCTGGCACACACTGAGCACTATATGAATGCTGCCTAGCTGTTATCATTAATTGTAAGAATTAGTATAGTATATACTATAGTATATATAGTATAGTATATACTATCTGTGCTAGATACTATGAGAAAAGCTACATATATATATTATGTATATGTATATATGTACCTATCATAATATGACATTTATATAA
This sequence comes from Pseudochirops corinnae, assembly GCA_028646515.1. Lineage (NCBI taxonomy): Eukaryota > Metazoa > Chordata > Mammalia > Diprotodontia > Pseudocheiridae > Pseudochirops > Pseudochirops corinnae. The sequence goes on from CM053585.1 coordinate 212,560,906, forward strand.
TATATGTATGTCAGGGTTGTCTGTTAGGGTACCCTAACTTAACAGCAGGGGCAGCTGGTTACTTACCTCACTCTAGAAGGTGCCAGTGTATTTTCAAGAACAGAAGAGTCACGGTTCGGAGGTACAAGCAGAGAAAGTTTATTGAGTCCTCTCCATGGGGAAGCCTTACTGCCAGATCTTAAGGCAGACTTTAAATCTGCCTCACCAGTTTGAGTCTTATCTAGCCCAGACCCGCATACCATAAGTGACAAACAACAGAGCCCAGCTGCCTAGAACAGGATGAAACAAAAACGGGAGAGGGAAGGTGCAGTCACAAGGGCATGAAGACCCCAGGGTGTGGAGACACTATCTGGAATATCTGGTAACCACGCGTTCGAAAATCTTGAGCAATGCAGTACCCCCTGACCTCTAAGTGACCAGGGGCGGTGCAGTATGCTCTGAATTCTACATGATCCAGCTAATTCCAGGGCCTCAGACATACCCTGTGCCTCAAACATAACCACCTGCAGCCTGCATATTTTCCTAACCCTCACATATGTATACACACACATATAACATGTATATACAAGGCCATAATCATACACATATATAATCTTATATGTATGAGATTATACAGACACACAAATATATATGATTCTTTTATCTATAAGATTACATATGTACATATGCATATATCTAAGTTTTATACATACACAAACATTTATTGTTGTTGTGTCCGCCTCAACAACTATATGTACGTGTATGTGTATGTTTATGGATTTAAAGCCAGAAGGGACCTCAGAGGTCATATAGCTTGATACTACTTTACAAATGAAGAAACTGAGGCCCAGGGAGGTGAAGGTATTGTCCAAAGTCACACAGCTTATAAGCATCAGAAACAGGATTTGAACTGAGGCCTTTTGGCTCCAGAACCATTGCTCTCTGTGCTGCACGGTGCTGAGAGCCTAGACACGCCTCACCCCCCCCCCCCACCCCATGAGCTGATATTCTCCTACATGTATCTATATCTTGTCTCCCTGTCCGCATATAGTAGAACAGACTCCTTGAAGTCAGGGACTCACTAGTTTTTGTCCTTATAATCCTGGTGCCTAAGAGAGTCTTTTGCATATAGTAAGTATTTCATGTATATTTTAAAAGACTGAATTGAATATAAGAAAAATTAACAATACAAAATGGTGCACAATGAGTCCCGAGTGTACAGTTCAGAGGCCAGAGAGGTCACTGCATGCTGGGGTTGTCAGGAACGCTCCAAGGAAGAGTTGGGGCTTGTAGCTCTTATATTTCAACTCCTTAAAGGCAGGGAGCTGCACCTTCTACTTCTTTGTATTCCCCATAATTTCTAATATAGGGCCTTGTACATTGGAGGATCTCAATAAATATTTACTGAATGAATGACTTGAGCTGAATACCGGCTTTCTTGTCTGTCAAATGAGGGGGTTAGATTAGATGATCTCTAAGGTACCTTTCAGCTCTAAGTCTTATGATAAGCAGAGTCTTGAAGGATGGGAAGGATTCAAATAGGCAGGGAGCATGGGGGAATTCATTCCTGGAGAACAACATAAAGGGAGAGGCCTGGAGGCAGCTCTAACTCACCCACATCCTTCCCCTCTATTTATTTTTAAAAAAAAGAGAAGAAAAAGAAACCTAAGTTTTAAGAAGTTTATAATTGCAGATCAAAGGTATGATACTTATGGAGAATTAATCAATTGATGAATATTTATAAAGCACCTGCTGTGTGCCAGGTGAGGTAGCTAGGTACCTCAATGGATAGAGTGCTGGGCCTAGAGTCAGGAAGACCTGAGTTCAAATCCAACCTCAGACACTTAACTATCTGTCTGACCCTGGGCAAGTCACTCAACCTCTGTTTGCCTAGAGAAGGAAACGGCAGATCACTTCAGTATCTTTGCCAGGAAAACCCCATAGACAGATATGATCCACAGGGTCATGAAGAATTGGACATGACAACACCAACAACAATGTGCCAGGTAATGTGCTAAGTCCTGAGGGTACAAAAAGTGGCAAAAGACAGCCCCTGCCCTCCACAAGCTCACAGATCTATCACCTAAACTGGTGTTTTTAATCACAGTAAGAGGGGGAAAAAATAAGTTAACAGTGATTTTGGTGATTAGGAGGCATAATCCCACCAGGACATTGCTGTTTGAAACATTTGGAGACCTGGAACAAGAAGTGAGAGATTTCCAAATTTAGAGATTTGCCCTTTAAAAGGGATGAAATAGTCTCAGTGCCTTGCAGTTTTCTGTGAGAAAAAGCACACAGACCAGTGGGTTTGCAGGCTGGCTGTAGTCAGAGCATCCTGAGCAGTAGAAAGCCTGGCACTGAACTGGGGTGCTTGGGGACAGCAGTTAACTGACTTGACTGGGGCCTCCTGCCAATATGTACCCCCTTCCTTCCTTCAGGGCTGGTGGGGCAGGATCTTACCGCAAACTCTGAAAGGAGTTAGTCTAATTTCTGTTTCAGCTTGGTTTGCAGGGTTTGGAGGAGTGGACCCCCTGGAAACTGCTAGCCCCTGTTGACATGACACATCAAAGAGCTGAGCAAGACACTAGAGTTTCAGAGAGCAGCATGACGCACCTTTGGAAGGTGACAGACTCAAAGCCACAGCCCTACTCTCCAGCAGCGCCAGGCTGCGGGAGGCTTTGACGCACCACTCTGTGGGACCTGTCGGCTTTCAAACCCCAGCTTTCTTTGACTTACTCCAACCCCCTCCCCCACTCCCACTTTTACCTCTTGAATGCTCCTCCAGAGGGGCTGTTGTCAGGGGAGGAGGGAGAGAGTTGTAGAAAATCAACTCAGAGCAAAAACCCAACCTTGCTCTGGGAGTTTGTGCCCTTGGCAGTTTCACTTTTTCGAAAACATTATTCATCTTCTTTCTTTCTATTCCTTAGTCTCTGACCTGGGCACCTACCTCCTAGACTTGGCTCTTTGGTAGGGGAGGACTTGAGGAGTGAGGGGTAGGATCTGGCAGGAGCACGATGGACCAAAAGAGGGCCCACCCTGAATGGAGAGAGTTCTCCCAGATGCCCTCCCTTTTCTCCTGTCCCTCCCCACAAAGTACTTCACACAAAAAGCTCCTGCGAGAAAGGGGATTCCTTGAACTTCCTTTCCTAGGTCCCACCTAGCCCTGATGGTGAGCTGAGATTTGAACAGCTAGTTACTTTCAAATCCAAAGTAAAGTTACAGGTTTTCAAACAGTTTGCCTTTTCTTCCTACTTCACTGCCCTCCTGCCCTCCCCCTCCCCGCCTCTATCACTTACCTAATTATCCTCTCTTCCACCACATTCCAAACAACATCAGGGATGTAAAGGCTAGGAGAAAAAGAAATTTTAAAAAATCGGGGGGAAAATCTCACGTATGAGGTATGGCAGGGAAGATTCTCCTCTTCAAAATCATAAAAAGTGAAAAAAAAATTGTGTCTTCCCAATTCCCTCCCCCCAAACTTTTGCTACTTTAAATGAAATAAAAATTTTATATGTAAACCAAATCATTCACAACATGTCTTAATGTTACTAGACTAACAAAGTATATACATTTCAGTGTCCTTAAAAAACAATTTATTTTGTTTCTCTCACTTCACAATTTCTGGAAATTTTATATCTTTGCCCATACGTTTTGTTCCATCCAAACAAACTTTATGGACAATGCATATAGCTCACTTCTTCTTTAATCATCTCCCCTAAGTTCAGCTCTCCGACGATCCAGGTTCTCTAGATTCTCAGGACTTATTTCCATGAGTCCTCTTGAGGTTCCTTCCAGACTATACACTATACCAACTATATACAAGTTTCTGACAATGTTTGGAGTGTGGGTACTCAGCTGTCCTGTGTGGAGGCATTGTGATGGATCAGATCATACATTTCCATCATGTATCTGAATCTTCTCCAGTATTTAAAAGAGACTGCCCGAAGTCTAACTGTAGTGGCCCCTTCTTAAATAAATGTAGATTTTAGTAAATATGTACACTGAGGAAAAACTGAAAGATCTTTAGCTTGGACAGATTGATAAACACATGAATAAAGCCCATCCCAAATGATCGATAGGAGATTAAGAAAAGGCTATGCAGGATTAAAAACATTTTACTCCAAAGTACATTTCTTACTTCCCATGGAATTCACATCATTTGGAGTTGTGAGTGTTCAGGGAAGGGAGTTACACACAGTTCTAGAAAGTCTAATAGGGAAGGGCTTCCCACTTCCCTTAGATCAGGCCTGGTACTAACTCAACCATGGGAGTGAGTGCAGGTGTAGGCCCTACAGGGATTCTTCTTCACCATTTAATGCAATTACTGAGGGAAATTGGATATCTCTGGTCTGGAAAACTTCTAGGACTCTAGATTTCCTCAGAGATGTAGTAAAATAGATATTAGAAACTTAATTGAAATTTGTTTTTTATCACTGAGACTCCATACCATTCATCCTAAAAGCATGGCAACTCTTCCAAGAGTGACTTATATATTAAGTGAAAAATGAAGAGTCTAAGAAACTGTCTTCTGAGTGTCTTTAGAGTATAAATGGATATTGAGCTAAACTGGTGTCTTTGGCCTCTCCACCACTGTGAATGGACTAGAACTGGACTAATTCTTGGAGGCTGGCAAAAGGTCTTCTTTACTGAGGACCCCAATAATCATAATAACAATAGTTAATATGGTCATATATTTGGCACTTGATAATTTTCATAGTGTTTTCATATACTTATTTGCAATTTGATGTGCTATGGAATTTATACTTATCTGGAAACCAGTGTACATTAGGGATATCAATCAATTTCAGAGGAGAAAGAAAGAAATTAGAACAAAGGCAAAGTCAGAGGAAATGTGTTTCTAGTTTCCCTTCCTTCCTTCCTCCCTT
>CM053585.1:212566270-212646458 GCA_028646515.1 Pseudochirops corinnae
AAAACAAGCCTGGCGCCACAGGCTCCCCGTGATCACATTCAGCCTATTAGGGAACAGAGTATACTTTCAAATATCCAAGGGTCCTCAGAGTCACGTAGCCACATTAGCAAAGGGCCTAGGGGCAGGGAAGATCTTTAGATTCCCATAACAGTTTCCTCATCTGTAAAACAGGGATAATAATAGCACCTACTTCCTAGGGTTGTTTCAAATAGATAATAATTGTAAAGTGATGAGTACGATGCTTGGCACATAGTAACATAGTCAGTATTATAGAAATGTTGGTCATTATCGTTACGATTATTGACCAACATAGACCCCCTCCCCCTTACCAGCCACTAATGCTAACCTACAAAAAAAGCCTGAAGATGTACATGCTTTTCCCAGGACTTCTAGAACATTTTAAGCAGTTATCTATAAATGCACATCTTACATTATAACAGCAACTTAAGGACAGAGTGTTTATTTAACAGAAAGAGAAAACAAGTCGATTAATTTGTGATGTTAAATCACATAACATTAAACTAACATACAAGCTCAAGGCCTCCGGGATAAGATAAAAGTCTTGCAAGTAAAGGAGATTCAAACAATTTCACAATTGTTAGAGTAGGATGCCTTTATGTCTATACTATTGTTACTAAAAATATTCTAGTGTTGTCATTTGGCACATGGGTAATTAATCTGGTTCTGCAACCAATGGTTTAAGTTGTTTTACTGGTATTGTAGCCTTTAGAGCAGTTTGGTGGTGTAGGAGATAGAGTGCCAGGACTGGAGTCAGGAATACTCATGAGTTCAAATGTGACCTCAGACACCTACCAGCTTGTGACCCTGGGCAAGTGACTTAACCCTGTTTTCCTCAGTTTCCTGATCTGTAAAATGGGCTGGAGAAATGGAAAACCACTCTAGTATCTCCACCAAGAAAACCCCAAATGGGGTCATAAAGGATTGGACACGACTCAAAAAATGACTGGACAACAACGACGATGACAACAACAAATGACTTTTAATTCGATATTACCCATAATTTTGAGATGTTCACCTTCTGCTTCTTCACTATCTTTTCTTGGCCAAATATTATCCTCCCCAAGTCTGTTTCCTTTTTTTTTTAAAGGGGAGCAATAATGATACTTCTTGTTGTTGTGTTTGTCCTTCTTTTTCTTTTTATTGGGGGGGAAGGTAGGACAATTGGGGTTAAGTGACTTGCCCAGGGTCACACGGCTAGTTAAGTGTCTGAGGCCAGATTTGAACTCAGGTCCTCCTGACTCCTGGGCCGGTGCTCTATTCACTGTGCCACCTAGCTGCCCTGTGTCCTTCATTTTCAAAGAGAATCATGGCATCAGGGAAATGATGACTTGACTTGCAGTTGACTTCGATTTGAATGAGAGAGGGTATACAAAGTCACCAGCCTCACTTTCTCCTACAGAGTCATCTGGATCCAGTGATCAGATATTCATCAGGATGACTCGGGATGGGGGAGACCCTGGCCCAGAGCCAGGCTAAGGCCTTTTCAGGTACCCACTTAGAGTCAGATGATACTCATTCAGTGAAGAGCCTCTTTAAGAAGTGAGTCAAGGGATGGCCCCTTTAATTAGAAAAAAAGGAAAAAAATCAAGTTGGAAGGGGAAGACCCTCAGGATTGTTGTTCCAAAGAGAAACAGTTACCATTGACATTCACTCTTAAGCCAGGAGGGCCCAAAATAGAGCATTAAGTGGAGCTTGGGGAGGGACCTATTGTGGTTCAATCTATGAGCTTCAAAGTGAACTGGGTTTAAGGTTTTCTGAGAGAAGAAAGGAAGGAAGGAAGGAAGGAAAGATGGAAGGAAGGAAGGAAGGAAGGAAGAAAGAAAAGAAGAAAAAGAAAGAAAGAAAAGAAAGAAAGAAAGAAAGAAAGAAAAGAAGAAAGAAAGAAAGAAAGAAAGAAAGAAAGAAAGAAAGAAAGAAAGGAGGGAGGGAAGGAAGGAAGGAAGGAAGGAAGGAAGGAAGGAAGAAAATCTATCCTGTAAGCCCCAAGTTAAGTGGGCAGCTTCTGGCCATCAAAATTTACCTTCCTTTGGGGAGGAGGACAGGGAGAGGAAGAGGGAGAGGATGAGCTGAGTTACCCAACTAGCTGGGTTCCCATTCTTGATACTTATATGACCTCTCCTAAAAGGTTATGAGGAAGGTGATTAATAAGTCTTAAAGGATCATGTAAACATTAATTGTTCTAGTGGTCTCATAAAAAGACTTCTTTTCCTTTTGCCATCTACTCCTTCCCTTGAGCGCTGGTTCATACTGTATAGTTGGGTCAAACTGACCTTCTTCAGTTTGAAGGTTCTCAACCTTCCTAATGCCACGACCCTTTAACACAGTTCCTCATGTTGTGGTGACCCCCAACCATAAAATTATTTTCGCTGCTACTTCATAACTGTAATTTTGCTGCTGTTATGAATCTATCTGATATGCAGGACGTATTTTCGTTGTTACAAACTGAACATAACCCACAGGTTGAGAACTGCCGTAGCTGTTCCTGCTGCAGGATATTCTGTCTCCAGTCTTCCTGCCTTTGAACAAGCTCTTCTCCAGGTCAGGAATGCTCTGCCTCCTCACCTCTGCCTCTTAGAATCTCTAATTTCCTTCAAAGCTCAGTTGCTGCTTCCTACGTGATTCTGACCTCTCTAACTACCAATGTGTCTTTTCCCGTCCCACCCTCAACTACCTTGGATTTATTTTGTACTTGCTTGCATGTGTGCGTGCTATTTTCCTACATAGCATAATGAGCCCAGCAAAGGCAAGAACCATTTCATTTTCTTTGTATTCCCAGTACCCAGCACAACGCCTGGCCCATACGAGGTGGTTCAGAGCTACTTGTTGATTGATTGATTGACTATTGCCTCCTCTCTGAAGTCCAGAAAAATTTATAGAATTTCTTTTTTTTCTTCTTATGTTTTGATCTCAGAGAATTTACTTCTAGCCTGAAGTTTCTGCTCAGCAAGGCTGGCGCTACAAGAATGGATATTTACTAGATTGTAAACTCTTTGAGGACAGGGATTTTTACAAGCCAGTCTGAGACAGGACAATCTGAGACAAATTGTTCTTTTTCATTGTGGTGATCACAGAACTCAATATAGTATCTTGCCCAAGTAGGAATTTAGTAAAATGTCAGATTGAATTGAAACTGATGTAAGACAGATTGTGGTTAAATGTCAAAAAGATCTTATTTCCTGCTGGAATAAGTTATCAAAGGATATTTTGGATGAAATAAATACCTATATCTCAGATTATTTGGATGGAATGCTAATTTGAGGCTGAGACTGGATTTTCTGGCTTTTTGAAGACATTTTTTGCTCTAAGAGTCTATGCTGGGTGTTACCTTCTCATCAACAGAGAAGTCTTCAATCATATTAGACAATTTATTACTGTGTAGGTTGTCCGTGCTGAATATGGATTTTAAAATACCATGTTTAGAAAATAATTTGGCCCAATGTAATCCTTTGAGCAAAAACATTTGGAATTGTATGTTAATGGTTTCTTTTACATGCTACTTCTATGTAGTAATTTAGAAAACCAAGTATGGTCTTTTATCTCTTGTACCCATATACTAAATGCCAAAATACATAATTTGGAAAAGAAAAATGGGTCTATTACAACTTTGTATCCATAATTAAGAAGTGTGAAAATGGTAATTTATTAAAATATGGCCTCCATTCTGGCTACTGAAATCCATTGTAATGCAATGGAGATAAAACTGGCTATAGGGTAGCTAGATGGTGCAATGGGATAGATCACTAGACCTGGAGTCAGGGAAGACTCATCTTCCTGAGTTCAAATCTGACCTTAGACATTTGTTAGTTGTGTGACCCTGGGTAAGTCACTTAACCCTGTTTGCCTCAGTTTGCTCCTCTATAAAATGAACTGGCTAAGGAAATGGCAAACCACAACAGTATCTTTGCCAAGAAAACTCCAACTGGAGTCAGACATGACTGAAAATGATTGAACAACAACAAACAAAACTGAATAATGTAGAGGAGGTATACCCTATTTCTTGGATCACAGGATCATCGGATGATAGATGTAGAGTTGGAAGGGAACTCAGAATTTCATCTAGCCCAGTCCCCTCATTCTACAGAGGAGGAAACTGTGACCCAGGGAGATGATGTGATTTACCCAAAGCCACACAGGAAGTAATTATCAAATGCAGGATTTGAACCCAGGTCCTCTGCCCCCATGGTTAAGTGCTTTTTCTGCTGTTAATTCAACAAATTTCTGTTAAGTGATTAGTATGTGCGAAACAGCGTAGGGCGTACCGAGTCGAGAGCCTGCCTTAACCACATCTTACAGATCATACACAAACATGGATGGTGCATGGAAAATGTAGGACCGAGGGTGATGACATGAGGGAAAGCCTCCCTGAGACTAGGTCACCTGAGCTGAGTGTTGAAGGAGGACAGGATTCGGAGGAGAGTGGCTGGTCACAAGAATGTCAACTCGTGTTTACTATATTTATTCCATATGTGGGCCTAGAAATAACGCTGACCTTCTAAATGTCTGCATGACCTATTCCTTTAATATCACTTGTTTTGCCTTTCTTTTCTTGTATTTTTTTTTAGGGGAGACATTTTCACTCCTACAAGTGGAAGTTCCACATTGTGCCACTTTGCTAATCTTAGTTTTCATATACTAGTGAATTTCTTATTTATTGAGGATAAACAAATGCTCATTTACAGTGGTATTTTATGAAATAAGCAATTAAAGTAGCCCTTGCTGGATACAACGGAGCCACCTGATTAGATTATAAGAGCCTTATTTTAGGTACCTGGTATACTCTCTTTTCAGCAGGCTGTAGAGCCCTATGTAATTAAGAGTGAAAGTGATGTTACAGTCTCCTAAGAGGAAGTCCATAGGACCAAAGGGAAAATTAAAATGCAAAGCAGGGAGATTTTGGGTGGGTGGGTGGGAACCATTTGGTTCTTCCAGAAAGCTTTCACATTTCAGCAGCTGATCCTTATGTGGATTAGGGATAATAAACAGCCTATTAATGGAGGCCTGAACTAGGAAATGGAGTTGGAATCAGCAGCAAAATTTACTGGCTGATGCAGGTTAATAACTCCATTACTACCAGCTCTATTCCTTAGCCATCTGAAGAGCTGGGTGTTAGCCTTATCTTACTCCTCATTAATTGAGCTAATAGAACCCCAGTGACCCTACCTTGCTGCTATTATCTGAGAGTTTACCAGACATGGACTGGAATATATATCATTGTCTATGTGTTCCATAGATGCATCTTTTATATTGGGAGAAAAGACTTTTTTTTTTTAGGATCAGTTATCTTAACATTGGTTTGTTACCTTTGGCAACCATGTACCTATCTTTAAAAGGATTCTAGGAGCCATCCCAGGTGTAGCATTTCTGAATTGTTCCAGGAAAATGGATGCAGCAAACACCTGGTGTGCCCATTTATGTCATCTGACAAATATGAATTCTAATTTTTCATACTTCAGATTTGAACATGCCAGCTATTTGAAATAGGTATCAGTTCCTCAAGCATGTCTGGGTTCAAGGGTTAAACTTAGTGAAAGTGTTTTCCTTTGAAAAAGGACAAGGAGACTGATGTGAGTCTGGCTACAAAAAGTTACCCAAGAAATAGCAACAAAAATGATCTATTTCTAGTAGAGGACCCCTTTCCATGTATTCCACAAAGCGACCCCATAAGTGATGATGATGTCATATCTGACTCTTCATGACCCTCAGGACCATACTGTTCATGGGGTTTTCTTGGCAAAGATACTGAATGGAGTGGTTTGCCATTACCTTCTCCAGTGGATTACTGCAAACAGAGGTAAAGCAATTTGCCCAAGGTCATATAGCTAGTGTCTGAGGCTGGATTTGAACTCAGGTCTTGACTCTTCTTGACATCAGGCCCAGTGCTCTATCCACTGAGCCATCTAGCTATCTCAACCCCATAGATACATGATACTAAAAAGGGATAGCGTAGCCTTCGTTTTTTCTATGAGTTTCCATGCCTACGAGTACCTTGCAGTCATATCTTTATGTCCCTTTAAAGTACACTGATGTGTTTTCAACAGACGGGGTATGTGGCATCCCATAGAGTTCTACTTTGGGTTGGACAGTGAGGTGGCATCTGACTGAGCCACTGGATCCATACCCATTCATTTCATATGCCCATTGAGTAGTGTTCATCTCCTTGGATCTTAAGGAAAAGAAACTTTTTGACACATCAAATTAGACCCATCCGAGGCTGAAAATGGCCATACACTTTCTGTGGCATAATTTACCACAACAAATCAATTGCTCTCAATTAAGAAAGGAGATGTTGGAAATGTTTGGTGTCATCTAGCAGGGTTTTTATGTGTACTATGCAAATGATACTTCAAGTAGATAGGAGAAGGGAGTATCTGTGGCAAACTGAGAAATCTGACCTCTGAGAATGCATATCTATTTATGTTGGAACAACAGTCAGTTTTAAAAATACGTATTTTCACCTTTTGCCATCTTTCCTGCTCGTGGGGCCTTTGCAGAAGAAGCTAGCTTTTTCTAATGTGATTTCAGAGGCTGCAGATGAAGATGGCTGTGACAGGCAAGTAGCGGCTAGGTCAGCAGGCCTGGTGTCAAACAGTCAGCTGGAGCCCCCGGCTACAAATCTCAGAGCTTAGAGCCCATGATGGTGATGTGAGGGCTAGAAATATGTGCCTCATGAAGTCATAGCATTTTAATCTTGTAGTAAAGAAGAACTAGAAAGGAAAAAGGAAATCTCTTCTATGATTTTCCTGTCTAGGGACTGTTGACATTTTACCACTTACTTCTAATGTTTGTGTAAGAAAAAAGTCTGGTGAATATTATTCTGAGCAAATGTGGAAGGTCAGCTTTACTCTCCCTGGGTTAAAACTTAGTTTATGAAAGTCTGTTACTAGGTTTGTTGTCTGTCGTTGAGAGCACAATAGCAATTACTTCTGAAGCAAAGACAGCAAAAAAATGTACATTACCTTTGAACCTCTTGGCTACAGCCTCCAGGATCTTACAGAGTAGAAAAATACAGTGAATTCCATGGAGAGTTCAGGGTATCTGCAGATTTCCCCTTGCCATTCAAGATCATCTCGTCTGTGTTGAGGATCTGGAGAGAAACATCTTGCTGTGGGAAAGAAACCTCAGGGAGAGCTAATGAGAATCGTGGTTTCAGCCAGTCTGACTCTCTGTGACCCCATTTAGGGTTTTCTTGGCAGAAATACTGCAGCAGTTTGCCATTTCCTTCTCCAGTTCATTTTATAGATGAAGAAACTGAGGCAAACAGGGTTAAGTGACTTTCCTAGGATCACACAGCTAGTAAGTGTCTGAAGTTAGATTTGAACTTAGGAAAATGAGTCTTGACTCCAGACCTGATACTTTATCCATTTCGCTACCTAGCTGTTTGAGGGTTGGTAAGAATAAGAACTCTTAAGTGATGCTACCTGTAGAAGGCAGGCCACTTTCACCTGAGAGAAAGGATCAGGCAGTTTAATTTTTATGAAGACACCCATGGATATACAGGAGTTTGCTTTACAAGTTTCAGTTCAGTATTTTCTTGTAAAGCCAATTTTCCAGTTAAAGACTAAAGATAGGAAATAGCGTCATCATCTTGGCTGTTAGTGCATGCAGAGAATGCCTCTAATTTCCATGGTATTGTGTTCTTAAGAATTCTGTGAGAGGCAGCTAGGTGGCCCTGGAGTCAAGGGGTCCTGAGTTCAAATGCAGCCTGACACTTGCCACTTACTAGCTGTGTGACTTTGGGCAAGTCATTTAACCCCAATTGCCTTGCCTTCCCCCCTCCAAAAAAAGGAATTCTATGAGTAACTGGGTGTGGCACACTCTACTTATGAGATCTTAATCCAGTTGTCCTGGTCCTGAAAGCACTGATCTGAGAGACCTCCACTGAGCATTTAGCCTATCCTCCTATCTTCAAGCAGATTGTTAAGGATAGAAACATTTCCTCATTAAGAAGAAAAAAGATTCTATTCTTGCCTGAGGTTGATTTTTCATTAGCCATTTTTTTGTGGTCATTGCTAATGATAAAATGAGAGAATATTTGTAAAGTGCTTAGCAGAGAGCCTGGCACATAGCAGACATGACACATAGTAGATGCTTCCATTCTAATCCCTTATTGATTTGGGGTATTAGTGATGGATGAATAGTCACCAGTAGAAGTGAGGCTAAATGAATTTAATACTTTTATTGTACAATGAAATGTAAATGCAATTGCTATATTGGGCAACTCTTAAGTAGAAGAAACATTTGTATTAAGCTTAGTTTATTGTCATCTTTCTTATTTGCATGGAAAGAGTTCATAGTTTTCTTTCAAGTATAGTGCATCTGATCTCATAGTTTGTATGCTAAAGGTCCAAGGTTTGTTTTTGTTTGTTTGTTTCCATGTAAATTTTGCAAGAAAATGAGTATGCTCCCCCTTTTCCTTTCACCCATACTCATAACAGTGGCTTCTTCCAAGAATGTCTAAGGATAAGCATTAATATTTGAACTGGATGGGCTGTCCACCCTGAGAAAAACCACTTCCTCTCAAGGTCACTGACCATATGTCTAACTGACCTCAGCCTAATTATGGTAAGAAACCTGCCCATCACAGGTTCCCCTCCACATATCCAACACCTGTATCTAAAGCTGTTGAGTCTTGAATGTGTTCTGAGGCCAAATTGCCTAAGAGACCAATCATGACTTTGGAAAAGACTGTGGGTGAGTGTAGCTCCATGCACCCAGGCCACTTGGCATTCCTAAATTTATGAGGTAGCTCAAAAAAGTGGGCATCAGAAGCAGAATTTGTTTTTGTATGTAAGCAAGAACAAGCCAGGCTCAAAGAGCATTGCCACTGAAAATTCATGCTGCAACCCTCACAAAGTCTACCAAATGGTCATCACAATAGCACCTACCTTCCAGGGTTGTGAAGATTAAATGAAATAATATTTGTAAAATGCTCTGCAAACCGCAAAGGGCTTTGTAAACATTGGCTATTTTTGTTAGCGTTATGTTGTTGCGTTGAGTGCTATGGAGGACCAGGCACTCTACAAGTCTGAAATCGTATGCCCCTCAACTAGTACCACCTGAAAGAGTCCTAGGAGCTTTCATGTTTCCTACACTCACTATCCATCCAAGATCACGCAACTGTAGCATGTCTTTATTTTTTTCCTTATTTAGAATTTTTATTTTCAGTTCCAGATTCTTTCCCTGCCTCTAACCCTCCTCCACCCATTGAAAAGACAAGAAATAGGATACACTTTAAATATATGAAGTCATGTAAAGCATATATCCACATTAGCCATATTGTGAAAAAATAGCAAGAAAAATAAAGGGAAAAAAACTTTAATCTGCTTTCAGAGACTATTAGTTCTCAGTCTGGAGATGGACAGCATTTCTTATCCTGATTCCTTTGGAAGTGGCATGGATTGCTGTATTGATCAATATAGTATTTCTAATTCCTTGCCACCACAAAGAGAGCTGCTATAAATATTTTGTACGCGTAGGTCCTTTTCCCTTGTCTTTGATCTCTTAGGGGCATAGACCTAGTAGCGCGTTATTGCTAGGTCAAAGGCTATGCACAGTATCTTTCAACAAAAATAAAATAAAATTAACAAAATGCACTGAAATATTTGTGGGTTGTATATTAGATCTTGCTGCCCCCTTTTGTGGCACAGAAGTAACATTTGCCACATGACTATTCATTTACAGAGCATTTTCTAGGGGCAGCTATGTGGCACAGGGGCAGCTAGGTGCTACAGTGAATAGAGCACTGACCCTGGAGTCAGTAGGACCTAAGTTCAAGTGTGGTCTCAAACACTTGACAACACTTACTAGCTATGCGACCTTGGGCAAGTCACTTGACGCAGGTTACCTTGCTTTCCCGCTCCAAAAAAAAATTAAAATTAAAATAAAAAAAAATAGAGAGCATTCACTGCTGAGTTTCAAGGAATGGATGGAAGAGCCTGATCATAAAACCCTTGAAGTTAGCTCTTCAAACCTAGGACAGATTTTTCCATGCCTTGTTCCAGTGTCTTACAACTATTCAGAAAGTTTTCCCTTCTTTCCTTCAGGGTTCAGAATACCGATTCTTATAGTCTTTTTTTTTTTCTTTTTTTGCTTTTTGGAGGGGGGAATTCAGGGCAATTGGGGTTAAGTGACTTGCCCAAGGTCACATGGCCAGTTTTTTGTGTTAAGTGTCTGAGGCCGGATTTGAACCCAGGTACTCCTGACTCCAGGGCTGGTGCTCTATTCACTGTACCACCTAGCCACCCCTGATTCTTATAATCTTATACTCATTTATAATCTTAAGCAGAGCAATAGGTTGTATCCAGCAGTAAAAGTTAAAGACAAACCAATAAGAAATGAGAGAAAATCAACACTTGGTCCCTGGACTTGCTGAATCAGTAAATTCAGAGACTTCTTTATTCCTTGGGTAGAGAATGACAGACTAACCTTTAACAGTGCCAGAGCACAGAATAGTTGGCATTTGATTCAAACCCTGATGAATAGATGTCACCACTTTTAGCAAGCCTGATGCCAGACCATTAACTTAAACTCATTTCCTGGAAAAAGGCAAAAGGACTAAGACACAGAGATGACTTGGAGAAATCATATTTGTTTTTCTTTACCCATAGGAGTCTTGGGGAGACTTCAGACTGTACTTCAATTTTCCATTTTCCTTAGAGGCATAAATAAAGCACTGAACTGCTGAACCTTGCTTTGTGCTTTAAAAGCTTGGAGTTTTGCCAGATGCAGGTTGCAGATGTTTAAAATCATGAAGAGCCTTTTCTTAAATATCACTGACACTGTGAAAACTTCCTCCCCATACCCTTTCAGAAATACCACTTCAGTCTTACTTTTCCTGGGGCAGCCATTACAGTTTTGGACAGCTCTCCTAGTTAGCGAATTAAGTCAAAATGTTCCCCTTTGTAACGTACTGCTCTTATTTCTGTCCTCTGAGACAAGGTGGAACAAATCCAGTCCTTTTTTTTTTTTTTTACTTGAAAGCCCTATGGATATTTGAAGGCTGCTATCATGTCCTCCCCTCCCCTTAAGTATTTTTCAGTTAATCATGTGTTACGTAGGAGAATCATTTGTTCAGAAATACATTGAGTCTAGAAGGCCCCCCCCCCCCTTTTTTGTTTGTACTTTAGTCATTTTGGTCATGTCTGACACTCTGTGACCCCATTTGGGGTTTTCTTAGCAAAGATACTGGAGTGGTTTGCCATTTCCTTCTCTAGCTCATTTTACATATTAGGGAACTGAGGTAAACAGCGTTAAGTGACTTGCCCAGGGTCATCACATAGCTAGTAAGTATCTGAGTCTAGATTTTAACCTGGGAAGATGAGTCTTCCTGCTTCCAAGCCCAGTAATCTATCCACTGAGCAACCCAGCTGCCTCTTACACAATCCTTTCAAACTCCATGTATATTATTAGCCTCGGAAGGGACAATTGCTTGAGGGGCTATCCCTCTCAAATCTCTTTAGAAACAGAGCATCTGGCAGCTTCAGGAAAGGAAACATAAGGCAGAGAAGTCTGGAGTTAAAGAATATTGGAGTATGTCCAGGAAGGTAGTTCCAAGGTTTTTCGGACAAGCATATGGGGATCTGTTACTCGTAAGTTAGGGTCACTGAAGATGATTTCTGCCCACATCACAGTTGTGCGTAAGCTGTGTTACTTAATGTAGATTTCAACACAGCATTAAAAAAAAGTATACTGATGCCCAGTACATTATAGTACATACATTTTAAAAATGTATATTAATGTCTCAGCAGGGAGCTAAAGAAGTGTTTGATTTTTTTTTTTGAGGAAGATCTTTAAATGTTATATCAAAAGTAACCCAATCCAATTCTGTTCTTTTTTCTATATCCAGGATTTTAGTCAAGTAAAACTTCAGATCCTGGAACCTTTAAAAAAGCATTTTGGGGGGTTGTTGTTTGTTTTATTTCCAAGTCATTGAATTCCTGTCTTTATTGTTCACGTTAGGAAATTGTAGGCATTGGTTAAAGTGAAAAAGGCATAACTTGTTTCATGAAGTAAATGGAATCATGTTCTCACAGGACCTAAAATCACTTGTGGTTTTTTTTATTTAAAATTTGTCTTTTCACTTCCCAGTTCTCTCCCTTTATCCCCTCCTCCCACATTGGGAAGACAAGAAATACTGTACTCATAATATGAAGTCATGCAAAACATTTCCACGTTAGCCACGTCACAAAAAACAAAAACCAAGAAAAAATAAAATATGCTTCAATCTACATTCAGAGTCTGAGCAGTTCCTTCTCTGGAGGATAGTATCATGAGTCCTTTGGAATTGTCATAGATCATTATGTTGATCAGAGTAATAGCTAAGTCTTCCACAGCTGATCTTCATTACAATGTTGCTGTTACTGTGAACCATGTTCTCCTGGTTCTGCTTACTTTTGCATCAATTCATACAAGTCTCCCCAGGTTTTCCTGAAACCATTCCCTTCATCATTTCTTTCTTTCTTTTACAAGGAAGTCAGGGTTAAATGACTTGCCCAGGGTCATACAGCTAGTTGAGTGTCAAATAAGAGTCTGAAGTAGAATTTGAACTCAGGTCCTCCTGACTCCAGGGCCGATGCTCTATATCCACCATGCCATGTAGCTGCCCCCTTCATCATTTCTTACAGCACAAAAGTATTCAACCACAATCATATGCCACAACACATTTGGTCATTCCCCAACTGATAAGCATCTCCTCAATTTCTATTTCTTTACCATCACAAAAAGAGCTGCTATTAATATTTTTGTAAATGTAAGGTTTTTTTTTCCTTTTAAAAAAATCTCCTTGGGATACAGACCTAGTAGTAGTATTTCTGCGTCAAAGAGTATGCGCAGTTTTATAGTCCTTTGGGCACAGTCCCAAATTGCTTTCTAGAATGGCTGGATCAGTTCACAACTCCACCAACATTGCATTAATGTCCCAACTTTTCCATATCCCCCCAACATTTGTCATCTTCCTTTTATGTCAGATTAGCCAATCTGATAGATGTGAGGTGGTACCTCAGAGGTGTTTTAATGAATATTTCTCTTATCAAAGGATTCAGAACATTTTTATTTGACTATAGATAGCTTTAATTTCTGTTTCTGAAAACTGCCTGTTCATATGCATTTATCAATTGCAGAATGACTCACATTCTTATAAATTTAACTCAGTTCTCTATATATCTGAGAAATGAGGCCTTTATCAGAGATACTTGCTGTAATATTATTTCCCAGTTTTCTGTCTTCCTTATAATCTTGGCTGCATTGGTTTTATTCATGCAAAGCCTTTTTAATTTAATATAATAAAAATTATCCATTTTACCTCTCACAATGCTCTCTGTCTTTTATTTGGTCATAAATTCTTCCTTTAGCCCTAGATCTGACAGGTAAAATAGCCCATACTCCCTTAATTTGCTTTTGATATCATCCTTTATGTCGGAGTCATGTAGCCATTTTGATCTTATCTTGGTATACAGTGTGAGATGTTGGTGTATGCCTCGTTTCTGTCAGGTTTATTTTTCAATACCATAAGGTTTTTCATTATTTCAAAAGACAAGTCAGAATTCTCATGTTCGAAGTTAATATAATTTTCCCTTTACTCACTGTCTTTGAGGCAGTGTAGTACAGTGAATGGAGCATTGGACTTAAGAGTTAGAAGACTTAAGGGGCAGGTAGGTGGCACAATGAGTAGAACACCCACCCTGGAGTCAGGAGGACCTGAGTTCAGATTCAGCCTCAGACACTTGACACCTACTAGCTATATGACCTTGGGCAAGTCACTTAACCCCAATTGCCTTGCCTTCCCCCCTCCAAAAAAAAAAAAAAGACTTAAATTAGTCCTGACTCTTTGTTTTGCTATTCATGATCAAGTTGCCTTTCTTCTTGGAGCCTCCAGTTTCCTCATCTGTAAAGAGGGTATGATCCCTAGACCAAAAGGTTCTTGCCAGGAAAAGCTCCATAAACTGTGAAACTCTCTAGAAGTTCTTATTGTTATGCCCATGACCCTTGTGCTCGGTGCCAAGATTTCTTCCTTTTTATTTCCTTCCCTTCTTCCTAGTTTGCCTTGAGTTCTGGTTGTTATTTTACCCTGTCAATGTTTTGTCTATATTTGCTTTGACCAGATGCCCCTCTTTGCACACAGCCTTGGGACTTGTCCCCTCTCTCCTATCAACAATAATTAGCCTTGTAAGACTAATGGAAGAAATCGTGTCTAATTACCCTGTTGAAGGCCCAATTATGCTATTAACATTCGTGGACTCTAAGCTAATGATGAGGAGAGCCTCTCATTTGCATAGCATTAAGTTAATTGAGCTGGAAGCTACGGGGCAGATAGGGGTGGTGATAGCAGGATCCTGTTACCGAATGGATAATAATGACCAGAGTAGGGTGATTCACCTGACAGCTTTATTAATTAACAGCTATCTGATTACTTAGCAGGAATGGCAAGTGGCAGTCGGTCAGAATGGCCTGGCTTTTTTTTTTTAATGAGTGATGTGAGAACAGTACTAATTTTCTTGATAATTTATGGCCATGTCAGAACTGATGATCACAATGATCACCTTGAAATCCTATATTTTGCAAAAGCCTCTTCCCTTCCTTTCAAATTTAACTTGAGAGTTTCCATGCCATATATATGTATATTTGTATATATCCATTAAAAAAATTTGCCCATTGTGTCCAGATCAGAATGTAAGTATGTTGACTCAGCTTTCCTATTGTTGACTATTACATTTGAATTTTAGAGCTGCAAGGGACCTTAGGATTCGTCCATTTGATTCCCTTCCCCTATTACAGTTGAGAAAACTGAGGCCTGGAAAAGTTCAATGACTTGCCCAAAGTCACTCAGCTAGCTTGTCAGAGAGCTAGAACAAGGACCTAGGTCTGCTGACTCCAAGTCCAGAGTAGTTTCCAGTATGCCAGCCTTGCACAAAGGGCAGGTTCTGGTTTTATCCAATACATTTATAAAGCAAGGACCTGCATGGGGGGCAGTCCATTCCAGATGCCCATACCAAGTGCACCCAGCCTTGTTACTCCTTTCCCCTCTTGTGTTAATAGAGTATCCCCACCAAAGCATCCACAACATTGACACGTCTTTTGACAAGGATTAAACCCTGCTGCCTTCCCAGCATTCTCCTTTATAGAACTTCAAAGGAATTTTGAGAAATGCTCTTGGTGTTAACCATTTTTGTTCATCCCTTTCCTCTGACTCTGTATTGTCTGAATATCTTTGATCCCACTTAGGACATTGACTTTAGGGGAGAAATAAATAGGGAGAATTTTCTGTCCCTCTGAGGCAGGGGTGTGCTGGCATCATTCCAACCACCAGTTCTTGGGGTGAAGGGGAGGAAGGAAGAAGTGTATGCATGGTCCTCTTTCAAGTTTTCAACATCTCCATCAGTTTCTTAAGTTTGGCCAATCAACAGAACAGTAGTACATCAAGCCCTGATTTGTATTTGCTGATTTCTGGAGATGTGAATGCTTATATTGAGCTGAGGTTTCCTGCTGCGCTTTGGGACTTGCCCCTTACTGTAGAGAAACAGACCTTTAGCCAACATTGAGTAAGCACCTACCATGTGTAGAATTCTTGCTGGGCACAGAGGAAGATAATGAAGTTTAGATGAAACTCAGTCCCTGCTGCCCTCGTGGAGCTAGTAAGGGAATGACAGAAATACATACAGCTGTGGGGGACATGATCCAATAAGTGCATTAAGAAGGGAGGGAGGCCATTACTGACTGGGGGAGATCAGGAAGGGCTTCAGCAAGGAACTGGGATTCAAAGACCAGATAAGCATTCTAAAAATGAAGAGGAAAGGAGACATTTCAGGCATGAAGGTTTGAATGAGAAAAGGTCCGGAAGTGGGGTAGTACAGGAGAATGGTCAGAGAGATGACAAGGGGCCTGAAGAAGAGTTCATTTTGACTAAAACATTGAGTGTGTGGAGGAGAGTAATATGAAATCATTCTAGAAAGGTTAGGGTGTCAGATTTTTACTGAGGATATTGAATGTCAGGCCAAAAAAATCTAGACTTCACTTGAGAGGGAGCCCATTAAGGGTTTTTGAACAGAGAAGTGACGTAAGCAATATTATTTTGGCATTGGTATGGATGATGGAAAGTGGGGAGGGAATGGAAGCGGGGAGATTTGTTAATATGTGAGTTGTTGAGTTTTTTTTAAAAAGCAATAATCATCCCCATTGGTTTATAAAGGCTCTGGACCAGGAAGGCAGCCTTGGGAATGGAGGGGGTCGGGGACGGAAATGAATACAACAGATGTGACAGAGAGAATCAATTTTTTGTTGTTCAGTCATTTTTCAGTCATGTCCAACTCTTTATGATTTGGGGATTTTCTTGGTGAAGATACTGGCTGGAGTGGCTTTTCATTTCCTTCCCCGGCTCATTTTACAGATGAAGAAACTGAGGCAAACAGGGTTAAATGACTTGCCCAGGGTCACAACAGCTAGTAAGCCAGAACCAATAGGAGCTGCTAACTGATTGGGTGTGACTGGTATGGAAGAGGGAAAGTCACAAACTGGTATGGAAGAGGGTGTCACAAACAGAAATAAAGTGACTCCAAAATAAAATGTGAGGACTTTTCATGTTGCTAATTTGGGCTCTTTGAGCATTCCAGAGCCGTATTCTCCAACAGTAACGGGGAGTCTAGAGTCTCTGCCCAGTCACAGCTCTGTCTGGGTGACCTTAGGCAAATTGCTTTGCCTGTCTCATAGCTTCTTTGTCAGTAACATTAGTGGGGGTTAGCCAGATAATGTCTGAGGTTCCTCCCAGCTCTGACTTCAGTGTTATCTTCATGTCCTAAATGACCTCCTCCCTTCTTTGATTTAAAAAATGAAGCAAAACAAAACTATACCTTTGATTCCATTGTTATAGGGAAGTCCCAGTGAGGAGACTTCTACCAAGTCGCATAACAACTATTCTACATCTTACAAATTTAGAAAATTGTACAGATGCATTGAGAGGTTATAGGCTTGCTCACAAAGACAATAGGTGTCAAAGGCCAGAACTTGAACCCAAAGCTTCCTGAGTGGTTAGAGGTAGATCCTCTATCCAAACACCATAATGTGCCTCTTTTGATTTTAAACACTTGGTATAAGGTGGGACCCACAAATCAACTGCAAGTGCTACCCATTTATTTTCTTGGACTCCCAGTCAATTTTCCCCTTTTGACTGACATTTATAACTCTTGTATTCTCCTGTCCCGTTAGCTAGATGACTCTGGGAAAGTCATGTTTCCTTTCTGGGCCTCAGTTTCCTATCTATAAAATGAGAGAGATGGACTAATTTCTTTAATAAACATTTTTCTTTGTTCTTGATATATGTTGTGCATTTTTTAAACATCTGAATTTACAGAATTTCCCTAGCATCCCTTTCTCTTCCTCCTTCTAGAGAGCCCTTCCTTATAACAAATGCCACATTTTAAAGAAAAAAGAGGAAGAAGAGACAAAAATGTTTCTAAACAAATCAATACATCCACAAAAGTCTGAAAATATATGCAAGGCACCACAACTGTGGACCTCTCATCTCTGCAAAGGAGGGTGGAGTGGGGTGTTTTCTCATATTACTTCTTTAGGCACTAATTTCTAAGGTACCTTTCAACTCTACTATTCTGTGATTCTATGAGAGCTAGCTCTGTGGGTAGAAATGTGTTCCTTACAAAATGGGATGAAAGCCCTTTGTGTTCATCTGATGAGAAAGAAAATAATATTGCTTCCTTCTATGCTATCTTTCTCATTTTGACCCTTCCAGAGATACTGAAATACAAATGTCTTTTTAACACATTAGTATTGGTCTTCTCATTTGCCTCAGAATATCTTAAAATATCTCCTAGAACTCTAGATTCTCTTGATGGGGCCAGCGGATCGTGCTAAAGAATGGTGAATCTTATATGGTTTGGCATGGCCACGGAATGAATCCACTTCACCAATGGCAGAATTTGAACACTGAGAAATATGCTCTTCAGATGCGGGGCTATACAAAACTTAACCATAGGATACACATTCTGTAGAAGGAATGATTATGCCACTTAAACATGTCTTTACATATATTGGGGTGATGCAGTGGCTCTTGATTAACTTGTATTTGGAATTCATTGTGAGAATACTATACAATGTTTTAGTGTTCTGAGTAGCTGAGTAAAATTGGAAAATAAAAAATGCTCAGTGGTAAGGAAACAAGTCAAACTCATATCAACCATCTTCTTCAGGAAATGTAAAAGAAAGAAGTTGAAAGTCATTTAGTTTTCCAGTGGTTACAGTACTCCCTTCTCTTAGGGGGAAATTTGGGACTGACCCGCTATTGTGATAGCATTAAGATCGATAGGAAAAGAAATAACTTGCTCCAGCTCCAAAAGAAAACACACTTTGCACACACTATCTCATTTGATTCTCACCACTCTCCAGTAGACCACACTATTTTCTTTAGGACACTGGTCTCAACTCAAACAGAAATGGGGTCACTAAGCTGTGTATTGACTTAGTTTTAAAATGTACTGTTATCTATGTCTTACAGTATTTTTGTTTATTTTGTTAAATATTTCTCAATTGCATTTTAATCTGGAGTGTGGGCTTTGTCTTGTGTACTTCTGCTCTGGAACAATGGAGCTTGGTTTGGGGAAATTATGTAGAAAGCCATTCTATTAACAAAAACAAAGCAGTTGAGGTGTACCACCTAAAGATGGTTCTGGCAACCTAGAAGAAGCAAAAATATCTTCAGAGTGAAACCATTTCTCCTGATAAGGCTGGCTAATTCCCATGATGACAGGTCATTAGGGAAAGTCTCCAGACTAAGGACCGCTGCTATGGCCTTGAATAAGTCCCTTGACCACTCTGGGTCAATTTTTCCATCTGTAAAATGAAGGCATTGAATTAGATTACTTTTAAGTCTCCTTCCAGCTCTGAGATTCTATATTCTGTTATATGATACTTTAATTTTCTCAGGTCCCTCCTAGCTCTAATGCCCCTTCCAAGCTCCAATGCCCTATGTTTTATGTTCAAATTTTTCACTCCTAGCTCTAATATTCTATGAGCCTCAACTCCACAGCCACCAAGCAAAGCCCTGGTGGCTCTCTGGGGGATTGGGGGGTGGGGTACTTAACCCTGAACACCAGACAGAAAAAAGTATCTTAGTTATAATCCTAGACTCTCTTGTACATTTAAAAGTTGTGATCTTCTGACTCCTACAGTCAAATAGATTCTCAATTATCTAATCATCAGATTCTCTTTCCTCTGAATTGAATATAGGGGACTGGAAACTGGCCTCTTAGTTAACACAAGATGTCAGTGTTCTGGTATCTTTCCCCCCTCTTCTCTTGCTATTGAGAAACCTTTCCTGAATCTTTGGCTATAGATTCCATTAAAAGGTTTCTTTATAATCACACAGTCCCTCTGACAATTCAGTGGAATCCATGAACTCCCTTCTCATTACTAATTAACAGTGGTGACCACTAAGCCCCTGGCCAGAAATATCAGTGCCTTTGGATGTTCTGTCCAGACTGGTTCTCTTATAACCTGTCTGGAGACCATTGCAGCTGCTATATAATGCAGACAAACAGAGTGCCAAACTGGATTTTGATGGATCAGAAATTATGCATTTAATTCACAGTTGGTATAGAGTGCTCATAAAATCTTGATCATGATAGAGAGGCTAATAAACATTTGAGAACATAAATATTTCGGTAGGAAATGACTTTGTGAAACATTTAGTTGTTGAGTAATAAGAAGAACAGAGAAAATCAGATGAGCAGAAATCTCTAGGTACTCATCTGATGAGTTATATACGTTGTGATGATAATGGTATTGAGAGCCATTTTATGAGATACTGACTTTAATTTGGTTCACACAGACTTTTCCTTGTGACATTAATAACTTCATTCCATAAAACCAAATGCTCATAACTTGCCAAAGACTCAACCACTTGACCTTCAGAGTTCCTTTCAAAACCATAGTATGATTGCACAGCATGGTTCTAGACCAGTATAGACTGGACTACTAGGAGTAAGGTGTTGGTCAGTCAATTGATAGCATTTATCAGACACCTAATTGGGCATTGTCCTCAAGTCATTGCACCCACTGGGGCTAATTTCGTGGGTCCACTAAGTGGGGGTGCATTTTTTCAGAGAAGCTGTCAGGCAGTTGGAAAATACAGAGTTAGCAATTGGAGATCAAGGGAGTACCCTCTTTTGGTCCTTTGAATCTCCTAGAATTATGGGATTATTAGTAGTAGTCTTTTTATCACCCACTTAGCCCTCTGGTTTGAACCCACAAAGATAGATTGAGTCAGGTGTAAGACAATGAAAGATCATTTCATTGGGTAAGAAAATGTACTGTGTTATCTCTGTCTCATGAACAATGACTTTTTTGTGGTCTAGAGACCTTTGTAGAGAATATGGGAGGAGAATTCCTCTGTCCATGCCCTAGCAGGTGAATGTGTATGTATGTGTGCATGCACGTATGTGTGTGTACATACAAACATATATTCATACACACCTTTATATGTTTTATATGTATACACACATAAAATACTATATATACACATCTAATATAGTATTCACATGTATTTTATAAGACTTTGTATATAGAATATATTTTATATGGATGACAAGGGAGCTGATGTCCTTTCTTCCCAGTGAGAACAGAACAATGGAAAGAAGCATAAAATGAACCCAAAGAAATTCAGATTAGACGTAAAGACAAAGTTAGTGCCTAAAAAGGTTGGGAGGTGCTGCGGATAACTACCACAGGAGCTGGTGGAATGGCTCTTCTGTCTTGGAAATCTTTAAGGATAAGAGACAGCTTGCCCTCCAGGATGATTAGAATGTACTTTGGCCTAAGAAATTAGGTGATTTCTAGGGGTCCTTTTTGATTCCCTGAATCCTATTCTGTCACTGGTCTAGCAAACGATGTGTAGCTCTCAATATTCCAGCTGAATACATTTCTTTAAAACCTATGCAGGCCGGTGGGAAGGGGATTAGGAAGCGTTTGGTTAGCAAACTACCTGGCAAGTATGCGAGCCTGTGCCAAAGGCAGACCTGCAGCAGTCTCTCCTGGGGTGATTCTGACTGTTCCTGGTAGAGCATTGCCCAAGACCTCAGACTGGCTCCCGCAAGGAGCTGTAGGCCAAGGGAACAATTCATGAGATGCCAGAGACATGATGCTGCTCTAGGTCCTTAACACATGGAAAATATGAAAAACCCTTTAAATATTTTAGATGACCGAGTTGTAAAATCCAAATATTCTGGCGCTACAGTGAATGCTCCTGTCAGCTGAAAAGGGAAAAGAGATGATAAAAATATCAGCCGGGAATAGCTAATCAGGTTAGAGGTGATGTTTTGGCTGTAAGGCCTTTTTTATGGGCTGGAGAAAAATAGAATCAGATTGGAAAATGTTGTTCCACTGCATTTGACAGATGCAGTAGTGGGGTGTGTGTGTGTGTGTGTGTGTGTGTGTGTGTGTGTGTGTGTGTGTTGGTCTGCATTTTGTTAAATTTTGTCTTTGTGCAACAGCATCAGGAATAAACCAGCAGTCACAGGAAATGCAGTTAGCAAGAGTAATGGGAGTTGAAAGTTTGACCTTTTGTGATGGAAATTTGATACAAAAAAAAGACTCTTTGATAAACTCCCCATCCAATCAGATAGAGAAGATGTCTTAATCCTGTTTCCTCATTTGCATGCTGACTGATCTCATTTGAAAACCCAATCATTCAGAAATATTGGTAAGTCAACAAAAAATGTTACAAGCTGGGCTCCGTTTCATCTTAAAGGTCTCCTAGATGTCACCTTGTGGTTTTCACTCCAGTAAGCTGATCTCTTCTTCATGGGTCCCTGTTTGTATTGGCAGTCCTGCTCCAACATATTGAAATGCAAATAGCCATTTCCATACTGAACCGAAATACATCTTTGTGATTGAATATATCCAAGGTGCTTCAAAAGCATCAAAGAACGTAATTCGTGCTGTGCTTCTGATTCTCTGACATTGCCATATTCTGATGTCTCCTGTCAGCTGTTACCAACAGAGATTTCAATGTGAATTTACCCATCTTCTCTTTTCTTTATTCTACACAGTTTTTTGCTGTGCTGAATGGATTCTTCAAGGCCATGAACTAACCCCTATTGCAGCTTATTTAGCTCTTCTGCTGAAGCCCAGGAGTTCTTCTCTTAAGGTACAGGGCTGGCCTCAAGGAAAGAAAAAGTGGCGATGCTTTTCTAGGCCTTCCAAAAATCTCCTTTCCCCAGGGGAATCTGGATTGGTTTGGTCTTCCCCATGGTGTTTCTGGTGGTTCCGCCACTGTCATGTCTTGGAGTATTGTGGTACACATATGTGATTGAGAAGCCACACCAGTCCGCTTTGGTCAACCTACATTAGGTAGGCTCAACACTTTTTTAAGTGCTCACATGATAACCTAAAACAAACATCATTTGGCCTTCGAATAGGTTCCATTTTGTATCTAGGGCTGCCCTAGAGAAATGGGTGTATGAATTTGTGGACTTGCTGGTGCATACTGATACTGACTGTTGTGAGCCTGACACATGCAAATAGGCCCAACCATCCAAAGTGATATATACAGTGAAGGTGCGATGAGAAGGAACCAGTCAAAAAGTCCTCCAGCTTTGATAGCACTGGAAGAGCCACAGTTTGATTTCAAGTAACAGCCCTTGGAGGCGCTTGTCACTTTCAAGCTCTGGACTAAAGAGTTTTAAATTGGGAGCCTGACTGTCCAGGTGAAAGTTTAGAAAAGGCTTATCTACAAACTCAGGTTTTCAATCCTAGGCACTATCCACTTAAGAAATTTAACCCAAGTAAAGCCTTGATAAACAGTTTAGCCTTGAGTATTTTTTTTTCCAGAACATTAGTTGAGTTTTCATTCAATACATCTAGACCACTGAATTAGTCTCAGGTTGGAGGATCCAAAAAGTTAGTGTCTTTTATCCTTATGATCGGTTTACTCTGAAGATAAAGAATCCAATCCAAGTCTCAGTTTGTACTCATTTCCATCAGTAACTCACCCCAGACACTAAAGTTTTAGCTATGCCAAATCTTAGAAAGGAAGAGGTTGTGTAGTGGAACCCAGAACCTGTTTATGAAGCTGGTATCAGGGATAAGTCTAACAACCTGCCTTGTAGGCTGGCCACATTAGAACAGGCCTTTGTTTTACAGAGTTGTGTTTTGGAGAGGTATGCTTTGATTTGTAACCAATCTGAATCTGTTACAGTAAGCCTTATAATAGAAGAGATGTATTTAGAAAGTTGGGGCTAGAGATGATTTCATCTGTGAAATGAAAACTTAGTAATGACTTTTGATATTTTATTAATGCATTTTGCTTTTTATACCACCACCACTTCCAAGTAATCTCCATAGCATCTACCCTCATCACAACAACAAATCCAGTTGAGCAAATTGTTAGTAATTTTTCAAAGTGCAGGAGACAAGGGAGGTGTAGCTTTGACTGATGGTGCTGCTCATTAGCATATGAGAGAGATGGAAGTTGAGAGGATGAAAGGGGTGGGCAGATGATTAGGCTGATGAGAAGATGAACAGGAATAGAAGATAGATTGAGAACAGAAGGTAGGCTGGGGAAGGAGAAGTTAGGGGGATGAAGATAAAGGAGATAGACAATACAGGAGGAAGGAGAGAGGAGCTAAACAGCACATAAATACTGTTGACAGCCCTGCCCTTTTGAAAATCTGCATCAGATATAGATATGATTTCTTTTTTGTATATCACACAAATAAATAAAATTCCAGGTAAATTAGAAGACTAGTTTATACACCCTTAGCATCATCCCATTTTTAAAAGTATCTCTTAAAAGTCACAACTCGTCATTAAAAGGACTGTCCTTAAAATTCCTGTCTTCAAAAAGTCACCTTGAGCAAAAGAACTGATATGTAGAGTGTACCCCAAAGGGAAATGCTGCTGGAACAATCGGAGTGACTTAAAAGTGAGGTTTTTCCAAATTCTCCATTACATAAGAAAATCAAATATCAGATCATTAATATTGTTTACTAAATATGTATATGTATATGCACACACATGCACACACATTTCACTCACTCACCTGCCTGGTAACTACAGCTGTAGTAGCAACCTAAATGTCTGCACCTTGATTTTTTGAGAATGTTCTTCATCCTCAGCAGGGTAGGGGGCAGAAGGCAAGGGAGGAGAAAAAAGCTCTCTACCTACCTTACCACAAACCAGAAAGATCACAACATTTCTTCTGTGGTGCTTGCTTATGTGGTTAGTCAGAAATTGGTCTTTTCAGACATACTTGAGCACATATTGAAATCTCCACCAATGGGGACAACTTTGAATGAATGAATGAATGAGACTTTAAGCACAAAGGGCAGTTATTTTCAGCTATCTGATGCTTATATACATATATACATATATACATACATACACATCTATATTTATCTGTCTATCTATCTATCTATCTATCTATCTATCTATCTATCTATCTATCTATCTATACCACACACAAAATTACACGTATAGTACGATTAAGAACTAGTGAAGGTTAATATCTGAAATGAAAAAGAATAATTAACCAGTTCCTGAATCAAGACTTTGTTCATGGTTTATTTACTTTTTTTGAAAAGGCTAATTGCTTATCAAACCTTTTAAAGTTACAACTTGATAAGAAAATTTTGACTGAATTTGGGTGCCTTTTGTGAATTACAAGTTGCAAAAATCAGACAGTTGCAGAAATTTCAACACACGATTCCACCTCTACCCCCCACCCCCACCCCTCTCTAGGGTACTAATTAGTGTAACAAAAACGAAACACCATGAATACTTGGACGTGGATTTAGAGTTGAAAATAGATGTATACACAGATTTTTTTTTTGGTAGTTTGGGTATCAGGTCAGGTTTAGAACTCATCCATGATTCTCATACAATGTTTTAGCAACACATTCTGAGGCTTTCAACTTTTATTGGCTTTTGATTTCATTCTCATTTTATTTGGATGAATCATTTGTTAGTAGAGGTGTTGAATTGCTTGGAATCATCCTCACTCATTCATAGAACCCACGGTGACACTGCACATTATGAGACCATGAGTTAGGAATTAGTGTTAGGAATGCATCTCTTTGGACAGTTTCTCTGAGGGCAGTGAGACATCTATCATGTCCTTAATTACTTTGTACACTATTATAGGGTAAATTGCTTATTTTAGAATGTATATTTTTCAGGGGACTTTTGGTATTAGGGTAGTAGCAGAGGATGTATAAATTCAACTATAATCCCATGCTTAATACAATTGGTCTGGAAGGGTAGAGCTTGCTTATAGCCGATCTAGTTTAAAGAACCATTACCTTCTCTGACCCAGATAAGACTTAGAGGAAAGAAATTGGGCTTGGGGGCAGGGGAAGGAAGGTATAGGAAGAATACAAGCAAGATACAGGGCATGGGAAAAAAGAAATGTCCCTACCATCCCATTTGTTCATATTCTCTCAAAATATCACCAAAAAATACAGTATTTGACATATATGCTAATTCTCGCAAAACAGACTACTATGTAGTATGTTCTTACACCATTAGACCAACCAAAGTGTATTAAAAATGAGTTTAACTCTCACAGTTCAATCTATTTGTTACAACCATAATGTAGGTCTAAATTCAGTTATCCCCAAGCCAAAGATATAGATATGGGATTCCTTAACTTTTGCTCATTGTCAATGAAACCTCTTTCATGGAATCTGCCCCCCACCCTCAATTCAGAGATTGCTTTGCTAATACACTTGTGGTGAAGATGATGATATTATTTCCATATAGTTCTATTCTAGTTGATGATCAACTAAATGGTTGTAACTACATATATCCCTTACCATGTAGGAGGGATTTCTTCCAGGCTTGACTGATTTCTATTTTGGCAGTATTACATTACAAAAAAAAGAACAAGAAAAAAGTTCAAGGTCTCACCACTTTTACATAACATTCATACATCATTTGAATTGTAGATTTAAATCTAGAAGGGATCTTAGAGGTCATCTATCTAGCCCATTCATTTTACTGAAGAAAAATAAATGCAGTTTTAAGAGAAGCAGCTCAGCTTCCTTGCTCAGATGAGGTGGGATCTGTAGCATCTTCCAGAAGATTTAGCCTTGTGTGTGTATATGAGGAGGAAAACACATCCCACCTGCACCCAAGGAACTGATGACAGTGACCACACTTATTTTCTTAGCTGGAACTATGTCTTGATTTTTTCTTATTGAAGAGCATAACCATTTGAAAGAAAGATGCCAGTAGCCCAGATGATCAGAGTTAACAGTGTTATTGAAATTAATAGTTTATCGATGCTGGGGTCTGTCAGTCTAGGATGTGCTGGGGGAAAAAACCCAACACAGCCTGCTGTCGAGTTCCCTGTTCCTTGCAGAGTAAACTGAAATTGTTGGTATAAAGAGAGAACGTAATGTGGCAGCTCTCTAAATTAGACATCCCACGTTCCCCCAGCTGGGAAATCAGCTGCCTTCATCTCTTATGTACTTCAGCATATGGAGTCATGTAAGTAAAAGCATTATATATTTTCCCTGAGAACCAGGATAATTCAGCTCTCTCTCAGGGCAATTCTTTGTCCTCTCAGCTCTTTCCTTCCCTGTAGCAAACCAAGGGAATTGATGATAATAGTATGTGTCCTTGTCATGTATAAGTTTTAAATGGATGTGATTTGTGAAGCACCAGATGACCCAACTTTACAGATAGGCAAATCGAGGCAAGCAAGGGAGGAAAGGGGCATTTTCTTGGTGGGAGGAAAAGACAGTTGGCATTAGTTGTCTGGTGTTGCTGGAAACCGAGCCTACAAGCCTAAGGAAGTCATGGGCTGAGGTCAATTAAGGAGACTTGCCAGCCTCCTCGGACCACTGCACGGCAGCTATCCACCCTCCTCTCTCACCACATCATGCGGTCACTTGACTAATACTTTCATTGTTAAGAAGTCTGCATAGGGAATTAGTGGCCTAAAGTTGTAAAAACAAAAGAGGATCGAATGCTCAGCCTTCTAATCATGTAATTGCAGAGTGACATTTAAGGCGGCGAGCTCAGGTTAGGTCCTCCCTCCCTCTTCCTTCCCTCCCTTCCTCCTTTCTCCCATCCCACGCTCCCCCTTCCCCCCCGGGTGCCCCAGCCGGCCTGCCTTGGTGGCATGGTACTTTAACTACACTGAAGTTTGGCTGGGCTTCTACATATTACAGCAGCTACACGAAAGCAAACAATTGAAGTATTTGAGAACAATGAAATATGCATGGCTATCTGTGACAGCCCTATAAAGTAGAGCAATTAGCCGCGTAATCCGAGAGAGCCCGCTCGGCCGATCGGCAGCCCACGGTTCCCTATTAGTTAAATGCATTTTGTACGTCCTCATCCCATCAAATCAACTAACACTTCCTTTAATTGGTTCATGAATTATACAGCTCCGTGGCATTATAATTTAATCGCCTGTAAACATTCATAGGGCCCCACAGTAAAGCGTATAGCTCTCATTAATTCGTTAATTTCAGCAGATGGAAGGGGAGATCGGATGAACGGTGGCAGTACAGAGCGCCTTGGGCAATGGAAGAAGGGAAAAAAAGGTGGGGGGCCGTTTAGGTTTTTTAAGGGCTGTCAGAAACTCAATCTGTGAGCTGTCAGCAGCTTGGACCCATTTCCCCCCCTTCCCTCCCTTCTCCTCCCCTCCCCTCCCCTTCCACTCCACCTACTGCTGAAAGTGACTGGCGGATTCATATAGAGGCTTGTCAACCCGTCTTTAAACATCAAGCCAGCGGGTAAACCGAGCCCAATGTAAATTAATTCTTGTCTTACGGCCCCCCTTTCTCTGTCCCCATGAATATTTCATGGCTGGCAGCATAAATATTAATTCTAATAGCTCTGCACAGTGGTTATTATTTCTGTTTTATGACAAATATTCATAAAATATTCAGGACCCTTTTTTAGAACATTTACACACTTGATTGTGAAATTTTCCAGCTTCCTGGGGACACTGTAAACATATTGGGGTTCTCTTGATGGGCTTTCCCCCTTAATTAATACCACTATATATTAATATTTAATTGGGTTTAGGTTTTTCCAGAAGTATACCCTATTAGATTGGAGGGCTGAAGGGCATTTTTTTTTCCTTGGGTCTTTTAAAATGGGAAATTTCTGCTATTATGAAACTCTTTTCCTTTGACACTTGGGTGATCCAACAAATGATAACCTGCTTGCTTTTTTAAAAATTTAAAAACAATATATATCTTTATGTGTCGTTTTGGCTGTTACTTTATAACCATTTGCTCCTCACTGCATCTCGTCAGTATAATGAAATTCTTCAGAGGACCCTGCTTCAATATTTGCTTCCAGGATTTAACATAATTTTGGAGTAATTAAAGTGTTGGTTTAATAAATGAAGGTGCTGCGGCTGCTATAGACTGATTCCTCAGCAAAGTAGCGGTAAAGGTAGAAAGGATTCTGTGGAATACAACTTATTCACCTTTAACCCTGGGATTCTGAAGTATGTATGACTCATCCCAAGAAAGCAAATTAAGAAACAAACCCTGGCATTAAAGGAATGCAGGCCATTTCTAACAAGATGGAGGACTTGGAACAGGTTGGAACCTTGGCTGAGAGAGACAGATTCTTCTACTGTGGGATGGATGAGACATTGCCAGAAGTGAATAATCCAAGCAGAAATGCTCTGATGCCACTCTTCACCCCTCCCCCAGCCTCCCATGTTCACAACAGCATTAGGAGTGTGGTATACAGAAGGATTGAATCTGGGAGGAAAGAAGAAGCAAAGAATAAAAAAATTAAGCCTAAAATGGACCTGAGGGGAGACACTCATATGTGAAAATTCTAGCCCATCAGTGGGGGAAGGTAGATAATTGAAGTGTGAGAACCCTGGATATTAGTGAGAGTATGGGGTGAAAAGAATGGTGGTTGCCAAGGGTTGGTGAAATGGTAGAATGTACTTATGTAACACTTATACTACGGATAATTGTTTATGCTGCATTCGTAGCATATAAAAATACATAGCTTTGGGGGAAAAACTTCCGAATTGATTCATACATACATACATTTGCTTTACCCATTTCCAGGTGACTAATCTGAGGACACTCTGGTTTATCATTTGTTTTTAAAAGTATTCCTGCCACATTCTCAAAATTAAGCCCCCAGGTCCTTGAAGCCCTGATCCTGGCCAGCTTCACTGCAAATGACTGTAGCTGACCCTACCGAGCCTTAGAGCAAAGGGCCCCCCCAGCAGGACATCTGCCCAGTGTCCTGTGTGGGATCTTTTTTGTATGGTGTTTTTTCAAAAGAGAAAGATGCTCCTGACTCCAGCCGACTCTGACCTTGGATTTCAGTTGCATTTTAGCCCCACCAAACTAATGTTTAAACCACGAATTTAGGGCTGTTAGCTTAGGCTGGGCAATAGAATTACATGCATTTCTCTGTGCAAACAGGCATTTTATACTTGCTGGATTAGAAACACAGTCTCTGGGAGCTGGAGGGCTCTTGGAAATCATGTAGCACAGCTCCCCTCATCTTAAAGATAGGAAAAGGGAGCTTAGGAGGGGGGTGAATTGGCCCTCATCTTGACTATTGACTTGCTTTAATTTAATTTCAGCTTTTAAAAGGTGAAATAAACAACAGGGGGTAACAATTTTTAAAAAATGAATCTGATTTTTACTAGCAAGGTAGAATAGCGGCTGGGGTTTGACAGAGGAGAGGAAAACTGGGCAGACATGCTCCCTAGACTTGGGGAAAACAGATTTCAGAGAGTTCAGAGGGAGGATAGATAGAATCCCATGGACTAAAATCCAACAAGGTAAGTCAGCCCAGAAAGATGGAGGAAACTTTTAAGAAGGAAATTCTGAAGACCTAAATAGTACTTAGTACAGTATCTGGCACCTAGTAGGTGCTTAATAAATATTTATTGACTAACTGAATGATTGATCTGAAGAGGGACACAGTACCAGTGAGGAAAAAGCATTTTCCAAAGAGACTGATGTTGGTGCACAGGGAACTTATCAGGCACCTTCGATTTTTAAAAAGACATCTGCACAGAAGATGAAATCAGGGACAGGCAACAGCATAACTATGACTATGGCAAGGTCTCATAAAAATACCATCAGAAGTGTTAAAGCTCAGGATGAGCTGAAGCTGGCAAGGGAAGCTGAGGACAACAAAGGTGCTCCTTTAGAAATACTGGAAGAAAAGGGAGGTCAAAGAAGGGATGGTCAGCATGGATGAAATGATGGTAACTGACAACAGAAAGAAGGCTAAGTGGCTTAGTTTTTTGGTGAGGATGATAGACTTTAGTCTGGAAATGACTGAAGCCAAAAGGGCTAGCAGGAAGTGCATTCCCAGGATCAGCAAGGAGATGGTGAGAGATCACCTGCTTGGTTGCTTAATAAATGCAACCCATGTGAACCTTGGGTACTGAAAGAACAGGAAGATGTGATTACTAAACCACTATTATTAAACATCATGGAAAATAGGAGAGGTACCTAAGGGCTGGAGAAGGGTAAATTTCCTAACTTTCAAAAAAGGGAAGAGAACAGTCTGCAAACTGTAAGTCAACATGCTTGGCCTTGATTCCTGGAGAAAATTCTAGAATGGAATATGAAAAGGATGGTGAGTGATTACAAATAATCAACATAGTCCATCAGGAACAGGTCATGCAAAGCTAGCCTTATTTCCCTTATTGACAAGGTTACTCAAACCACAAGGTCAGAAGAATGCTATTAGTTAGAGCTTCCCCCAATTTCATCAAAGTATTTGATAAAGCATGGGGAAATTTAGATTACATGTTAATACAATTAGATATGAAACTGTTGAATGACTGAAATCGAATAATCATTAGTTGTTTGATGTCAACTCAGCAAGAGGTCTCCAGTGGAGTGTCCTAGGGATCTGTGCTTGACCCTGTGCCTCTGTAACATATTTATCAGAGATGTGGACAAAGGCAGAGAGGGAATGCTTATCAAATTTCTAGATCATACCAAGCTAGAAGGATAGCTAACACATTACATCTTGACAGGCTAGATCATTGGGCTGAATCTAATAAAATATGAAATCCTATAGGTATAAACGTGAAGTCTTACACATGATTTCAACTGAGATAAATGGTAGGCATAATTGGATGGAAGTTTGGGGGTTTTATTAGACTGGAATTTCGATATGAGTCAGTGTGAAGTGATAATAACTAGCATTTAAATAGTGCTTTGAGGTTTATAAAGTGCTTTACAAATATCTCATGTTATCCTTACAACTACCTGGGGAAGTAGGTGCCATTGTCACCCCTGTTTTCTAGATGAGGAAACTGAGGTGGAGATTAAATGATTGCCCAGTTACTAAATGTCTGAGTCTGGATTTAAACTCAGGCCTTCCTGACTCCAGGTCTGGTGCCCTGTCCATTGTACCACCTAGCTGTCTATGACTGGCTGCCCAAAAGCTATTTCAGTATTGGACTGCATTAACAAGGGAACAACTTTCAGGAATAAGGAGGCCATAGTACACATG
Organism: Pseudochirops corinnae; assembly: GCA_028646515.1. Classification (NCBI taxonomy): domain Eukaryota; kingdom Metazoa; phylum Chordata; class Mammalia; order Diprotodontia; family Pseudocheiridae; genus Pseudochirops; species Pseudochirops corinnae. The sequence continues at coordinate 212,597,771 of CM053585.1, forward strand.
TCCTCTGCTCTGGTCAGATCATATCTGGAGTTTTGTGTTCATTTCTGGGATTCACAGCTTGAAAAGGACATTGCTAAACTGAAGAATGTCCAGAGAAAGCCAATAAGGATGATGAAGGACTTGAGTGCATGTCATATAATGTTAGGCTTAAGGAATTGGAGATGTACAGCCTCCAGAAGAGGTAGGGTAGAGGGAGGGTAGCTGTCTTCAAGTGCTTGAAAGGTTGTCACATGTAAGAGGAAAACAAGTCTGTTTGACCCCAGAGGGCAGATCCATCATCAATAAATGGAAACTGCAAAGGAGCATATTTAAACACCATATCGAGAAAACCTTCCTAATATTTCTTGTTGTTCAGTTGTTTTTCAGTTGTGCTCAACTCTTCATGACCCCAGTTTGAGTTTTCTTGGCAAAGATAATAGAATGCTGTGCCATTTCCTTCTCCAGCTCACTTTGTAGATGAGGAAACTAAGACCAATAGGATTAAGTGACTTTCCTAGGGTCACACAGCTAGGAAGTATCTGAGGCTAGATCTAAACCCAGTAACCCTGACTCCAGGCAGGAATTCTATCCATTTCACCACTTAGCTCTCCCCTCCTAATATTTAGAGCTATCCAGAAGTGGGATGGTATACCTCTAGAGGCAGTAGGCCTGTTCCCCTCCCCACCCCCATTGGAGAGGATGAGTGCCCACTTGCCAGATCTGTTTTAATGGGAATTCTTTTAAGGTATTATGAATTGGACTAGATGACTGCTCTGGTCCCTTCCAACTCTGGAATTCTGTGAAATAGGTTCTTTAGTGGTCTCTAGTTTCACCTCTCTCTGATTCATCCTTCACATACCTTTTGGAATCATCTTCCTAATGTACACATTGCCAATTGTTCAAATCCTTCAGCAGCTCACAGTTCTCCATGGGATAAAACACGATCGATCTCCTTAGCCTGCCATTTGAAGGCCCTCTGTAATCTGGCTCCAGTGCACCTTTCCCACCTTCACTCACACTGCTCTCCTCCCTGTATTGAGTGTTAAAGCCAAACTGGACCATCAGCTGTTTCTTGAATCTCCTCCTGCCCTCTCTTGAATCCATGCAGTCCGTCCCTGGAAAGCACTCCCTCATCTCTGCCTTTGAACATCCTTCTCTCCTTTAAGGCCCAGTTCACCTTCTACAGCTTTGTAAACGAAACCGTCCCTCATCCCCTCAGCTGAAAGTGTTTTTGTCTTCAAGGGTTTTTTTTAGGTTATTTCATCTAAATCTTTCCTTTGCATCTATGACGTTTTCCTTTGAATCCTACTTGCTTGCGTGTGACCATGTGGGCAATGGTCTTGGGAACTAAAAATAGGCATGGCCAAGCTCTAGGATTCGAATCAGTGGCTCTTGGATACCAACTCTTTTATTTATTTGGTTACTTGGGTATTTGCTTTTGCTTTTGAATAAGTAATTTATTATTAACACCCTTGTTCTTTTATATAAGAGACTGTCTTCAGAATAAAAAAAGGATAAAGGACAGGGACAAAAAGATAAAAAAAAAAAAGAAATTAAACTGTTCCCCTCAAAGAGCTTATATTTTACAGGAGGGAAAGGGGTTCCCCATATATACCAATAAGTACAAGAAAAATTGAGATGGGAAAGACTCATGGAGGAGGTGGTATCTTAGTTTTACCTCAAAGAAAACAAGGATTCTGAGAGGCAGAGGAGAGGAAAGAATGTCCCTGCTGTCCCTATTTCCTTTATCTCCTCCCCATCCAGGGCTTTCCTTAGCAGCCTGGCAGTCATTGACTAAATAAATACCTTTGTTGGAAGAATAGCTTGGATCATGAAAATGATTGTTGTCACCCCAATTCTGCAAAGGTGGAAGTTCAGACAGAACTTCATCCTCCCTCCCCACGTGGGACTCTTTATGGGACTAGTGAAGGGATGTGTGGCCTTTAGGGGGAATGGAATGCATTGTCCACACCCTCTCCCAAAATAAATCCCCCTTTTCCAAGCTTCGGTATTTATTTTTAGGGCTCCACCATCTTCCTACTTGCCCAAGTTTGTCACCATGAAGTCAGTATTGACTCTTCTTTTTCCTTCACTCCTCATATTCAATCAGTTGCCAGATCTTGCCTGTTCTATCTTCCAACATTGCTCACGTCACCCCCTTCTCCATTCTCATAGCCACCATCCAGAAGCCTATTGCAACAGCCCCCAAATTGTTCTTTTTTTCAACCTAATATATTTACCACATCAAAATTATTTTGTCAAAAATTATATATTTGTCAAAATAATTTTCTTAAAATATAGGTCTTACCGTGACACTCTCATTCTAAAACCCTCAGTGGCTCCTCATTGCCTACTTTTCCAGCCTTATTTGACACTACTTCCTTGTACAAATCCTGTTTTACAGACAAAGCCTTCCAGCTGTATTCTGTGTGTCCTGCCTTTGGGCATTTGTACAAGCTGTTTCTCATTTCTAGAATATACTCTCACTTCTCCTCTGTTTCTCAGAATACTTGTTTTCTTCAAGGCAAAATTAAGATACCACCTCCTCCAAGGAGTCTTTCCTGATCATATAAATTCTTTCCCACCTCAATTTTTCTTGTACCATACTTATTGGTATTTTTGGGGAAGCATTTTTCCTCTAGTAGAATGTAAGCTCTTTGAGGTCAGGAAGAGTTTAATTTTTTTCAGTCTTTTTATCCCCAGGCTTAACTCAGAGTTGTGTACCTGTAGTACAGTAATATCTTACATGAAGATTAAGTTGAAACATCAAAAAACTAAGGCAAAAATCTCATGTAGGCCAAATTACCCTTGAGAATTCCTTCAGTTATCCATAAATTACAGTAGAATAGGGCATCTAGGTGGCCCAGTGGATAGAGTACTGGGCCTGAAGGCAGAAGATTCATCTTCCTGAATTCACATCTGGCCTCAGACACTTAGTAGCAGTATGAGTCACTTAACCCTATTTGCCTCAGTTTCCTTATCTGTAAAATGAGCCTGGAGAAGGAAATGGCAAACCACTCCAGTGTCTTTGCCAAGAAAACCCCAAATGGGGTCACAGAGAATCAGATATGACTGAACAACAACAGTAGAATATCTTTAAATACTTGTAACTGGAGAGAGGCTAAGGTCTCTTTTCAAAGAGCAGATGGATCTGAGACGGTTGCTGTAGAAATAATCAAATGTCCATTTTATTTTTTATTTTCATCACTCCCATTGATCACACCCATCTGATATTGATTAGAAGAGAAGTGAGAGCCAGGATTTATACTATCAATGAGGCTTCCACAAATTACTTCTTAGTAAACAGGTTGTATTTACATAGATTGAGCAATAAAGTTCTCTGTGGGTGCTCCCCCTGAGTTTATCACATATCATTTGTGCTCTGGGATGGGAAGCCCCCACCCCCACTTAGAATCAATTCTGTCCCTAGCAGCACTAGTAATGGGCACGAAGAAAACTGCTTGCCTCAAGCACAATCTCAGCCTTCTTTTTCCAAAGGGTTTGGCTATTTCTAAGCTATGAATAAGTCTTTCTAGAGTTCTGTCTTTATTCTTCTTTCTTTGTGACATACATATCTTAAGATTTTCCATTGGTCACACGATCAGGGACCATGTATCTCCTGGTAATCTGGTTTCCAATAGAATTCCTTTAAATTGGGGTATTTATTTGGCCAAACCTTCCTTCTGGCAATGTTTCCATCAAAAAGATCCCTCTACAGCAGTGATTCTCAACCTTCCTAATGCCGCGACCCTTTAATACAGTTCCTCATGTTGTGGTGACTCCCAACCATAAAATTATTTTCATTGCTACTTCATAAGTATAATTTTGCTACTGTTATGAATCGTAATGTAAATATCTGATATGCAGGATGTATTTAAATTGAACATAACCCACAGGTTGAGAACCGCTGCTCTATAGGAATAAAACATCAAAGGTACTAACTAGTGAAGAATATGCAAGAAATAAAAATAAAATAAAATGAAAGGAATGAAACTCAATTTCCAAGTGACCTGTTCCATTTCACTTTTAAGTGAATAAGAATTTTTAAAAAAGTATTCATATATTTAATTCATTTCTTGAACATTTGGGGCTTGTATACCTTAGGGGTTAACACTGTTTGAACTGAAATATTTTTAGCAGGTGGGGTATTATTTCCTATTGATTGTAATGTATTTTTCTATGTTATTGCTAATATGATAATAATAGGACCAAAGTGAGCAGAGTGTAATTATAGTAACCAGGTCTGGTCTCCGAGATGATATGGGAAAATTGACCTCTCTCCAATATAATTATGAAATAATGTATATATTGGAGTATTAGTATCATGTAGTATTTTCTCAATTCCCCCGCTTCTGAATAAGAATTTTAATAGGGAAACAAACTGTTGGAGAACTCTAGTGCCTGAATAAATTTTCTCTTCATTCTCATTGATTACACCAAAAAATAGAATCCTTCTGAAGTTACAAGGAAAGGAGTGCATTTAGTGTGAAACTTGATTACACTCATCAAAAGTAACCAACATGAAATCTGGTCTTTACAAAATAAAAGATCATCTGAACAGTTATTTGACATACAAGATGTAGAAAGTTGGTATTCCAGAGTTTAATAATGAGGGGCCGCCTATCAGTGATAATAAAAACAGTTCTTGCATTTTCCTCCTTCATTGTGTTTGCACCATATATCCATCCTGATATTTCTTACAGTGCACACTTTCTCAGAATAATGGTCCCCTCAGTTGTAAGCGCACATGGCAAGCCCTTTATTGCTCCTCCTTCCTTGTAGCTGCTCAGGTGATTGAGTGACCTGCTCCAGGAGGCTCCAAAGGGCTTGGCACTCACTTTGTATTTGAACCTTCATTACCTTTTTGTATCTACCATGACCATGACCATCTGGAATGGGTTAGAAAGCTTTCCTATGCACCTGATCAATGTAAGAGGAGATTTAGCTCCTTGGTACTTTCATTCCCCATCCCTCTGCCATTTCTTCTTTAAACACATATTTTTTTCCTCTTTGAGAAAAGTTTTCAAAACTTTTTGGCTTCCCACGATTTGCATTTCAGATGTTGTCTGGGTGAGTGTTTTGATGGTGCTGATCAGGATTATTCCTTTTTTGCCCCCGCTGGTAGCGGATGCAATAGAAACTTGAGGATGATTCTAAAATGGCTACAGATTATGCAGGAATTTGATCCCTGGGTCATTCTTCTTAAACCAGATTGATGTGTTTTGTAGGGTGTATTGTAAACTGCCAGTAGTGCTTGCTAATTTAGTAGTTAATGACAGTCATAGAGAGTGTTTTTCTTGCCCCTGGAGAGATTTTAGACACAGCTGGGGTAGATTTGCCGCTATCAATTATGCACAGTTTTAAACAAGAAATGGCTAGCCGGGAGCTTCTCTGTCTAAGGAGTGGAGAGAGTGGGAATAGTCTATCTGGTACCTGAGTGTAGGAAGGAAGACACATGGGGCATTTAAAAAAAGAAGTATGAGATGTATGGCCTTCTGATTTTAAAGGTACTGGGCCATCTGGGAATGGGAAAGTCTGCATTCCATGGGCTAACATTCTCTACACCCCAAGTGGGACAGACATCCAGTTCTTTCTACAGTTTCTCACATCCCCTGAATTCCTTCTCTTAAGACCCTCACTTTGGGAAACTAATAACTTAATGCCAATCCTTGTCCATGGCACCTATCCAGTTCTCCCCTAGAACCTTAGATCTGGAATGGACCTCTACAGGTAATTAAGTCCATCCCCCTGCCTCTCTGTACCTAAGTGATCTGTGAGGCTAGATTTTTAAAAATAAATTTTATTGATATGTTTTGTTTTTACATCATCTACATTTTCCAATGTACCCCATTCCATCCCCTTCCAAGAAAGTTGGATCCAATATCATGGAATGAAAAATGAGTGGACAAAGCTCAGCAAAACCAACCAACGTATCCAAATAATCTGAGGTTATGTGCCACGCTTCTTCCACCTACCTTCCACCTTCCATAATTTTCCACCTCTTCAAAGACATGGGTGCAGGTACTCTAGCATTTCTCCTCTTCGGAGGCCAGGCTTAAGTCATTCTGATTTCACAACATTCAGTTTCAGTTGTTTTAATGTTGTTGGTCTTTCCTTTTACATTGTTGTGGTCGTCATGGATATCATTTTCCTGATACTGTTTACTTTACTTTGTTTTAGTTCCTATAAGTCTTCCTGTACTTTCCTCTACATATGGCAGTTATTTCTTATAGCACAGTGATAGTCCATTATATATCACACATGTTTAGCCATTCCCATCAATGAACATCTACTTTAATTCTGGCTCTTTGATGTTATAAAAAAGTATTGCTAGAGCCAGAGTGATTTATACTAGGACACCATTGTAAAAATGAACAATTTTCAATGACTTAAGATCGATGAAACCATCAATTGTGTTTCTAGAGGGTCAATGACAAAGAATGTAAATCACCTTCTGCTAGAGAGGTGATGCAGTAAATATGCAGAATGAGACACATTTTTTGGAAATGACCAATATGGAAATTTGGTCTTATCTGACTATGGATTTTTTTTTTACAAGCATTTTGTTTGTCTTTTTTCTTTTGATGGGAGGGGATATGGAGAGAGAGAAAAAAATTAAGGTGCTACTATAAATATGATGTCGTCCTTCTTATCATTGAATTCTTTGGGGCCTATATATACCTGTTAATGTGATCTCTGGGTTGGAGGACGTGGCCATTTTAATGATTCTCTTCTCAAAATTCCCAATTATTTTCTGGAATGGTTGTACAACTCACAGCTCCACCAACAATGCGTTAACGCATCCATCTTCCCACAACCCTTTCAACCTTGGTTATTATCATCTTTGGTCACCTTAGTTATTTTGCTGGATGGGAAAGTGAAAGCTGAGAGTTGTTTGGATTTTCATTTTCTCTGATTATTAATGATGTGTAGTGATGTTTCATACAATCATTAATAGTTTGCAAGTGTTTTACAAACCCTTCCCGTACTCTGGCTGCGTGTCTACTGGGGACTAGGTTTTGGTCTTATGTAATTCTGTTATCCATATACTTGGGTATCAAATCTTGGATTTTGTTGATCCCACTGTGTTTTAAGTCTGACAAGGGGCAAAGAATATTGATCATAAGATCACAGACATAGAGTTGGAAGAAACCTCAGTGGCTCCCTGATGCAAGCCCCTCATTTTATACAGGAGGGAACTGAGGCCCAGGGAGTTGTCAGCGTCAGAGAGAGGATTTGAATCCAGGTCCTCTGACCCTGAAGACGGGACTTCTTTCATTTATACCATACTTTTTCACTCTATTTCTGCTCTGGCCAGAAATTCTGAAGATCTTCCTCTCCCAGGTTTTTTTTTTTTTTTTGACAGATAAAGGAGGCCATTCTCTGCCTCATTTCTTACTTAGCTTCGATCACTGAATGAGTGTTGCCTCAGTCAAACTGACACCTGGGAAAGACCCTAGCTTCAAAAGGCTAAGTCTGCCACTGTATCCAGGGCCATCTCCAATTGTCCTGATCTATTATTTAATCTTGCCACTGGACCCAGATGATTCTGGAGGAGAGAGTGAGGCTGGTGACTTTGTACAGCCTTCTCTCCCTTAAGTCCAATTCACTCACACATCATGGCATCACCTCCCTGATATCATGGTCCTCTTTGAGAAGGAAGGACAAACAACAACTTTTTCACTCCTGTTACTTTGAAGTACTTGAATTAAATTATACTTTAGACTTTACCAGATGTTACAATTGTCCCAGAAGAAATATGACTGATCCCTTTGTCACTCAGTAGATTAGAAGTGGTAGTAGAAAAGTAACTCTGGCTTGAAGTTAGAAAACCTGGATTTGAGTCCCATCTTTGAAGACTTAGTAAGCAAGCATTTATTAGGTACTTACCTTGAGCTTAGGCACTATGCTAAGTGCTGGGGATACAAAGAAAGACAAAAATCCTTTGACCTCAAAGAGCTTTGGGGGAGCAAATATGAAAATAACTAGACATACACAGAGCATATATACAGTCTATAGATATCTGTGTACTGTAGAGTATAGACAGTACACATACATACATACATGCACACCTGTGTGTATACATATACACCATATAGAGTATATCTAAAGATTAGATGGAAAATAATCTCAGAGGGGAAGGCATTAATGTCTGGGAGTAAAAGGAAGGGTCTCCTGCAGAAAATGGAATTTTAAGTCCTGAAGGAAGCCAAGAAAAGTGAGAGGTGGAAGTGAGGTGAAAAAGTAATGCAGGCATGACAGAAAACCAATGCAAAGGCGTGGAGATGGGAGATGAAGTGTCACTTGGGAAGAATGGTCAATCAGGTAAGGTGGTACAAGGAGTGGAAAGTAGGACAATGTGGTTGGATGATAAAATAAAGGAGGTGTGAAGGTCGGAAGAGAGCAACAAAGAAGACTGGAAAGACAGGAAGGGACCAGGTTCTGAGGAGCTTTAAATACCAAACAGAAGACTTTATATGAGGTTACCCCAAATTTGTAGTGCAGTTTTAGTCAATGATAGCTTAAAGTTGCACCAAGACTTTTGGGACACCCTATATTTGATGCTGATGACAATAGGGATTTACTGAACTGTAATAACTGGTGGGAGGGGAAGGGAGTCGACATAGTCAGACCTTCACTTTAAGAAAATCAGTTTGGCAGCTGAGAAGAGGATATGACCTTGAACCTGATATGACCTATGACCTGAGCCTCGGTTTCCTTATCTGGAAAATAGGGATAATAGGATATTGGACTACATCTCACAAGGCAGTTGTCAGGTTTAAAGGACATAATGTATAGGAAAGTGCTTTGTAAACTATAAAGTGGTACAATTTTTTATTGTTGTTAAGGAGAATTAATCTTACAACAGATAACCTGATTTTAAAAGCCTGAAGGAATGGAACTTAATTTTAAAAATCCCCACCTCGTTAGCTCTTTCACATGGCTGGTAACCCTTCACTAATAATCTGTGTCTTCTTCACAGCCTTTCCACATTTCTCCTTCCACCCTACCCCCCAAATAATGACTGCTGGATACTGAGATCTCTGCTGTTAGAGTGAGACTTTGTCCTGGCAGTTGGGTAGAAAATGGTACCTTCTACTTTGTTGCACCTTTGTAATCTTCAGAAGTTGATAGTGTAAGAAGAAAAGAAAATTATCAGTAACTCCGTATATAATTTAACCTATCTGTTTCCCTGGCTCTTCATTCTATGCATAGTGAAGCTCTCAGCCTTTAAACAGGCTCTTCTAGATGCTCCTCTGGTGCAGCCTTCCTTCCTTCCTTCCTTCCTTCCTTCCTTCCTTCCTTCCTTTCTCTCCTTTCTTTCCATCAGAAGCTCCTTTTCCTTTCTGTCCAACTCTCTTATTCAGCAGCATCCATTGTCCCCACACCCCCCTTCCCCGTGTCAGAAGACAATACTGACTGCAATCCAGCTAGAGTTATAAAGAATGAGTGTGCTGGCAATTTCAGCTTCTGAATCTAGCCCTGTGCCATTGAGGCCAAGGTAAAACTGAAAACAAAGGAAGGAGTATTGCCATTAAGTAGTACTCTAAATCTCTCTCCCTCTCTCTCCCTCTCTCTCTCTCTCTCTCTCTCTCTCTCTCTCTCTCTCTCACACACACACACACACACACACAAACACACACACACACACACACACACACACACACACACACACACTTGCCAGAATTCTGAAGGAATCAATCTAGTAAAGGTTGTTTTCAGGAAACATTTTTACATTTTTTGCTGGAGTGAGAAATCACAGTTTAAGTATCCTGTTAACACAGTTCTAGAATAGGAAGGAGTCTTTGCTTAGTATTTCCATCCATGTCTACAAAGCTGTTGAAAAACCCTGGGGGCGTTCCCTTCCCAGTTTGATATTTTCTTTTTGGACTAGGTTAAAGAGGTCATTCTTTGCCTCATTTTTTTTTTTTAACCTAGCCTTAATTACTGAATGGGCTTTGCCTCAGTCAAACTGAGACCTGTTAAAGACCTTAGCTTTAAAAGACCAAGGTCTCCCACTGCATCTGGGGCCATCTCCAGTCATCCTGATGTGTATCTGGCCAGTGGACTCAGCTCCAGAAGAGAAAGTGAAGCTGGTGACTTTGCACAGCCCTCCCTTACTTAAATCAGATTTACTTGCATGTCATAGCATCACCTCCTTGAAGTCATGGTGCTCCCTGAGAATGAGATTCAAAGGATAGCGACAACATAGCTGTTACTTGTGTAAATAGTTCCTATGTTTCTGTTAATGTACCTATTTGTGTATTTTTAATTATATCAGATTTTGGTTAGATCATTAGCTCCCTAATGCCAAATAATGTATTTCCTTCACACCATCAAGTCATGCCCTTTATAATTGTTTACAGTATCAGATGTCCTTCAGCCTTGGTACTTGACCTCATCACTCACTGCTCTCTTATTAGAAAGTGAGGCTATGAACTCCAAACCTCCATTTAAGGAGAGAGCTCAACTCAGACATCTCCTCATTTCTCACTACTTTGAGACTTCTCCATGCCTCATCATTGGATACCTTCTCTTCCTGTTCTCCCTCTGCTTTTCATCTTCCTCTTGTGTTTTGTCTCCCCTACTCTTTAGATTGTAAGCTCCTTGGGGGCAGGTACTGTCTTTCTTTTTTTTTTTACAGATGAAAATGAGAAGGATTAATTGATGTGTCTAGATTATAAAGTTAATGAATTAGCTAAGACATTTGGGAGCAGGGAGAGGAAGGAGGGACAATGAGAGAGTGGGAACTGGGGGGAAGAATATGAAGATCTTGGTGACATCAAGTTCAGTACTCTTGCCACTGTATCTTCTAGTGTTTCTCCTTTAGATACGACCTTCAGTAAGTCACTTTTATCTCATGCTAGGCCTCTACTTCCCAATCTGTGAAATGAGTTTGGAGTAATAGCTGCTGAAGTCCCTGTTCAAATTCTGGCTCCAAGAATAGGCAGCATTTCCCTTTTTTCAATCTACCCCTTACCCAAACCCAATCTCCATTTCACAAACAGATTCCCTTGGATCCAATATGGCCCACTTCAAAGGCGATTGCTTTCCTTAGTTTTCCTAGTGCTTTCCTGCTTTCTTACTGTGAAGGGGGAAATAAGAAAGGAATGCTTCACATCTAAGCAGAGAAGGCTGGTGCCTCCCCCATCTTACACAGACACCTTCCTTTAATGGTGACATGAGCCTGGATAATCAGAGCCAGCTCATGTTAAGAACAGAGCAACTCTCCAACAAGGCTTTCCAAGTGCGACGTTTCAAGTACCAAATTTGTGTCCTTGTACTTCAAATCCCGCCATCCTCCCAGAGCCCAATTGCTAGAATGACGACAAGCGGTCTTGATATGCTGGGTTAAAACTCTTTCAATGGTGTTTTGTTTGTTTGTGAAATGGCATCAATTATCATGGGTTTCCAAGCTAGATTCCTTTCTACTAGCATATTTACCTGGAGAGGCTTCGTCAGGCGTTAGCTGTTCTGACAGTCACATTTTGGTACAACTGGTAGGCCACACAAATAAAGGGGGGGACAACATGTTCAGAGTGTAAGGGATGAAAGAATGTTGAGACAACCCAGCTTCCCCTGTCTTTGGAATTTCCCCAATCTGGAATGTTTTATTTGGAGGCTGTTACTTTGCAGCACGTTGTGAATGGAAATCATTATCTGTGAACATTTGAAAAGAGATATCTGATTTTCATAACTTTCAGGCCTGCAAGGGATGCCTGGTAAACTGCTATATGCCATGGAGGGAAGGCTCAGGCTTTTCATCAGATGAGATCCCACCCGACACCAGGAAACCAGCTCTCTGGTGACTCTGCAGAGGCAAACGTCAGTGAATTACATGCTGAGGTGTGAGAGGAGGAGGCAGGTAGGGGAGGGGGGCAAGAGTAAGAGAGAAAGGCAGGAGGGAGAGGGAGAGGAGAGAAAAAGAAACTTTTCTTGAAAGAAGAAGTTACATTTCATTTGAAAACTTATGGACCATATTTTTAAAAATTGACTTCAAACATTTGCTAGAAGGAATATTGCTTTTAATGAATTTGAGAAGTGACTGTAGAGTGGTGGAAAAAGTGAGGCAGGAGGCTTGGACCCTGCAGAGGCCCTGTTTGAGCTTCCTCTACAAAACAAGGAGACGGGACTAGATTCAGGTCTTTAAGGTCCTTTCCAGCCCTGATATTTCATGATTCTACACCATCACTGACATTTATAAAGATTTTCTCCTTTTTTGGTTTCTGTCTAAGGAGAATGCCATGTTCTCATGAATCCACTAACTTGCTAATGATGGGTCTGTTCTTCCTTCACAGGGTGTTTTTTCTGAATGTGCCATGTGATTCTGTCATTGAACGGTTAACTCTAAGAAGAACAGATCCAGTAACAGGAGAAAGGTCAGTCTCTGTCTCTCTCTAGCTCTCTCTGTCTCTCTCTCCCTCCCCCCCTCTCTTTTCCCTTTTACCCCCCTACATTAATCTGAAGTCTAAAGAAAGGAAAACAGGTTTGACTTGATGAATTCTCCATCAAATGATCCTAGTGAAAGTCCTGTTGAATGTTGATGGCTGATTTAAACAAGGGAATTTACCAGAGCAGCTGCCTTGGAACTGCCTGAATTTTATTGACCTTCTTTAGCTGAAGCTAAATTGGGACACAGAGAAGGTAATCAGCCTGCCTAAAATCACACAGTGAATCACTGATAGCTCTAGTGCTACACATGGCCATACATACCATTCTAGGGGGCAATATTTTCCCCCTGTTTTCCTCATTATTGTGAAATGAAAACACTGGAATGAAGTTAAGAACTGGGAAAAATGCTGCTCTCCATTTGGACTTTATTCTTCTAGTTACAGATTAGTAACATCTGTAGCTGTATGGGGAAAACTCCTTTTCTGGAGGAAGGAGCATAGCTTTGAACTTTTCTTTCCATGCTTATTAGGAACTACAGGCTGAATTGTCTCCTGCCTTCTCATGTCATAGGGTCCCTCATATGATTTTCATTTTTAAGATGACTCATATCCCCACAACAAAGTATTAAATTGTCTGCCTTCTCTGATAGCCAAAGACACATCTCCTTGTTTAGGGACTCTAGGAAGGAAAGGACTAGAGGACTGGTCCTGTAGTTGACTTTACAGGAAGCGGCCTGGCATCCTCTTCCTCTTTGGTAATGAATGCTTTAGCTCCAATGAGAAGGCAGATAGACCACCTGTAGAGACTAGTCCCATCAGCAGCTTAATTTATCCATCTGGATCCAAATCACCTTATAGAAATCCAGATCAAATCTCAGACACCTTGCCCTTCCCTGAGCTCCTCAGCCTACTGTGTTCTCTCTCCTGAATTTCTACAGCATTGTACAAGTTACCACTTGTATTGTCACTTATCTTTTTTATGTTCATGTCCTGTTTCCTCACCTTGATGATCATAAGCTCCTTGAGGGCAGGAGGCAATGTCTTATTAGTCCTTGTGACTACAGAGCCTAGCACCAGCTCTGCATGTAGTAAGTAAATGTTTGGTGCCAAAGATGAGGATGGTGTGGGGTTCTCTAGAAGCCCATACACAGCTTTGAGTTCAGTATGCATTGAGAATATCGACCGAATCTCCCAATGTTCTTTGAGATAATGATTTCTCTACTTTCTTGTCCCATATGCTCTTTGTAGATATCACCTCATGTACAAGCCCCCTCCAACCATGGAGATCCAGGAACGTCTCATGCAGCACCCAGAAGACACAGAGGAGAAAGTGAAGCTCAAGATAGATTCATTTTACAGAAATTCTTCTTTGCTGGAAGAATACTTTGAGGATGTCATTTATGTCAATGGGGATCAAGACCCTTACACTGTCTTTGAGTACATAGAGAGTGGGATCATTATGCCTTTGCCCACTAAAGTCCCATTATAAGCAGAAAATCCATTGGGTTTTATTTTGATGTAGTGACATCCCACGAGGATATGTATTCATTTCCCTGAGTATTTTAGAGCCATGTCAAAGTAAATAAATTGTGCATATTATCACTCCTTTGGAGAATAAAATGACTGGAAATGGCCTTGTTTGGGGGACCTGAGAACAAATGGAAGGGGAAGACAAGTGTATGGGGATGTCTCAATTTTTCTAAGAACTTAGTGGCCAGAAGGAAACCTTACTCTAAGACTTAGTAAGTGGAAGGAAAGCCTATAGGATGAATGCCTGGCAGGTGCTAACAGTAATACCTTGATTTTGATAGAGTTTTAGCCCTTTCAGAGAACTTTCATGCCCACTATCTATCATATTAAATGCTGATGCACCTATGATTTCATTGATATTGACCTGTAATATTTTCTCTCTCTCTCTCAAAGAAAGCCACCCCTTCGTACCTTAATATAGAGTCTTCATCAGTTACAAAATGTAATATCCTGTGACTAACCTGGCGAGGAACTGCTCTAAATTGAACTAGATTGGTCTTTGTATCAAAGTCCATAGTCAGGCCCATTCTTCAGACTTTTCTAACTTAGTGGGTCCTACCAGATGCTGTACTTCACCTTAGAACCTTTGGGAACCCAGGATAACCTCCCTTCTCTGATGAAATGCCACAAGAGCACTTGGCAGGCTGCACAATCTAGTGGAAAAAGCCCAGATTTGTAATCACAGGACCTAGATTCAAATCCACACTGTCATTTAGCATCTTTGTTACTTTAGGAAAGTCATTTAGCCTCAGTTTCCTTATCCAGGTGATCTCTAAGGTCAGTTAAAGCTATTTGATCTTATCAAATTATAGCTTCTATCAAATGAGATAATATAAGTAAAGTACTATATATTTTTATTCCTTCCCACAACAGTTTTATGAGGTAGGTAGGATTGCTATTAGTATCCTGATTTGACAGGTAAGAAAACTGAGGTTATAGAGGAAGGGAAGTGACTTGCCCAAGGTGATATAATTAGTGACTGGTTTCAGACTGTTATCCAGTCACATCCAGACACAATGATGTCTCTATCTAAAACTAGACTAGAGAGGGTATGAGTCCTTTATTCTGGCTCCTGAACAATCCATAGTTCTAGATGAGATGGCCAAGGAGTTTCTGGGCCTATAACTGAAGTTTCAGGTCCTGGAGTCCCTTACCCATTTAGATGTGCAGAGCCTTTCCAAAGGGGACCTAAGACCCCAGATGGGCCTTGGAGCCTCAGAAGTCCAGCATTCTCAGGCCCCTGAAAGATCACAAGATCACACATTCTCTCCTCCCCTCCCACCCCAGCACTTCTCCAGTCCAGTTCTACCTACCTCCTACCTCACAGTGTAGTTTTGAAAGCCATAGGTTCATGGATCCAAAGTTGGAAGGGAAAGTGGTTTATAAACTTGAAGGAATTATAAGAATGTAAGTTATTATGTTTATTATTATGAGGTACAGTAGATAGAATACTGGGCTTAAGGGAATTAAAGAGACTCATCTTTTTGAGTTCAAACCTGATCTCAGGCACTTAGTAACTGTGAGACCCTGGGAAAGTCACATAACCAAACCTGTTTTGCCTCAGTTTCCTCCTCTGTAAAATGAGCTGGAAAAGGAAATGACAAACCACTCCAGTATCTTTGCCAAGAAAACCCAATGGGGTCAGGAAGTGTCAGCCACGACTGAAAATAATTCAACAACACAACAAACTTTTGTTTATTACTATTGGTATAGAAGATACAAGCTTCCTGATGCATTACTAGCATGCTCTCCTTGTTTATATAAGTCTCAGTGCCAGGTTTCTAGGCCCATTTGAGACAGAAACACCCCAGATTCTACTCTCCCCGCAAAAACCTCTTGCCTTCCTCATTAGGAAGGCACATCCCACACTGGGCTGTGGATTTCCTTACCATTTTTCATGACATGGTCATGGGCCTGCTCTCAGGAGTGCCCACCTTGTCTTGTGTTCTCAGCTTCAAGTGACCATGCCTGCCCCTACAATGCCCCTTCTGTTACTTCACACAGGCCTCTTTCTGACCCTACTCGGAATTGTCGTCTTCTCACAGATGCAGCCCAGTGAAGCTCTGTACAAACCAATTTAGCATGGAGAGTTCTGTCCACAGAACCCTCATTCAGTCAGAGAGTGGGGCCCCAGCTACACCCCATCTCCAGCGTGAGTGTGTGGATTTTCTACTTTGTGGATTACTCACCTAATGTTTAAACTCAGGCTGATGGTCTCCCTCCCCACAGTGTACTCAAAATATTTGGAAAGAGCTGATCATCATTAGGGACATAAGTTTCTTGTGGGGAGGGACCGCTTTGTTTTTTCTTTATATCCCTAGCAATTAGCACAGTGCCTGTTAAAGAGCTCAGTGAGCATTTATTGATTGACTGAAATAAATCTTTAGCCAAAAAATCATGATACACCCCAAAATAGAATGTGAATAGCTTTTTAAAGATTATACATTGTTTATATTAATTATTTTATGTTGTTCCAAATTATCTGTGCCACAATTCCTTTTATGTAGATAATCAAGAATACAGGAGGATGAAGAATTTATTAAATGCCTACTATGTGCCCTGGCACTGTGCTAAACAAATGTTTGGTGCTCACAGCTCTGTGAGGTAGTGCTAAATGCTTTGCAAATGTTTGCTCCTCATAATTTTGTGAGGTAGGCACTATTATTATCCCCATTTAACATTTGAGTAAACTGAGAGGTGAGTTAAGGTAACACAGCTAGCAAGTACCTGAGACTGGATTCAAAATCAGATCTTCTTGACCTGAGAGCCTAGGGATCTATTCACTGAGCCACCTACCTGCCTCTGTTTGCTATATTTGATTATATGGAAACTTACCTTCCCTATCTATCAGTGAAGTCTTTTATTGTCTGGATGTCCTTGGGAGACCTGAACATTCCAGAAGCCTACCTTTTTGGTGATGAACTTGTCAGGCAAGGGCCAAAAACAGGTTCATAGGGAGGAATGATGGCTAAAGGGCTGAGAATCACATAATGTCAGGGCTGGAAGGGCATTAGAAGTCATTTAATTGAACTCCCCCAATTTCACAGAGAAAGCAGGAAGAACAACTTGTTCATGATCACATGGCTAGTCAGTGATAGAGCTGATTTGAACTGAGGAATACTAGACAAAGTCTGGTGCTCTCTCCACCATTCCCTACCTGCACAGGGGCTCACACATTACTTACTAGACAGGTGTATCTCTTTAACGAAGTTAGCTATAAATGTCTTCTCTCAACAAACCCCCGCCTCCCAATCCCACCCCACAAGTCCCCTTCCTTCTCTGTTCTTTTCATCTGCATGCAGCCTTGATATTAGTTCTGCTTCATTGGTTCCATAGAAACTGGGGAAAGAGAGCGAAAGCCTGGCTCATTGAGATGCATTTGGCATGGCTGTGTATGGAATCTCAGGTCAATGGTCATCCCCCACGGGTTTGTCGGGGGCCTGGAGTGCAGATCGTCAGGGTTAGCAGAACATGCTAATACTCATGTAGAATGCTCCCTCAGAAACAACTAAAACAATTGACATTCATTTAATTACTGCAAACGAATCAGCCCCTCACAGCACTTTGCATAGTAAAGCCGCCTAATACCAACTAGCTCCTGAGATGGAAGAAAGAATTACGTTCTTATAATTGGATCCCTCTGCTTCCAACCCAATTTGGAAGGCTTACTGGATTTTATTAGCATCCATTTCTGGGCAAAGTGCTGGGAAAGTGACCATCTCTTTACAGATGAAAGGGAACTGGAGACCTAGGGAACTTACTGGTTTGGAGACACAGTCATGATCAAAAGTCTAAAATTTGGCTAAATTGGCCAGATTCTAGATTAGTTGGCTATGGTTAAAATTCACCACAAGAGGTTTGATTAGCAGTAAATTTTATTATTAAATAATAAACATTCAACCTCCCTTTAGTTCAGGCCATCATTACCTTTCACTTGAACAACCCCAAATGATCTCTTTTTAAATTTCTCTCTTCAATCATTTTTATAGCTACTGCAGCAATTTTTCTAAAGTAAAGGTCTGACCATGTTACTCTCCTACTAAATAAGGAGGACATCTCCAGTTGTCCTGATCTACATCTTGCCATTGGACCCAGATGGCTCCAGAGGATAGGTGAGACTGGGGACTTTTCACAGCCCTTCCTCACTTAAATCCAATTCACTTGCAAGTCATCTTCCTGATGTCATGGTTCTCTTCAAGACTGAAGGACAAACAACAATCTGTGAGTAGTAGTAGCTGTCCCACTGGGAACCCAAATGGCCAGCTCTAATTGGGCAACCCAGTTCCTTCCTTCCTCTCTCTCCTCTTCCCTCCCTCCCTTCCTTTCTTCCTTCCTTCTCTCCCTCTGTCTGCATAGGGAATCATCCCTTATCTTCAGGTGCTCTGCCCAAAGGAATATGAATTTTGATCCCTGAAACCTTGCAAGATTTTTAGGGGTTTAAGAGCTAGATTTTTCTTTTTTAAGGACATGCCTTAAACTCAAATCACTCTGGCTCTCATTGATTAGCCAAAAATTTGGTGGTTGTTGTGTTTGTCCTTCATTTTTGAAAAGCACCATGGCATCAGGGAAATGATGACATGATTTGTAGTTGACTTTGAGTGAGGGAAGACTGTGCAAGGTCACCAGCCTCACTCTTTCCTCCAGAGCTATCTGGGTCCAAGTGGCAAGATGACTGGAGATGACCCAGGATGCATTGGGAGACCCTGGCCCTTTTAGGCTAAAGCCTTTTCAAGTACTTATTTAGGGTGAGGTAAGAATAGGCCTCTTTAAGAAGGAGTCAAGGGATGGTCCCTTTAATTAGCAAAAAGAAATGAAAAAAAAAATCAAACTGGGAGGGGAAGACCCTCAGGGTTGCTGTTCCAAAGGGAAACAGTCACCACTGACATTCACTCCAAGCCAGAGGGCCCAAAATACAGCCATTAAGTGGAGCTTGGGCAGAGATCTTATTGTGGTCAAATCTATGAGCTTGAGTGAACTGGGTTTAAGGTTTTGTGAAAGAAGAAGGAAAAAGGAATGAAAGGAAAGAAGGAAGGAAGAAAGGAAGGAAGGAAGGAATATAGCCAGTAAACTCCAAGTTAAGTGGGGTATTAAGTAGCTTCTGGCCATCAAAATTTATCTTCCTTTGGAGAGGACAGGGAGAGTTGGCCAACAATAGGTCCTAGCCCAAGATTCACTTGGTCATTGCTTGGGCTCTGATTTCTCAGAGTGAGTGTAAATAGTAATTATTTATGTTTTGGCCAGAAACCCTGAGGGTCTCCCCCTCCCAGACTGACCTTGTGGGTTTTTGGTTACTGTTGTTTTTTATTTTAACTAGGTAAAAGAGGCCATTCTTTGCCTCATTTCTTGCCTAGTTTTAATCACTGTATGGGCATTGCCTCAATCGAACTGAGATCTGGGAAAGACCTTAGCTTTAAAAGGCCAAGGCCTCCCATTGCGTCCAGGACCATCTCCGGTCATCCTGAGCTATATCTTGCCACTGGACCCAGATGGCTCTGGAGCAGAAAGTGAGGCTGATGACTTTGCACTGCCCTCCATCACTTAAATCCAATTCACTTGCAAGCTCTGGCATCACCTTTCTGATGTCATGGTCAAGTACAATGACCTGATGTCTAGTACAGGATGGGGGTTGAGGGGAATATGGCTTAATTACAGCTCCTACAAAAATGTTTTGGGATTTTAGTGGTCTGCAGATATAATATGAATCAGAAGTTTGACATGGCAGCCAAAAGAGTTAATATAATCTTAGGCTGTATTAATAGATAATGTCTAGAATGAAAGAAATAAAACCTGTCATATTCTGCCATGGTCAGACCATGTGTGGTACCTTTTCTTTATTTCTGAGTGACACATTATAGGGCAGAGAATTGATAAGATGGATTGTTGAAAGGAGGGTGATAGGATAGGTGGCTCTATGTGCCACCTAGCCGACTCCCACTCATTTTCTTATAGCACAACACTACCCCAACACAATCATATGCCACTCCCCAGCTGAGGAGTATTATCTGGATTTCCAAATTTTTTGTCAGCACAAAAAGAGCTGCTGTTTTGTACATACAGATCCTTTCCCTTTTTCTTTGATGTCTTTAGGGTACAAAATTAGTGGTGGCATTTCTGGGTCAAGGGTATGCACAATTTTATAGAGCTTTTAGCATAGTTCCAAATGAAATGACAAGTCTTAACAGAGTGATCACAGAGTCTGAATAAAAAGTTTTAGGAGCTTTTATTAGCCAGCTGGCAGCTGTCCTTCTCGGACCAATCTGAAGGAATCAGAAGCTAGCTCAGGGATGCAGAATCATTTATACAGTACATTTCATTGTTTGGAGGTGCAAGTAAGTTGCTGAGGCAAAGGGGGTTGTGATTATAGGGCATAATGACCGAGTAAGAAGAAGAATGAAGACTAGGCAAGGGAGAAGTTTGTAAAAACAGGTAGGGGGTTGTAGGGTAAGCAGAGAGGGGCACAAGGCATGATGACAAATTACTCTAGGCCAGTTTCTTGACTCCTATCTTAAGTCCATGAAGTTTCTACTTAACTAGTTCCTGGCCACTTCATTCCTCCTTTTGTTTTTTGGAAAGAATTCCTGGCCACTTATGGGTGCATAGTGCCTACACAGGACCATTAGTGTAACAGACTGGACTTGCCATTTCACAAATTGTTCTGCAGAATGATTGGACCGGTTCACAACTCCACCAACAGTTTATTAGTCTATCTATTTTCCCTATTCTTCTCCAGCATTTATCATTTCTGATAGGTGTGAGGAGATACCTGAATTGTTTTAATTTGCATTTTTCTATTCAATAGTGATTTAGATAATTTTTCACATGACTTTGGATTGTTTTAATTTCTTCTTCTAAAAACTGCCTGTTCATATCTTTTGACCATTTATCAATTGGATAATGGCTCTTATTTTTTTTTTTGACTCAGTACCCTACATATTTGAGAAACGAAGTCTTCCTTATCAGAGAAATTTGCCCCCTCCCCTTTTTGATATAATGTCATTGTCTATGGTACCTTTTAACTAAATGTAGTTTCCCTGATTATCTCTTTAAATTAAGTCTATTTTTGCTTTTGCTTTGTCTGAGATCATGACTGCAACCCCTGCCTTTTTTACTTCAGCTCAAGCATTAGATTCTGCTTCAGCCCTTTAACTTTGGGTGCATGTCTTTCTGTTTCAAGTGTGTCTCTTTTAAACAATAAGGATTCTAGGTTCTACTTCATTCTGCTATCCACTTCTATTTTATGGGTAAGCTCATCCTATTCACATTGTTGTGATTATTATGTGTTTCCCTCTATATTTTCTTGCGTTTATCCTTCTTATTCTCTTTTTATCCTGTCCCTCCTCAAGTCTATTTTGCTTCCCTAACCATTACTCTCCCTTTTAAAATCCCCTCCCCCAAAAATCTCTTATCCTCATCCCCTCCTATTTTCCTATTGGTTAAGACAGATATCTATACTCAACTGTGTATATATATTCTTTCCTCTTTGAACTAATTCCAGTGAAAGTGAGGTTCAAGTATTACCCACCCCCCATTTTCTCTTCCATTATTAAAGTTCTTCCTTGTGTGCCTTTTATGTGAGAAAATTTTCCCCATTCTACCTCTTCCTTCCCCTTCTCCCAATGCATCCCTTTTTCTTACCTTTTTTTTTTTTAAAGAGATCATTCCAATATAATTGACTAACACCTGTGCTTTCTGTCTATGTAGACTCCTTCTAACTATCCTGATAATGATAAAATTCTTAGGAGTTACCATGCATCATCTTCCATATAGAAATGTAAACTGTTTAACTTTACTCAGTTTATATGATTACTCTTTCATGTTTAGCTTTTTATACTTCTCTTGAGTCTTGTGTTTGAATGTTAAATTTTCTATTCCATTTTGTTCTTTTCATCAGGAATGCTTGAAAGTCCTCTATTTCATTAAGTATTCATTCCCCCCCCTGAAGGATTATACTTAGTTTTTGCTGGGCAGGTTATTCTTGGTCATAATCCTAGCTCCTTTGCCTTCCAGAATATCATATTTTAAGTCCTCCGATCTTTCAGTGTAGAAGCTGCTAAATTTTAAGTGAATCCTGACTGTGGTTCCATGATATTTTAATTGTTCCTTTCTGGCTGCTTGTAGTATTTTCTCCGTGACATAGGAGTTCTGGAATTTAGCTATAATATTGCTGGGAGTTTTCATTTTAGGATCTCTTTCAGGAGGTGACTGGTGGATTTTTTTCAATTTCAATTGAACCCCTAGAACTTCTGGTTCTAGATATCAGGGAAATTTTCCTCGGTAATTTCTCAAAATATGATGTGTAGACTTTTTTTTTTTATCATGACTTTCAGGTGTACCAATAATTCTTAAATTAGATAATTTAAGAGATCTCCAGGCCTGTTTTTCTGGTGAGATATTTCAAATTTTCTTCTATTTGTTCATTCTTTTGATTTGTATTGTTTCTTGATGTCTCATGGAGTTATTAGCTTTCACTTGCCCAATTCTAGTTTTAAGAAATTATTTTGCTGAGTGATTTTTTTGTACCTCTTTTTCCATTTGGCTAATTGTTTTTTTTTTTTTACAAAATTCTTTTCTTTGTTCCTCTCAAACTGCCATCAAGTCAGTTGTGTTTTTTTTTAATGTGTTTTCTTCAGTATTTTTGTGCCTCTTCTTATCAAGCTATTAATTCTCTTTTCATAATTTTCTTGCATTGCTCTCATTTCTTTTACCATTTTTTCCTCTATTACTCTTATCTATTTCTTTAATCTTCCAGGAATTCTTGTTTTTTTTGGTTCAATTAGTAGTTTCTCATGCTAAAATGTAGCTTTGTTTTTACCTGTTTTCCTATTATTGTCTTCTTCTGAGTATGTCTTGGTCTTTCCAGCCACCACAGTAGCTTTTTATAGTTAAATGATTTTTGGTTGTTTGTTCATTTTTCCAGTCTACTTCTTCACTCTGAACTTTATTTTAAAGTTGGATTCTGCTCACCTTGGGGTGGGGAGGCATTATCCCAAGATTTAAGCTTTTTCATTTTGCTAGTTTCAGAACTAGTTTTGGAGATCTTCACATTTTCAGTTCTTCCAAGATATGATCTAAGGAGAGGTATGGTCACTGCCTTCCTGGTTTGCACTCTGGTCTTTACAATGCTACCCTGCAGTCACAAGTGCTAGTGCTCTTCTTAGTCCTGGAACTGTGACTAGGTCCCTTGTTCTCCTGTAGCCACAAATCCTAGTGTTCCTCTCCACCTTGGAACTGGGACCAGGGACCCTGCTCCATTGTGACTGACCACCAGTGTTCTTCTCTGCCCTGGAATTGCAACCTAGAACTGTATATGGGCAATAGAGTTGCCAATCAGTGCCAGCTGCAGCCAGTGCTACCAAAGGGGTCCTTGTAATCTGTTTCTGACCAGTCATTGAACCCCCTTACTGTCTCTGGGCTGAGAACTCCTGAAGCTATAGCTTCTATGGCTGCTGTCATAGCCGCCTGTGAGGCCCACCACTAGTACTGCTGAACCACATTGGGCCCACTCTCATGCTAATTTTACAGACCTCTCCTGAGGATCCCTAAGTTGTCTCAGGCTGGAAATATGTCTCACTGACCTTTCGTTGGCATTCGTGCTCTAAAATTTGATTTGAGGAGCTATTTTAAAATTGTTTGGAGAGCAATGTTGAGAGAGTTCAACTGGGTGGTTGCTTCTAATCTTCCATTCAGTTATCTCTTTTAAATTCCTGAAACATAAAATTTCAACTAGCAATTTGTGGCATTTTTTCCCATTCTAATACATAGACCCCCCTGAAATTTATGCAATCAGTGGATCCCTAGTTGAGAACTCTTAACCCAGAGGACACACACAGATCATTAGGCAACATGGTGAATGAGAAGGAATATTGGGGTTGGAATTAGACCTCGGTTTGAATCTCAGATTTGACACTGTGTGATCATGGTCAAATCTTTTAATCTTATTGAACCTTATCTTACATATGACATGCCTCACAAAGCAGTTGTGATAAAAGTACTATAGATGTGAATTATTATAGTGTACTTTGAGAAGCACTGCTACCCAGAATATTAAGCCTCCATTTTAGCAGGTTAAATAATATAATCTTAACTACAAACTGGTTAAATGTAGTTTATGGTTACTGAGGCAAATCAGGATGTTTTGTAATCTATGCCCTAACATTTTGAAATTAACATCACAGAAAACCAGTCTTCCCAAAAGAATCTCCTGTGATACCACTCTATAAGTTAGTCATAGGCTGCACGGTCCACAGTCAACATCTGGTGAGGCATTTCTCAATTTCAGGTAAAAGGAGTAGTGGCCAAAATGCATGTATGGCCTGACCCACATTATTATCCTTTCTTCCTATATACTTAGGACTTCTGTTTGTTTTAAGCAAAAAAAAGGGGAGAAACTGTTACCTACCACTTTCTCCTCTAGTCCTCTTAAGTGCAAGGTAGCATCTCATTAACCAATGTGATAGTGTGATGAGTTGGGCTAGGACAGTTGGCAGGTATGTTCTCTCCTTTTGACTACTTAAGAGAGACACTCGAAAGTTAAATGTTTCTTTTTTCTTTCTTTTAAAAAACTGTCTAATTTAATAGTGATTAACCATAGTAGGGGGTCCAATCTGATGAAATTTCGGGAAAGTAACAGGTCCCACTGAGCCACATGCCAGCTCCATCCAGGGTTGGAGATGTTTACCCAAGATTTATAAATTTACCTGGCATTATTTTAAGTTTATGTAAAAAATATTTAAGTATATACATATGTGTATGCATATATATAATATATATTATATACATATATACATATAATATATACATACATATAATATTTCACTTTAGTTTGTATTTAAAATTTTTAGCCTACTTTTTACCAAATGGTATGCATTTCCCAATTTCATTTAAATAAACATGTAGATACCCAACTTTGTGAAAATAGGTTAGTATCAATGTACTCTTTTATGTACTCTACATACCGCCATGTTACATGAACATTCAGTGGAAAAGTTATTTTGATTTGAAGTTTATAGACAGAAGAATTTCTATTCCTTTAAGTTCCTTGTTTATTTTGACAATAATTATGTTTTGTGTCCAGAGCTTTATTAACAATACTACTTTGCTCTCCTAAAAAGCTCTCTAAGTGGAGGGGCAGAACTAAACCAACCTCACCATATTTCCCTCTTCTGCTTTCTTCTACCTTTATTTATGAGAGAATAGGAGAAGAGAGAGACAGACAGAGAGACAGAAAGAGACACAGAGAGAAAGAGACAGAGAATGAATGAGAATGAATCAGGGAAAGAAGCAAATTAGATTCAGGAGCTGGAAAAGGTTCAGAGTGCTAGCTGTTCTACTGTGACAAACCACGCTGTCCTTTCCTTACGAAATGATGAATTCAGAGACAAAGATTCCTGTCTTGATAAAGATGAATAATTGGTAGAATGATGTGGTGACTCTTGGGTGAAACTGGCTGAAATAAAATGGTTTGCACACATCTGCAGGACCTGATGATGGTGACAGGCAGTTTCTATGTATGTTAAGGCAAGCAAATTATTTGCAGAAATTCTAGGAAAGATTTTGCCTTCTCCATGGCCTATGGTGCTTCTCTGTAAACATGTAGGCATGTTCTATATTGTGCTTACAAATAATACAAAGTACTCCTTAAAAAAAGGTCCACAGGTAGTTTTTCTGAGTGCCACTTTATCACCATAGAAATGGTGTCAGCATCTCTAGTGCTTGTGGCAGGATTTAAATGTTACCTATTCTCTTTAATTCCTCCTAAATTTCTGGAGGAGATCCAGGACATTGATGAACTTAAGCTGAGACTAAGGAAGTTGATGGGGGTCCCATCTCTCATATATCTACATCTTTCCACTTTTATCTCCCTTTTCTGTCTCCTTATCTTTCCCCCTGCCCATGTTTTAGGTCTGGCAATGATACACGCATGATTATTGGGAATGAGGGCTACATAATTTAAAAGCATTACCCCAAGGCACAGGAATCCCATAAAATACAGACATACAAAATACAAAGAATTTGGTTATTTATTTATTTATTTTGAATAAAAAAGAGGGCAGGATAACAATACTACTGTCTCTGTATACAAAACACAACATGAGATATTGCATCACGTTTACAAAACTGCATTATGTACAGCACCAAATATTCACAGTAACTTTGACTCCAATACCAGAATCATATAGGAAATGGAAGTGAATCCAAGATGGAAAAATGAGCAAATCGAATGGCCATACAATCAGCCTGGCAAAGAAATGCCTGAACATTTTAGGCACAAGAAATGAAAGTTCTGTTATCCTTTGCTTGGGTTGTAAGGAACAGCTTTAAGTTCCAGTTCTCTAGTGGGGCCTGCTGCTTAAGAAAAACAACAAAAAGGGTGCCTTATATATTTCTTCCCTCCACAATCGTCCTGACTCCAAACATTTCCCAAGAGAACTCCACTGTAAGTATTAAATAGCCTATGGACACTAATGTGTCAAGGTACTTTTCCAGGAATATGGTCAAATGTCGTCGTGGCTGTAAATCACAAATGTCTGGCTCAGCCATTTGAAACGTGAGGCTCTAGTCCTCTTCCAATCATTAACTGTAGTGTTGAAAGCAGTGAAAAAGGGGAATTATGCTTCACCTTGAAGGTGACAAAGACTCATTAATTCATTCATTCAACATATTTAATGAATGCCTACTATGTGCAAGGCACTTTGTTAAGTGCTCAGGGGATTAAAAAAAATGAATGATGTTCCCTGACCTCAAGGAGTTTACAATCTAGTAATCCACACTTTTTACATATACACATACAATTAAAAGACTTGGAGTAGCTCTAAGTCTTTTTTTCTGAACAAAGGACATTCCCAACATTAGGTTGCCACCTAATGATACTGTTGTTAATAAAAGATTATGCTTTTTTAACAATAATAATGTCTAGGAAGTGTCACCCTCCCCACCCTTCTCCCCAAGTCTTATTATTCAGAAAAATAATATTTATTTAAACTCAACTATAAGGATGTAAGAACATTTTCTTTCCATACCACTAAGATTTCTGATGAACCTTCCATTTGTTTGAAAATTAGTGTAAAAATATTCATAGATACTTTGTACAACTCAAAGCTGAGCACATGGTTGAAGATTAGTACAGGTGTTGATTTAAAGGAAAAATCCATTATATATATCTATATATCTATATATATACAGCCTCGTTTTTTCTGAACTGTCATATATCTTCAAGGATTTTGGTATTTACCCTTCTTTCTTGCATCTGAAAGAACATTTGTGTCAAACACAAATGGGTCAAACACACAAGTGCAACAATTCTTAGAACATTCTTCATGATTCCAAATAAGGTTTATGAGATCACTGGATTTCAAGCTCAAAGAGACCTTAGAGGCCGTCCTGCCCAACCCCCTCATTTCACAGAAGAGAAAACAGATTTATAGAGGGGAAATGGCTTCTTCTGTGTTACCCAGTCAGTAGAAGAGTTGGGATTTGAGCCCAGGTCTTCTAATGTCAAATCTAGACTCTTTCCAGGGCCTCTAAATTTAATGACCAAAGACATTTTGGGGCTGCCTACTTTTATCCAGCACTATTTATAAGCACCTTGTTATACATTAATATAAAAAACATTCACCAGTCCAAATACACCCACACACACCCCCCCCCCACACACACACCCACACCCACACACACACACACACACACACACACACCCATGTCTGTCTACTATAAGATGGGTAGAGTGGTAAGGTGAGAAACTGCAGAACTTCAACTATGCTTACTGGCTGACAAGAGCTAAATTCTGGAACTTTTTTACTTTTAAGAAGTTTGCAGTGATAGGATTCCAACACAGCTAAATGAGTTATTTTGTATCTTAAAAATCAACATAAGATTCAAACCAATCTCAAAATTGAATTCTCAAACCAATTAGTTATTGCTTTACAGTTGACAAACTTGATACTAGGTCTTAACTCTAAGCCACCACTCCCTTATTTCAGTTGTTTGAAGCTGGCCAATTGCTTCCTTTTCTTTAAAATGAAGATGCCGCTGAAATCAAATGATCTCTAAGGCTCCTCTCCGTCCTAACTTTTTGAGTCTTCTAGCACTAAAATTATGTGATTAAATAATACCTTATATCTGTGTAACACTTCATAATTTTCAAGTCCTTAACATAATTTATTGTTTGGACCTTTATTTTCAAAACAAACTTGGGAGGTGGATAGACAAGAACATTCCCCATTTACAAAGAAACTGGGGCACAGAAAATTCAAGTAGGTTTATAAGGCAACTGATGGACCTTTCATTTCTCCCAGCTCTACCCAAATAAACCTATGAACTCTCAGCCCCCAGGAGGTTCCCACAAAAATCTGAAACTGAAAGCTCATACTTGCTATTTTTTTAGACTGTCAGAAAATCAAATGGAAGTCTCTTTCCTGAGAGGCAAGAACTGTACCAATGAATCATCAATGTCAGGAGGCCTTCCTCTTGATTAAAATGCCAAAGTATCCCTGAATATTTGAAGAAAACCCAAGATAAAAAAAAACTGAATTTAAAACAGAAAGCAAGCAATAATACTCATATTATAAAAGGATTAAACACAGGGTTCCTTTACATATCTAGTTCCCCTATAGTACTTAAAACTGTATTTATAAAAATTAAATTGACACAAAACTTCCCGAGAACATATTATTTAAGGCATGGTCAAATGGAAAGAGGGTTGGACTAGGAGTCAAGAATACCTGGTTTTGAATTCCACCTCAGGAGCTCTGTGTGACCCTGGACAAGTCACTTAATCGCTGATCCTCAGTTTACTCATCTATAAAGTGGGGATAATAATAGCACTTATGTCACAGGGCTATTGTGAGAATCAAATGAGATGATGAATTTAAAGTGCTTTGCAAACCTAGAAGCACCATATAAATAATAGTTATTATTATTTAAGAAGAGATAAAGATGGCTGTCAGAGGGACATAAGGGGCCTAAAGTGCTGACTTTGTATTTGTTCCCCATAAAAGAGCTAATAATATTCCTGAGAATCTTTAGTCTTCCCCAGAACAGAGACTCTAACATATGCAGTAGAACTCTAAACTCTACCTTAAAGTCTAGCTTCACATACTTTTTAAGGGCATTCAGAACTCACAAATTATTGGGGGAGGGAGGGAAGGAGGTAAGTGGATGGAAACTGCAATGTAATTAGCCTTGAAGCAATTCACATTGATTTAAAAAATACTGTTTAGCTTGATGACCAGCCAATTCTGCCCCCATGAAAGTTTGGACTATATGGATTTTCTAAATGTGAGACTATTATCTAATAGTGAATGAATTCATTTAATTTCTGTTAGATCATTTATAGCTAATCCAGTAATCTCTTAGGAGATATGATGAGATTCTTGAGATAGTCACCAAGGCTCACCAGTACCTACTAGGAAAGCAGGGCACTAAGAGAAATACATGCTGATTTCAGGATGTCATGCAATGACTTACAGGTACCAGTGCCTTTAAAAAATTCAAAGCAGGCCAGTTGTAAAAAGCCATTTTAATTGGTTATCTATATAGTCCAGGTTCCATGGGGGTGAGGGATAGAATAGATTTCTTTTGGAGGCAGGAGGGCCACTACAAGGTTAGTTTCAGGATGTGAGCAAAGTTAAGGCTGTTGACATGGAAAATATTTCTTTAAAACGTTTTAGTTTTACTGTCATGAAGTAATGGAGAAGAAAAAGCCAGTATTTCCTACTTGGAAGTAAGACCCAGTTACATAATTTATCAAGTACTCTGACAAGGAGATTACTTTTAAGGGCTTCATGGGAAGGGACTTTAGAAGTTATCTAATCCAATCCCTTCATTTTACAGATAAAGAAACTGAGGCCCAGGGAGGTGAAATGACCTGCCAGACATCCCATGGGCAAGCCCTCGAAAGCCCCTGCTCCCAAGTCCAGGGCACTTGTTTCAGAGCCCAATTTAACCCTAATACTTGACTTCTAATTGAAGGTGAGCTAACTTTGGAAAACATCTTCCTTGCCGACTCAGCTGGTGTCCTCCTATCTTTCCCAAGGTGTCCTGTCCTATAATCTTTTTGGCCTTATATATGGCCTCCTTCAGTTTCCTGTTCTTTTGATTCATCATTACAATTTTGTTTATCCTGTCTTTGGCTATTCTGACCAACTTTTTCCCTATACCCTACACTTCAAATGAATCCTCTAGAATCCTTTAATCTCTCTCATGTGTACCCTTTCATTCTAACAAAGGCACCTTTATTCTTTACAACTCTGCCCCAGGTGTCACTGCCCATCTAGCTCAATTGAAGGAATTCCATCCCGGTTACCTATTCCTGCACAAAATCTTCATTTAAGGATTTATAATAAACAGCTGCATATTTACATTTTTACTATCTTTAGCTTCTTCTCCTTTGTCATAATAGGAGAGGTTCAACCTAAATCTATAATGACTCTTTGAAGGATAGTGCTTTAGTACACTGGCTACAGGAAGCAATGAACTTGCTGCATAGGCAGCTACTGAGAGGATATGATTTGTACCCAAACCAGGAAGAGCCCCCACCCCAGTCTGGCCCTGATGCCTGCAATTAGCTTGAAATTTTATTCTTTTTAGTGCAAGCATTGTTCCCCAGAAAATACTCCAAGAACGGGTAACATATCAAACAATGTTTCAAAGTAAAATAGAGAATATTTAAGTTATTAATAATGAATTTTCCTCCCCCCAGTTTTTAAAAGAGGGGGGAGCTTTTATCAAGTGATTTGGTTTTTGAAATTACCCTTTTGTCATATTAAGAAACCCCTCAAAATGGTTTAGTTAGCTTTATGAATTTGTGTTACAGTGACCTCAAAACATAAAAATTAAGGAATTCTTTGGGAGAAAAGAGAAAGGGGCAGGGGGAATCAGCAGCAGGCAAGATGGACATGGCCCTTTTGGAAAGCAATCAATGCCACTAGTTCATCCAGGGAGGAATTAATCATCAATTCAACAGATAGTACAACTGCTACAATCTGAGCAGATGTTCTACAAATCCGTCATTTCAGTTTAGGTCTCTTAACAAGCACTAGTAAGTGTCACCCTCTCTATAGTCTTATCTGAGGCTATTACAGTTAGAAGAGAATACAATTTAATATTTAATCCTTATCCTTTTACATTGTTTTAACCTAATTAACCTGTTAAGTTTGCTAATACATCCAACCCACATGCTACAACATTAACATTCTGATAAACTACTTAGGGGGAGAGGAAGAAAATGTCACATTCAACCACTAGCATCGTCAATGGTTCTAATAACTTCTGACAATGAAAAATAATTGGTACTTTTGGCAGATATAATACTAGGTAGAGCTTGCTTGAAGTCTGAGTGGTGGACACATGAGGATTTCAGAATGAATATCAAGCATAACAAGCTATCAATTACTTATCTAGGATAATAGGGACAAATTAACCCCAGGCAGAGAAAACGTGATACATACGTGGATATCAGACTCCCAAAATGCAACAGTGTTTCAACTGAAAAGTCTAGCTTCGTGTCATCTTTGCTAGCGCACTTTAAATGCAATGCGGCAGTTATCACCTCCAGTACCCTCTTCAGTGCTGAAACACAGTTATTATACAGTCATATTTGAGCTAGATAGAACAGGTTTGTTTTATTGAACTAAGACTCTGTAAACTTCTCACATTCTCTGTAAACAATCTGACATACATGATCAATATTCCAGGTCAATAGTTGGGTTCACCTAGACATTCATTTTCAAAGGTTTCACTGATTCAAGAATTTGAAAGTAACCCCCCAAATGGGGCAGCAATGCTAGTTTGTCCCTTAGTGATACTGTGGGAGTAAGCTGACCCTCAGAAGAGAACATATGTAATAGCACGGGATCATTATGACACTAAGTGAGGGTGAACTATTGACTCAAACCTTTCTCTTTCCTTCCCACAATTCAAAATTCCCTTGGGACAGGCTTCCCAGATGAGGCAAGATTCTCATTAGATAAGGCTCCACTGAAGGAGAATTAAAGCTATGATCTTGTCACATATATTGGTCGCTTTGTTTGAGGTACCTCCAACCTGGAAAATAGCTTCCTAAAATGATACACAAAGAAACTTGGGACCCTCTTTCAACTGGTTTCTTGTACTCAAGAACACATGGTTCATTAAATACAACAACAAGAGACATTTTAAATAAAAATTAAATGTCAAAATTTTAAATGGCACTTGATAATATGTAAGAACTGGCCACTTACTAACAAACCAGTTTGCCCCAAACAAACAAGACTTGAGGATTTCTGGCCATTGTTTGTCTTAATTCCTTAATTTAACATGATTCTTACAGTGGCCAAGTGAAAAAAAAAAATACTGTAGGCACTTCAGCCACATGATTTTTACTCAAAGTTTGTATTTTTTTTAAGAACTTTGTGGCTTCCCAATTCTCTCTCCTGTGAATCACCACAATGTTTGGGATTCTGAAGCCTTGATAAAAAGCATTATTTTTAGGATTGCTTCCAAAGTGACACAGACAAGGAGAAGAAGAGTTCAGTGAGCAAGAGATCAAGGCCAGGAATTAAAATCTAGTTTGCTGGGCAGAAGGATATCATGGGATCTTTTTGCCTCTGGAGATATCGCCTTGGATGCTCAAGTACTCTGCTCTCTGACTCAAATTAGTCAAGATGTATACAGAGCATTAGTCTGTAGTGCTTTATAGCTAAAAACAATATTGTAGAACTAAATCTAATTACCAGAATTAGACAGTCTACCACGGATCAAATTGGAGGAAGAAAAAATGGGATTTACAATGGAAACAGGTAACAATATTGCCAACAGCATCTGACTGAAGAAATAATGTTTACTGTTCCCGCCCATCTTTCCAAACAAGTGTGAGCCACCTCAAGATAAATGAATTATGGACTAAGTCCAGAGCCAATGATTCAATTCACATATCCAAGCCTATTACAATTCCAGAATGCCTATTTCTTGCTTTAACAAGGGCAAGTATTATTTTATTACCCTGGTTTATGATAAAAGTACATAGAAATTTTGCATCTGGTATGTTATCTGGCTCTGTTCAATTAGACTGAACATACATTTGGCATCAGTGCAACCCAGACAAGGATTCCCCTTTCTTAGC
Organism: Pseudochirops corinnae; assembly: GCA_028646515.1. Lineage (NCBI taxonomy): Eukaryota > Metazoa > Chordata > Mammalia > Diprotodontia > Pseudocheiridae > Pseudochirops > Pseudochirops corinnae. The sequence continues at coordinate 212,630,771 of CM053585.1, forward strand.
TGCCTTGCCTTTCTCAGGAATTCTCTATGATCATCTTTATTATACCCCTCCCTTGGATTATAAAAGTTTGCTTAGAAATACACACAATTAAAACTACTAAAAATAATGTTAATACAATAGTGGTTTTCTTTCAAAAGAAAACAAAGAGCCTAGAATATAAGCAATTAAATAAATTTACTTCAAAACCAAAGAGGGATGAAAGAGGGAATCCTGAATACTTGGAATCCTGAAATATTTTTAAGAGTTGGTTAATGTGATCAGATTATATGGAAGGAATAGCTAATTGAAAAATGTTACATATGAGTATTAACCAATAACAGTCCCATCCAACTGATCCTCATTTGGCACAGCAAAACCAATTTTAGTCTTTTAGTCTCAATACAGTATTACTATAAAAGGCAAAGGATGATGTTTGTTCATTTGGAGAGAAACCAATAACTAAAATGCTCATTTCTGTTTCCTCTGAAGGGCTACAGCAGGTATGCAGGCCACTTGCTAAGAAAAAACAAAACTGTATACAGTTTACGATAGTTCAACATTTGATGGTATGCTGAGTGCTAGGATTTGTCAAAAGCCAGCTATTAGAAGATGGAAGCTCTCTCCAGATCTAGGAGATTATTCTAGTCAAAGAATAAAAGGAGCCAGTTTGACTTGGCCTAAAGAGGTGCTTTCCCAAGCTGGTCAGAAGAAGCCATCTGGTTTCCAGTAATGTTAGGAGATGGTTATTGTCCAGGATGTTTTCCATCAAAAGACACATGCCAAATAAGAGTGCCCATTAGGTAAGAGGGGCTTGCAGTCACCTCAAAGATGCTTCAGCAAATCCTCGTTATCCAGAAATATAAAAAAAGATGCACATCCACCTCTCGAGGCAATAGAGACCTGAGCCTCTAAGATAGGAGTCTCCAATATCCTATTTATAGGAATAAGGATAGCATCTCTCCTCTTATATAGGCAAAGTTTACTCCTGTGCTTTTTTTTTCCCTTTCAGCAAAGGAAGTTTTTTTTTTTTTAATAGCAAAACAATTGCCTTCTCCATCTTCCCATGACTGTCATTTAGAAAACAGGGGAGTCGCAGAATGGGCAAGGGCCTTGTAATAACCTCTTTATCCAGTCAGGATCTGTGAAAAGGAAAACAAGAGGTATCAAACATGGATTTTATAAATCACAATACAGAGCAGAGTACAGGGGAAATAAAGAAATGGAGAAACAAAGAAAGGAAGTTAGAAACTAATCATTTATATGACCTTAGAAAAGTCACTTCCCTTCTTAAATCTCTTTTTTTCTTTTTGGAGGGAGGAGGGCAGGGCAATTGGGATTAAATGACTTGCCCAAGGTCACACGGCTAGTAAGTGTTAAGTGTCTGAGGCCATATTTGAACTCAGGTCCTCCTGACTCCAGGGCTGGTGCTCTATTCACTGCCCCACCTAGCTGCCCCTTGTTCTTGAATCTTTTAATTCATCATTATACATTCTTCCCAACTGGCAAGATTTTACACTTATTTTTATAAATGGTTCTGAATAAATTAAACTCGTAAATTTTTGTTCGGTTCATCTATCTCCATAATGACGTGCAAAAATGCCATGAATTTTTCACTGTGGTCAATGTTAAAAAAAAATACTCAGCAAAACAACAGTCCTAACTTTCTTAAATAAACACTTTAGATCAGTTCAACTCAAAGCAGAGAAGGAGGTTATGATCAGCTGTGTTTCTACTTTTGCTAAAGGAGACCCCAGAAGTTGGGCATAATGGTAGACATCTGTTGTTGCTTAATAAAGACTATTAACAAAGTCAATTGTCTCATGTCTGATATCAACCTGGGCTAGTTAAAAAGTCCTCTGTTCTGTGATCACAACAATACCACTGTTGAGTTGTTTCAGTCATGTGCAACTCTTTGTGACCCTCATTTGGATTTCTTGGCAAAGATACTAGAATGGTTTGTCATTTCCTTTTCTAGCTCATTTTAAATATGAGGAACTAAGACAAACAGGTTTAAGTGACTTGCCCAGGGTCACATGGTTATGGTTAGCAAGTATCTGAGGCTGGATTTGAAGTCATGAAGATGAGTCTTCTTGATTCCAAGCCCAGTGCTCTATCCATTGTGCCAACTAACTACCCTTTATATCCCCAAACTAGTAAACCATTTAATGAATATGTATTAAAGCCAGGCCTGTACAACCTACAATCCATCAAAGGATTTTGGGCAGCCCACCCAAAATCCTTTGCAGGCCATAGGTTTTGCAGGCCTGTGTTAAAGGGAACCACCAATCAGTCAAAAAAGTATGGACCTATTGCATATCACTCCATTTATCAAGAAAAATCCCAAATACATATACAACTTAGACATAAATAATGGTATCCTCAGCAATTTAGAAAAGTAAAGAGAAAACTACCTTTTAGATCTATGGATAGGGGAAGAGTTTAGGCCTAAGTAAGCAAAAGAAAGTCACTGAATATAAAAGACCACATGGAAGAGGAACCATGGAAGCTGAGAGCCTGCCTCTAGTCAAGATGAAAAAACCGCTCCTTGGGTATTTAATGCAAACTAAGAAGATCATGATTTACTAGGGGTGGAGAAACTTGACTTTTACAATTAGATGGCTGAGTTAAGGACTTACTAATTAAGGATAATTGGAAATTAATTGCCAATTAAAAAGAAGGGTTTTTTTGATTGAAGAGATTAAGACAATGTGACCTAGGGGTGGAAAACTTTTGACCTCTGTACTTTGTGTCAATTAAGGAGGCTTGTCTCCTTAAGAATGATTGAGTTACTAAATGAATGTACTTTGTTTAAAATTATGTGACCACTTTGGTGAAAACTATGTGGCCACTTTAGTGAAAAGTTGTTATGCCATAACATTGTAAATGCTGTACTTTGGTTTCTGTGAATGTTTTGCCATAATTTGTTACTGAATAGAGAGTTCACTATACTGTGTAATCAGAACCTTGAAAGTTATTCACAGCAGCAGTCTGCTGGAAGGCTGCTTTTGGCTTTACACCCATCTATGAGAATTATGCCCTTTTCCATGCCATCCTTCATTTAGAATTGGCTGGCCATGACCTGACAGATTACCTCATGAGATACTGACAGAAAGAAGGCACGGCTTCACTACCATAGCTGAAAGAGAAAATATTCATGACATCAAGAAGTTGTGCTGTGCTGCCCTAGACTTTGAGCAGGAGATGGCCACTGCTACTTCATTCTCTTCCCTGGAGAAGAGGTAAGCATTTCCTAATGGCCAGGTAATCACCACTAGCAATGGGAGATTCAGGTGTCCAGAGGCCCTCTTTCAGCCATCCTTCATGGAGATGGAATCCTGTCCCATTCATGAGAACATTTTCAATTCTATCATGAAGTATGATGGTAATATCCAAAAGGATCCACATGCCAAGACAGGTAGCAGTATCTGGTGATTCTACTACATACCCTGGTTTTCCTGACAAAATACAGAAAGAAAGCACAACTCTGGCGCCTAGCACAATGAAATTGAGGATCACTGCTTCCCCTGAATGGAAGTATTTAATCTAAATTGGTGGCTCTATTTAGGTTTCTCTCTGTACCTTCTAGCAGATGTGGATCAGCAAGCAGGGCTATAATGAATCGGGTCTATCCACATTGTCTATCACAAATGCTTCCAAATGGACTGCTAGCAGATCCAAAGCATTTGTTGCATGACTATTTACAAAGTATACATTTGCCTTGGCAAAAATACACCTCATGTTAGCCTCATGAAACTGGAATGAGCCTTCTTTGAAAAGAAACTTGTCCTTGGGGAAGTTTGTATATGATATTAGACAAATATGGGCACTTTTTAGATTGTTGAAGCATCACTGACTTGCCCTCATATTCAAGTTAATAGTTGTTTCCTTGGTGTACATTTTTAGCTTACCTTATACATATCTTTGATCTAAACCCTGATACAGGTCACTTCATTTCAAGAAGTAAGGCTGAGAGTTAGCTCTTATAGAGAACTGACCCGATAATATGGCAATGTAGTATCTGGCTGATTGACCCTCAACAGCTGTACTATTTAGTTCTATAAAAAATCAGATCTGTACAGGGTATCTAAAGGTCAGATTTCCAGCATCTAAAAGAACTGACTTGCAGAATTTCCATCATAAGGCTGGCAAGAGTTTATTACATGTGTCATTAAATTATATCTTGCCACCATCCTAACAGGTACACATACTGAAACCAAGCCTTAGGAGCCATTTCTTTTTATTTGCCCCCAACCCACTATTTTCCCCCAGTGTCATGGGGTTAAGTTACTCAGCCTTGAGTTGCAAAAAAGTCTGCATTCACAACCTGTAAATCTGTGCATCTGGTTAATTTATGTAAGATTTTTGTGGTTGCCTTAATGTTTTCACATGACAATAGAATACTAAAATTTGTAAGTCATTTTAATAGTTGAGAATTGTGATGCCCAACATTTAATTATGTAAGGAAAAATAAAAGTGTTATAAATAAACTAAAATATATATATAAGGAACTGATTTAAATTTATAAGACTAAGAGTTATTTTCCAATTAGTAAATGGTCAAAGAATAGGCAATTTTCAAAGGAAGAAATCCAAGTTATCAACCACATAAAAAATGTTCCAAATCACTAACAATCGAAGAAATACAAATTAAGGCAGCTCTGAAGTCCTACTTCACAGCCATCAGATTGGCAAAGAAAACAAAAAAAAGAGGAGGAAAATATGAAATATTGGAGGGACTATGGAAAAACAGGTACCCTGGCACACTGTTGGTGAAGCTATGAATCGATCCAGTAATTTGGGAAAGCAATTTAGAACATGCCCCAAAAGTTACAAACCTATGCAAACTCCAAACAGGCCTAAACCCCAAAGAAATCAAAGCAAGAGGAAAAGGAGTCACATACATGTTAAAAAAAAATCTACAACAGCTCTTTTGGCAGTAGCCAAAAATAGAAACTAAGGGGGTATCTACCTATTGGAGAATGGCTACACAAATGAAGGCATATGAATGTAGCAGAATACTACTGTACCATAAAGAATGATGAAAAGGATCTTTTCAGAGGAAACTAGGAAGACCTCCATGAAGGGTTGCAGAGTGAAGTGAGTGGATTAGGAGAACAATTTATACAAGGACAATATTAATACAGAGAAAAACAATTCTGAAAGATAGAATTCTAATCAATGAATTGATAAACTAGGAGTTTTGGGGGAACAATCACCTCCTAAAAGAGGAGTGATGGTCTTAAAATGCAAATGAAACAAATTTTTCTACATCACCAATATGGGAACTTATTTTCCCAGACTATACATATTTTTCATAAGAGTCTTAAATTTTTTTAATTGCTCCAATGGGAGAGGAGATAATGTTTGTAAAAATATTTTTCAAAATATATATTTTAAAAAACCCTAGAAGCTCTATCTTAAAATATTGTATTCTCTTCCCACATAAATGGGGGCAACTAGACATAATGGGACATAGTAAATTATATCAAGGAGCAGAAGGAAAAAAAAGGAGTAGGGATAGATCAGCACAAATTCTTAACTGCTGGAAAAACAATTCAAAATAACTATCCTACTGAAGAGTGGTAGTATCATCTTTATGTCCAAGGAACAATATTATTAAGAATCTCATTTGAACTTTTCTTATTTAATCAATGAAATACAATGGTTTGCACACACAAATCAAGTCCTAACCCTGTCATATTTTAGAGTGAGTCCATTGTCTACAGACATAGCATAACTCACCATAGCAAACCACATAGCCACTTGATTCACATAGTAAATGTAATATATATACTTAGACACGGCATTCTCCAATTACCATTTTATAATTAGAGCTGTGGCTAAACAATAACATTGTAAAGAGCAGAATATTACTTCTGCTTTCACTCTCTGCCTGCATAATAGGAAAATGATTCTGAGCCTGACCTGAGTTGTTATACTGATGACTGGGCATTCTGCCAGCATTCTTAATCCCATACTTCCAAGCCAGGGAAGACACTCACTCACCTTCTGGAGCTGGATGTCGTGCAATGCTGTCATGAAGCAAACACCTCCTGTATATCAAACTCTGGCAGGACTGGTAGGTTAAAAAGCACCTGAAAGAAGATATTGTACTGTCAGGAGAAAAAGTTTGCTAGATTCAAACCAATAAACTCTGAGAGCAGTATGGTATTTGGTTGGAGGTTCACCATGGGCAGCTAATTATTTTGAAAAGATATGAACCAAAGTGAAAGAACAAAAATAATCACAAGCTCAAGGTGGCATCTAGATGTCGATACTAGTAAAAACCACACTTGTTGTGACCCCATATGATTGGCATATATCAAGGAAATGGTTTACGTATAGGGGATTAGATTAATGTGGCAAAGGCTTATGGAGGGTTATGCTCAGGCAACAGCAGTCAAAAGAAATGGTACTGATGAGAGGTAATTATGGATAGAGAGGATCTTTCTTAACTGCAGTTCCAATTTCTCTGTTAATTCAAAGGTATCATTCGCTAGTCTGGAAAGAATTCAAAATCTGCTTTATAGATGGCTGGACCATGAAATTCTTTGTCTTATGTCAGAAAATTTATAGAGCATACAAGATGCATGTTCTAGACACTGCTGAGTTTGTGATTTTTATTAGCCAACATCTCTATCTGAAGAAAGCTACAAGCTAGTTGTAGGGAGAGAGGAAGAAAGAAGAGAAGGAGAGGTGGAAAATGCAATATAGATAAATTTAAACAACAAAGACTACATAAAAGATATAACATAGATACAAAAGATCCATTGATTCTAAGTGAGGAAAGATGGGATGCAATGGGATGGTGCAGTACAATAGGTCATTCCAGATCACTCAGAATATATTTCTTGGAAAATAAGGAGGAAACTATTCCAATATCGAATAAAGGATTAGAGGGAGAAGAATTAACAGTAAAACACCACAAGTGTCCAGTACAGTATTCAGAAATTACATTTTGTCATAATCTTTATCAGAAAAAACAACTGTCTTTGTTAAAAAGCCAATCTGCTCAAAATGTGAAATTCACAAAAAGTTTAATTTTCCATAATGAGCCATTTAGAACAAGTCAATTACAAACAAAAATAACCCTAACCAAATGAATAAGAAAACTACATAATGAACTTGAAAATTTTAATTTAAGCTGTTCCCTCCTTAACCTGTAGATGAAAAAGTGTCAATAGCAGGTCCTACCAAAATTATAGCCACTCCCCCACATTAACTTATGAACAACAAACACCTTTAGTGGGTAACATTTGAACATATCAGGGGCAGTTGTTTGCTCTAGTCTATAAGGGGAACAATCACTCAATCAATAAACATTTATTAAGCAACTACTATGTGCCAGGAAGTGTGCTATGCATGGACTTAGCACAAAAACAGAGCTGATTTAAAGCCACTTACCGAAGCCAAATGTGCCCATTGGAGCAAACTGCCTGCTTACGATCTGTGAATGGCAAAATTTCTTTACACAAGCTGCAGTGTTCAGGGAAAGTTTGTTTGTTCATCTTCTTTGAGATGTGTCCAATGAGTACCTAAGAAGACAGAGTAGAAGCAATGGTTAGAGGTGAATGTAGCATTATTGAAAGGGGGATTCCTCAGAAGGAAAAATCCCATTAAAATAAAGAAAAAGTAATTTAAAACCCAATGGGAGTAAAGAGGTAGACAGACTAATAATTATCTTATTGGCTATCCAATAGCCTGAGAAGGAAGAAGTTGCACCATTGACTGCACTTAAGTAAACTGATAGAAATATTGAATGAAATAGAAGTCATTCATGGCAATGTATTAATAACATAGACTGAGTTCATCAAGGCAAAAACTGTCCCTTAAAAGCAAATACATACTATCACCCTCTGTTTCAAATATTTTTGAAATGAGGACCTGAAGCTTTTATTACAGGTTGTGAAAAATGCAATGTGATCATTAAATTGTTTGAAGCTGTACAAGGAAAATTATCCCTTCTATGTGCAAAATGTCATTGCTAGAAAGTATAGCTCAGAGCATCATTTCCTATGTAAAAGTAGCTAAATGCTTATTTCTAAGAGGCTAGAAAAATCCAGACGATGTCAGTCTTGGTAAACAACAACTAGGAGTTTAAAAAATTCAACTTTACCTTGCAATAATTTATCAGAACACAGAAGTAAGAGTTGACATAGTGGATCAGATCAATAGTCCTTATAGCTTAGAGTTGGTTAAAAAAAAGGTCCCAAGGGATGAGCTGAAGGACCAACTTGTTCTCCCTGATATCAACTGTAAAGGCCATATATACTCTAGTTTCTCTTTATCATCATATATGAACAAATGTTTTTGAATCCATTTGTGTGTATGTGTATGACATTTTTTTTTTACCTCTACTCCCTATTCCTGTAATGAGTTCCATAAGTTTATTATTCACTGTGTGAAGTGGAACTTTCATTTGTTCTAAACCTACCTCACAGAGTTGGAAAGGGTATCCCTTGTCTTATTGTTTAGAGACTTGATTAAAAGGTCGGGCTTCCCTTTTATCCATATGCTGTTCATAATATTACAAATTTCAATTATATTTCCTCTCAGTGTAAAGAATCCCCTTTCTTCTAGTACAGTCCCCACCCATCCTTCCCATCACTTTCCAGTCTTCTTGAGGTACAGCAACCAGAACTGCACCGAATTCCACTAGAGTTTTAATATAAAAAGCAGTTTAAAGTTTAGAAAACAGGAATCAGAACTGGAAAGAGCCTCAGAGTTCAACCTCCTCATGTAATGAATAAGGCACCTGGGATTAAGAGAGATAAAGTGACTTGCCCACGGTTATAGGACTTCTGTTTTGTTTTCAATTATCCTTATTGGTGACATGCAGTGTTTTGTTGGCCCTTTTTAGCAGCAGCAACAGACCAAAATAATCAGGAATACTTATGATGATTTCTAAGTCATTTACACAGATAGTTTGAATTTAAAAAAAAAAAACACTAAAAACCCTTGCACAGATTAAACTCTATGAACTACAGAAAGATGCATGTTTAGCAGACACTTTTCCCTTTTGTAAGGGCTTTGTGGTGGCTGCCCAACTCATGCAAAAAAAAAAAAATCAAATTTCTCAAAATCTTGGCAAACAACAACAATACAACTTTGAATAAGGCAGTATATATATGTATATATGTATATATGTATATGTATATATATACACACTGTATATGTATATATACATATACTGCCAATAGCTTTCTAAAAGTGCTTTTACATGTGTCATCTCATTTAATTCATGTAACATCCCTGTAATGCAGGTACAACAGGTGCCAGCACCTCCATTTTAGAGAGGAGAAGGTTGAGATTAATGGAGGTTAATAGTGAAGAGATGACAAAAAGCAATTTAACTGGCAACGTGAGGTCTCTTATCTCTTAGTCCAGAGCTGTACCACATTAATACTGACATAATGCCAACACACCAAAGTTCAGCCAAATAAATTAGTCAATATAAAAAATACCTTAAATTGGGGCAGCTAGGTGGCACAATGAATACAACACCAGCCCTAGAGTCAGGAGGACCTGGGTTCAAATCCAGCCTCAGACACTTAACACTTACTAGCCATGTGACTTTGGGCAAGTCACTTAATCCCAATTGCCCTCAAAAAAAAAAAAGCAAAAAAAACCACCTTAAATTCTAGGGAGGAAAAGTACTTTATTATGGTTTAGTTGCATTTTACAGGTGAGAAAACTGAGGCAAATAGGAAATAGGGTTAAGTGATTTGCCCAAGGTCACACAATTATTACATGTCTGAGGCCACATTTGAATTCAGAAAACTGAGTCTTCCTGACTCCAGGCCCAGCACTCTATTCACTGCACCACCTAGCTGCCGTCTAAGCAACAACAATAAGAAAACAACTTGAGCACGTGAAAACATCCACAATACTTCACATTTTAATCTAGTGGTGACTAAAGTAATTGTGGGGGTTCTATAAAATTACTGCACTGAATACTACACAGTAAAGACATGGTAAAATTAAATATTTAAAATAGTCTTTAAAAAGTACTTAAATAAGACGAGTGTTTTAATGAACATTCTGAATTGTACCTGTCAAGAGATTATACAGCCTTTTGGATACAGCAACAAGTAATCTATGACTATACTATACATACAGATTTATGGTTTAACATGAGGGGTAATAATATTTGAACTTTATACCTCCAATTTATACTGGAGAAAGACTTTAAACAATGACAGCAAATCACTAGGGCAGAAAGCAGCAGACAATGGAGGCTTTGAACTTGTCTACATCAGTTTCCTCTTCTGTAAAATGGGGATAATTATAACACCAACCCCCCCAGGGTTGTTGTGGGAATAAAAATGGGATATTTTTAAAGTGCTTTGCAGACTTTAAATGCCATATAAATTCTAGTTATTATTATTATCATCTTTAAAAAAATAATACAGGTAACATTTCCTATATATTTTGCATGTCCCTGCTCGCTAGATTAGGAAAAGTTCTATTCCTGAATCTATTAAAGAAAAAAGCACCAACATACAGCAACTAACATTTGGAGGAGAAAAAGGAAAGAAAGACAGGTGTGCAAAAATCTCTTTCATTCTCTTTGTGAGGACCACCCCATAATACATACCCTGCTAAATGCAGCTTCCTTGTACCCATTTATCTAGAAAGCCTTACACTGACACCAGGTTTCTTCTTCCAAGAATCTATCTTGTATTCACCCAAAGTCTCATGCAATAATTTTTCTCCTACAAATTCAGTAGCTTAAAAGACTATTTTGTGAAATACTAAAGCAAAGAGCATGCTTTATGAATCCCATTATGGCTATGTCTTTCTCATGGAAGGAAATGCAGACCTTTGACACAGTGTCACCGTTGTCATCAGTTATCACCTACCCGTGCTGTTCTGTCATCATAGCCTTCATCAGACATTAAAAAGTCACAGAGGCCTCTGGTGGGGATGCTAGTGTTCTCTGTGATCCATGTATGCAGGTACACTTCCCCTAATACCCTCTTCATGTGCTCCCTAGTTAAGTGCATTTCTACAGCTTCAATTCTTCCTTGGATCTCAAGGAGCTTTTCTTCCATTGGCTCACGACCTGCATCTCCAGACTGAATGGGTGAGCTATCAGCTAGATCTTCAGCATCTCTTTCTTTGTTTCCCTCATGACCACTTGGCTTGCTCATTTGTTTGAAAGAAGTTCCTTCTTCCTGTTGCTCCTCCTCAGTATGGCCCAGCCCAAGAGAGTCAGTAATTAAGACTTTGCTGTCTTCATGGGTGGGCTTCCATAACACCTCTGAGGGGGTTTTCTGCATTGATTGGTATAAAATACGCAAGAGGAAAAGTTTAAAACGCCAAAAGTAAGTAGACCCAGAACCTTCAATTTTTTTGTCCAAGGCTTCTTGTAAAAACTGAGGGATATGTTTATCTTTCAAAATTTTCCAGCGTACCAGGTCTAATAAGTCTACCTGCTTAAAGAGGTTTTGAACTGAAGACTCTAAAAGTTGAGCTGCTGCCTCTTCAAATGTTTTGAGAGTGACAAATTGAACCTGGTAGTTTTTATTAACAGGGTGGAGACCATTGACCATGCCTTCAGTTGTAATGACTGCCAGGTAAGCACCACAGGGGCTTACTGCTATCCCATGAGTCCTCACTGAGCCAAATACTTCTGATAGTTTAATCAGCTGGTGCTCAAACTTTAATGCAACGTCTGTAAAAATGGGAATCAGTTGCCTCACCTTTCCATCACTTGAGCATGTGTATACTGTACCATTTTGTTTGTCTGCAGTCATGGAAACAATTGGTAGTGTATGAAGTCCTGTGACATGGGAATTATGGACATTCAGACCAGCTTTGGATATCAGAAGAAGACACCAAAACACATAGGATCCCCTAGCAGCCACCACTAAGCTACAACTACATTTCTGATAAGGATGATAAAGAGGAATACATTTAATGCTGTGCACTGGCAACTGGTCCATTTCTTTCCATAGAATAACAGGTTGCCTTAATGTGAAGTAGCCCTTAACTGCTTTGAGGTTAACAGGAAGAATTTTAACAGGCCCAAAAGCGCTCCCTACAATGAGCCCACTCATCTTTCGGTTGTTATGCTCATACTCCCACCAAAACAAAACGCTAGGAGAGGTAATCCCTGATTCAATGGTGTTGCATGAAGAGATGGATTCCTTCCCAATAAATGGGAGCTGAAACTGCCACACTGCAATGTTTCCATTTTCAAAAAGGACTGCCAGGAGAACACTGCCGACATCACGGCACTCATTATTGTGTTTGACCTGCTGGGTGGTACAAATGCCTGACCACTCCATCCGTACAGGCGTCTGCATGCTGTGTCTCCTCTGAAACTCAGCAAAGTCCCCGAGGTCTCCTTCAGGGGCTTCATTTTTGGTGAGCTTATAGCTGGTCTCATAAAGGCGCTCTCCATAGATCTCAGTTAGATCCACCAGCTGTACCCACTGCAGTCTGTTGAGGTTAGCTTGGATGGTCAATCGATTGTCCATGGTCAATGCTGACAACAGGCATCTCCCATTAGCATCACAGCCCATTGGGGACCAGCTGGTGTACTTGAATCCTCTCATTGGTGGCAAAGATTTTCCTTCAGGATTGAATACCCTATCTAGCATGAAGCTCTGACTGACTGTGGGGTCCTTAGAGGTGGCAAATTTCTCCTTACATTCAGCAACCTCCTTTTTTGAACCAACCTGGAGGAAAAAAAGAAATTTTTAAAAACTGGATAACACTATCTCAAATTAATGCAAATATACTGTATCATTTACTATGCATCAAGTGATTCATATTAAGATTAGAGATAAATGAATACCTTCAATATTGCTTCTACTATTTTGTGGCAAACTGGGCACTCAAAAGAAAATGGTACTTGGAAAAATTCTGACATAACTAAAAAACAACTGAAAATCTAAGAGAATATAAAACACACTATTCCCCTCCTAACACAGAGATATGGGGACAGATCATTGTATATAATGTCAAATGAAGTCAATGAATCAAATGGTTTTGTTTAATTGTCATTCTTTGTCTTATCTTTTAGGTTCAATCTCCTGTTGAGGAGACGAGGGGGGCATCTACAAAAATGTACAAATTTATATATATAAGAATAGTGTACTGACATTCTCCAAGGATCAACTAAAATTACTTACTCCAGGTTAGCTATTAAGTTTTTTAAGTGAACAGTAAGTATTATTAACAACTTGACCTCCCCCTTTATCTTGAAGAGGAAAAACCATATGGTTAGCTGGTCCTTAGTGCCATGAAATAATAGGTGTCAAATACCAACACAGCATTCAGCTAGGCCTAACACAAAACATTAAGTGTATTAAAAGGCATGTTTCTTTGATATAGTTAAGTGTCAGATGTTTTACATTCCTTTAGGGAACAAAAACCTTCCTAGAGCATACCTGACCTCAGGGGGCGGTAGCAGAATGAGTACTTTTTAATGACAAGTGTTGTTTGTAGTTAAATGTTCCCTCTAAGTTTCTTATTGGAAACTCTGCTCATAAATTAGTCTCATAGCTGATGTCAATGGTGTCAATCAATTATTTTTTCCCCATGGTCCTCTTACAGGTGACCTCTAACTTGAGCTAACTAGTATTCAGCATCCCCCAGACACATCCTATGCATTCTTGTTCCCCAAATGTGGAAGATCTCCCTCACTCACTCTCTCTGCCAAGCTAATTCCTAGGCACCCTGGAGGCTCAGTTCAAATCTCATGTCTCTGTACAAGACCTTCCCTGACCATTCTAACTCTGAATCAACTCTACATCTTCTGAACTGACAATTCTTAATGTCTGTATCATTTGCTTCATACTTAACATACTCTGCCCTATGACAAGGAACTCTCTGATGGACTCAGATCTGTTAAAAAAAAAAAAATGGAAAGAGAGTACAGAACAAGTTAGAGTGTAGTGGAAAGTGCTTTGGGTTTGCAGTCAGCTGGGATCTGAATCCAAGTTCTGTCACTAACTTCCTTGGTTGCCCCCCAACAAGTTACTTAACCTCTTCAGCCACTAGTTTCCTCAATTATAAAATGAGGGAAATGATCTGAGGTTCCATTTAACTCTAAATCCTATAATCCTCTGGATACAAAAGAGTGGCACAAACCTGCTAAAATTAACGTCAGGAAGGCTAGAGGAGGCCAAAATGAGTTGAGGTTTGTAGAAAATGGTAAGGACAACATCTGAACAATGTCTATATCTGAAGCAAGAAAAAGAACAAGAGTTAAGGGGCAGGTCCACTGCTCATTATGAGAGAGCAGTCAACATAACAGAAACACTCAAGCCCCAATTGTGCTTCCATCTTTTTCATCAAGGAAAATTCTTTAATTGAAAAGGGTAGAACAAACATAGTTTCCATGAAATTAAAGCCCCAAGTATATGAGAAGATAAAGTACCCAACAACTTTAAATCAATTAACATCTTCAACCACAGAAAATTTATAATCTGGAGTACTGAATGAAAATATGAGTGTAATAATAGAACCACTGTGCATAAGCTTTGATAAGTGAGAGAACAGGAAAGGCTCTAGGAGATGGGGGACATTTTAAGAAATATCCCCAATTTTCAAAAAAGGGGAGGAAAGAAGGATTCTAGACATTCTAACTTGTGTAAGCTCCAGGCTGTTCCTTGCTGAAATTGTAAAATAGCGAATTAAACAAATGGATTTTAAGCACTTAGAAATGTGTGCAGTTATCATGGAAAATAAACATTAACAAATGAACTTATTTTCCTTCATTGATAGAATTACTGTACTGGCAGAACAGAAGAATGTTGTCATTGTAGCATGTTTTGACTTCAACAAATCTAATGAATTCAGACTTTAAATTTTCTGTACAAAAGATGGAAAGAATAGTACAGAACAAGGATGGTGTAATGGAAAGAGTGCTGGACTTGGAGTCACAGAACTTTGGTTTGACTCTCAGTTTTATTACTTACTTACTACATCACTAAAGGGTGACCTTTAGTGATGAGCTTGTAACAAATCTCTCACAATATCCTTGTTAAATAGATGTCAAATGAAAGTACAATTAAGTGTAATTGTTGCTGGTTGAACAACCCTCCCCACTGAGTGTTGCTTACTGGATCAATAGCGCTGTGGAAGCAGATTTTTAGTGTTGAGTCACAGGGCTCTATACTTGGCCCTTTCCTGTTCAACATTCTTCTGAATTACTTCGATGAACATATACAAGATACACTTGTCAAACTTACTGGTGATACGAAGCTGGAAGGAATAGCTAATTCGCTGGATGACAGAATCAAGACTTAAAATTATCTCCACAGGCTGAAAAAGTAAGCTGAAACAGACATGATGAAATTTAGGAGGGATAAATGTGAAGACAAACTAACAGACAGGCCAACAAGACTTTATTAAGCATTTGTTATGTCAGGCACTGTGCCTACTTTACTAGGGATACAAAGAAAGGTAAAAACAGTTCCTGTTCTCAAGAAACTCAAAATTTAATGCAAACAAACAGGCTAAAAACAAGATATCTACAGGATAAATTAAAGAAAACCTCAGAGGGAAGAAACTAGAAAGAAGGGGTGCTGAAAAAAGGCTTCTTGTAGGTGATCTGAGACTCAAAAGAAGCCAAGGAACCCAGAAAGCGGAGAAAAGCAAAGAAGAACATTCCAAGTATGTGGGCAGAGTCAATACAAATGAACTGAGTGCATTTTAAATGTGATCTAAAATGTTGTTCTTAGAGTGAGTTAGGA
>CM053585.1:212646558-212782697 GCA_028646515.1 Pseudochirops corinnae
TATATATATATATATATATATATATATATATATATATATATATATATATATATATATAATACATACATACATCTGATTATAAAAGCAATAGAGCCGCTAGATTTTAATGAGTGTAGAACTGACACAGTCAGGTTTGTACTTTAGAAAGACCACTTTGGTGGAGTAAGGCAGAAATTCACCTGAACTCTCCCAAATTTACCTCCAAATAGCTATAAAATAATGCCTGAAAATGAATTTGGGAGCAGTGTAAAAGGACACGGTGAAACAACTTTCCAGCCCGAGACAACTTAGAAGGTTGGCAGGAAAGGTTTGTCTCACTTGGGTAAAAGGGGAGTACAGTCCAGTGCAGTCAATGTTCAGATAAGTCAGCAACAGGCTGTCCCCCAGCAAGTCAGCAGCAAGACCCTGGGCCCTTAAGTAGGTCAGGGCAGCAGGCTACAGCAATGCCCCATTCCCCTGGCACAGCAGGTCAGTGGAGAGGTTCAGCACCTCCAGTACAGCAAGAAACTTGGGACAGTGCCCTCTTCACCCCAGGAGCAAAGTCCAACTTTAACATAAAATTAAAAGACACAAAAGAGGCTGGTAAAATGAGCAAAAGCAACAACAACAAAAGAACTTGATTATAGAAGTTCCTATGGTGACAGAGAAGATCAAAACACAAATTCAGAAGAGGACAACAATGTCAAAACACCTAACGTGAAGGCGCAAAGAAAAATGTGAATTGGTCTCAGGCCTCAAACAAACTCCTAGAAGGGCTCAAAAAGGAGAGGGTAAGATAAAATAAAAGAGAAAGAAGGAAAAACTGGGAAAAGAAATAAGAGTGATACAAGGGAACCATGAAAAAAGAGTCAATAGCTTGGTAAAGGAAGCACAAGAAAATGGAAAAAAGATGTAATTTTTATTCACTGAAGAAAACAACTCCTTATAAAATTAGAATTGGCAAAACTGGAAAAGGAGGTACAAAAACTCATTGAAGAAAATAATTCCTTAACAATTAGAATCAGGCAAGTAGATGGTTTTTTGCTTTTTGGAGAGCAGTTGGGGTTAAGTGACTTGCCCAAGGTCACACAGCTAGTTTTTGTGTTAGGTGTCTGAGGGCGGATTTGAACTCAGGTCCTCCTGCCTCCAGGGCTGGTGCTCTATTCACTGTGCCACCTAGCTGTCCGGGGCAAGTAGATGTTAATGATTCCATGATACATCAAGAAAAAATAAAAATAATGAAAAAATAGAAGAAAATATGAAATCTCTCATTGGAAAAACAACTAATCTGGAAAACAGATCCAGGAGAGAAATAATTTAAGAATTACTGGACTACCTGAAAGCTATGTTCAAAAAAAAAAAAAGAGCCTAGACATCATATTTCAAGAAATTATCAAGGAAAACTTCCCTGATATCTTAGATGGAGAGGGTAAAATAGAAACCGATAAAATCCGCTGATCATCTCCTGAAAAAGATCCCAAAATGAAGACTCCCAGGAATATTATAGCCAAATTCCAGAGCTCTCATGTCAAGGAGAAAATACTGCAAGTAGCCAGAAGGAAACAATTCAAAAATCATAGAGCCACAGTCAGGATTACACAGAATTTAGCAGTTTCCCCATTAAAGGACTGGAGAGCTTGGAATATGATACTGAAGAAAACAAAAGAACTAGGATTATAACCAAGAATCGCTTACCCAGTGGAATTGAATATAATCCTTCAGGAGAAATAATGGAAAGATCACTTTGGCAACTGACTAGAAGATGGATTAAGGGAGAGACTTAAGGCAAGGAAACCAATGAGAAGAGTACTGCAATAATCCAGGTATGAGGTGATAAGAGCCTATCAGGGTAGTGGCAGTGCCAAAGGATAAAAGGGGGAGGTATGGAAAAGAGATGTTGTGGAGGTGGAATTGACAGAGATTGGCAAAGGATTAAATATGGTAGGTGAGAGCAAGAATTTGAAGATGACACCAAGGTTGTGAGCTTGAATGAATGGGATGATAGTGGTACTTTATCCAGTAATAGGGAAATTAGCAGGGGGTGTGGTTTGAGGGGAAAAATTAGTTCAGTTTTGGAAATGTTGAAGTTAAGATGTCTACAGGACATCTAGCACAAAACATCCAGTAGGCAGTTGGAGATGCAAGGTTGGGAGGTCAGGAGAGAAGTTAGCGCTGGATAAATATATCTGAAAATGATCAGGATACAGATGATAGTTGAATCTAATTGGAGCTGATGAAATCACCAAACAAAACAGTACAGAGTAAGAAGAGAAAATGGTCCAGAAGATGGCCAGGACAGATCCTTGGGAGAAACTAATAGTTAGTGGTGTGACTAGGATGAAAATGGAGTAAAAGGAAACTGAGAAGGAGTAATCAGATTGGTAGGAAAAGTAAGAGAGCATGTCATGAAAACCCAAAAAGAAGAACGTATCAAAAAGAACAGGGTAAAGAAAGGTCAAGAGGAATGAAGACTGAAAAAAGGCCATTAGATTTGTTAATTTAAGAAGAGAATGGGAGGAAAGGAAGTACAGGCACTAACTGAAGGAATCCTTCTCAAGGAGTTTAAGCACAAAAGGGAAGAAAGATACAGAGAAATAGCTAGATCAAGTGAGGATTTTTTTTTTTATGTATGGGGGAGACACAGTCATGTTTGTAGGCAGCAGGGAAGTAGCCTATGTTGTAGTATATCAGTAACCTTGAGATATTAGAAATACAAACTAAGGTCTCCTGCGTCTTAAGTAGATTGTCCTTGAGGAATTTATAAAAAAGTACAGACAGAAGTCACATGGAATGAGAAGGATTGGAGGGACAACAATATGCATTGGTGAAAGGAGTACCTATATCACGAAATCACTAATCTACCCAAGCATCAAATATAAAATCTACATTTCCAGTTAAAAAAAAATAACTGCACAAGAATGAGGGATACAGCCAAATACAGTTCACATGAAAAAGTCTTGGAAGTTTCTGTTGATCATAAGCTTGATGAGCCAATGGTAGGGACAGAACTATTTTAAAAGCTGATGAATTTTTTTGGTATGTTAATAAAAATAGTGTTCAGATCAAAGTAAGTAATAGTTCTACTGTACCTATACTTATCAGACTACATCTGGATAATGTCTTCAGTTCTGAGTATCACATTTTAAGTAGAACACTGACACACTGAAATGGGTCCAAAGGAGGGGCACCAAGATGGTTAGAGATCTGAAAACTAAGTCACCTGAGCAACAGTTGAAGGAACTAAAGGAACTAAAAAATGTTCAATTTAGACAAGAGAACACTTAAGGTAGATGAGATAGGTGTCTTGAAAAATCTGAAAGACCATTATCATGTAAGAGTAATTATACTTACTCTGTGTAGTTTCTGAGGACAAAAGTAAGAAATAACTCCTGGAAATTACCAGGAGGAATATCTTGGTTCAATATAGGACAAATTTACTAACATTTATTGCTACTCATTAATAGAGTATACTATTTTACAAAGTATCGAGGCTCCTTGTCACTGGAAGCATTCAAGTATTAGATAAGTTTAGTGAAACAATTTTTCTTCCAAAGCTAACATGTATTTATTGTTTTAATATCTACAAAACACTTCAGATATACACCTCCTTTGATCATTACATTTATCCCTATTTTATAGATGAGGAAACTGAGGCTCAGGAATCCACAATCTGGCTCCCACCTATCTTATTTCACATTACTTTCCTTAATTTTACATTCTAGTCAAACTGAATAGTCTACAACTGAAATCTGCCTCTCTACAACCTCCACGTACTAACTAGTACTGTCCTTTGGGGCCAAGCATAAGACTAATGCACAAGATGGTCCTTTAAATACTTGAAGATAGTTATTGTGTTTTCTCTTCTCTAGGCTAAACATCCTCAGCCCCTCAGCTCGCATTATCTGAAAACCCTTTACTAGGTTGCCTACTCCTCTGGATGTTGTCCAGCTTATCAATGTCTTTCCTAAAACAGAACACTTAATACCATAGATATGGTCAGACGGGGAATAAAGTACAGGTATATACTTATTACCTTTGGTTGCTATATCATACTAACAATTCATACTGAGTTTGAAATTCTCTATACTGTAGAGATCTTTTTTAGATTAACTTCTTGCTAGCTACACATCCCCTATTTCTGTCTGTAAAGTTAACTCTTTGAATACAAATGGAATATAATAAGGATAAATATAAAATCTTTAGTTTTGGTCCAGTATTTTAGACTACTGAGAAGTACTGAGATCCTATCGTCAAACATGTTAGCTTTTCATCCCAGTTTTGTGGCATTTGCTAATTTTATAAGTATGCCAGCTATGATTAAAAATTTAAATGGCATGGAGCCAAGCACAGAATCTATTTTTCCACTAGAGACCTTCTTAGAAGCTAATCTAGTCATCTGTGATTATTCTTTGGTCTATCTCTCACTTGATCTGGTTTTCTCATATGTAAAATGGGAATAATACCTTTGCTTCCTTATAGTTATAAATGACCTAATATATGCAAAGTACTTTGCAAACATTAAAGTGCTATCTATGAGTCATTATTGTGTGCTCAATAAGTGTTTATGGAATGGAGGTGATTGGTGCTCCTTGTCACAATGTCAGCAAGTTTTAGAAGTGAGATTCAAACCCAACTTTCACTGGATTACAAGTACTTCTCAAGAGCTAATAAAATCATCTCATTTTCATCCTCATCTACCTTCCTCAGCCAAAAAATCAGTAACACATCTGTAAAACAACACTTACACACACAAAGGCAGCTGCCCTTTTAAAGTTTCCCCACTCCCTGAAGCTGGGAGGTGCGGTGGATAGAGTACCAAGCCTGGAAACAGGAAGACTCATCTTCAGAGTTCAAGTCTGGCCACTGACACTTACTAGCTGTATGACCCTGGGAAAGTCACTTAACCCTGTTTGCCTCAGTTTTCCTCATCTGTAAAATGAGCTGGAAAAGGACACGGCAAACCACTCCTGCATCTTTGCCAAGAGAACTCCAAATGGATAGTCAATAATTTGATAATGTTTACAATCATGTTTCCTGATATCTGTTTTATGAATCAGATTTTCTTAAAGAAGGATATATAACTGTGAAATAAAAATAGCATTGGCCTAGGAGCCTGGAAACTCAGATTCTTTCCCAGACTTTGGAGCTAACTGGTTGTTTGCTGTTGGATAAGTCACTTTACATCTCTTGGCATCAGTTTCTTCATCTGTAAAACAAGAGTACTGAACTGTCTGATTTCTTAGCTCTCTTCCCAATTTAGCATTATAGGCTTCTTTCTGCAGGATGAATCACAGACTTACAGAGTAAGAACCACAAAAGGGTATAACTCCATCTTGAAGCTGAGTCCTAAGTGAAAATTGCACCATAGGAAGGTTCACTTTTGGGAAACATAGCCAAGTTTGAAAGTAGTTTTAAGTAGTTAATATTTAAATTCCAAGGACCACCATCAACAGAAAAAACAAAAGACAAATACAAATTTCTTTACATTCCATACCAATACATCATAGTTTAAGCCCAAAGGGACCTCTTTTAGATCTGCAGAGACAATTTAGCATTCACATTCCACACAATCATAGTTCCTCTAACAAGGATGCCAATTGAAATGGTGGCTTATATGATATGATATGTACACCAAATTTACTAAAAAAAAAAAAAAAAAACCAAAAAAACAGAAAGTCATTAATTTACCGGGGTTAATATCTATTAAGAGTTGAAAATAAAGATTTTCCAGTACTACTTAGGCAGGATCTGAACTAGAGACTAAGAAACTATAACTTCTTTATAAGAATACTACAAGTTTGTTTTTGTAAATTATTATTTTTAAATTGATTTAACAAATTTTTATCAGCTTATTTCAGTCTGGGTCCTCAGTGCAACAGGGTAATCCTATTGTTTTTCCGTAGTCGATTCCCTCTCCCTTGAGCCACAGTAGCTGTTTCAAACTTTTCCTTCTCTCTTTAGGCCTCCCATACTATTCCCTGAGCCCACCCTTTCTGCTGGAACTTTGACTCATACTTCACTAACAACACTGAGGCCATTTGCTGAGAGCTCCCCCTCTTCATCTCACAACTCTATGATGTGAGTCCTCTATTGTCTATATCATCCTTCCCTCCAGTCTTTGATGATACAGACGCTGTAGCCCTCTTGCTTGCCAAAGTGAAGCCCTTTCCATGCATGTACATCTGATCTTCTCCCATCTTCTCCAGCAGACTGCCCCACGACATTCTCCAACCTTTTTCTAATCTTCAATCTTTCTCTATTGTTTCCTTCTATGCTTCCTACAAACATGGCTGTCACCCTCATCAGATCCTACCATGCTCTCCAGTTATCATCTTATATCCCCTCTTTTCTTTTTGGCTAAACCCCTTGAAAAAGGCATCTACAATCTCCTGTCACTCTCTTCTAAACCCTCTGTAATCTGGCATCTGACCTCGTCATTCAACAGAAATTGCTCTCTCCTCTCTAGGCTTCCATTACTATGTTCTCCCAGTACTCTTCTCCTACCTGTCCTACGACTACTTTTCAGTCTCTTTTGCTGGATCTTCTTTCTTGCCATGCCTATTAATTGTGGGTGTCCCTGAAGGCTCTGCCCTGGGCCTTCTCTTCTTTTCTTTCAATTCTGTCTCCTCTATTTCCATGGGTTCAATTGTCAACTCTATACAGATGATTCCCAGCTTTCCCAATCCTAATCTCTCTGAATCTGCCTATCATACATTTTGAACTAAACGTCCCATAGACACCTCAAACTCAACATGTTCAAAACAGAACTCATTACCTTCCCTCCACTCCTTAACTTTCCCATAACTGTTCAGAGTATCGCTGTCCTTCCAGTCATCCAGGCCCTCAATCTCATTGTCTCCCTCCATTTCTCACTCTCACTCCATCTATCTAATCCATTGCCAAATCTTGTTATTTCTGAATTCACAACATCTTTCATACAGACTGCTCTCTTCATTCACAAAGAAACCACAGTCGTAGAGACCCTCAAGCCTGTGACCTAAGATTACAATGGCTTTTTAATTAGTATCTCTGCCTCTCTCCACTCTAGTCCACCCTCTACTCAGCCGCCAAAGTGATTTATCTAAGGTTCAGTTAACTCAGTCACTCACTAAGCATTTACTAAGCATCTACTATGTGCCAGGTACTACTAAGGAGATACAAAAAGAAGCAAAAGACAGTCCCTGCCCCCAAGGAACTCCCAATCTAATGGAGGAGTCAACAAACAAATAGGTACAAACAAGCCACAGCAGTGACATGAGACTGAAACAGAAACAGATCTCTGCTGGACCCATAATAGACTTAGAAAACCACAAACGAATATCAGCTATTTTATAGTGTATTTTTATTTTGTTTAATATTTCCCAATTACATTTTAATCTGGTTGAGGCAGCATTCCCAAGTTGTGCGAGCCTATGCCCATTCTCAGGTTCGACATTGTTAATATACAAGATAAAAATACATGAGAAATAGCAAATAATTTTAAAACTGAAGACAGCAAGGAGGTCGGTATCACTGGATTGAAGAGCATGTGAGGTGATAAGATGTAAGAAAAACTGGAAAGGGGGGGGCCTAGGTTATAAGGGATTTTGAACACTAAACAGAGGATCTTATGTTCAATTTTGGAGACAATAGGGAGCAACTGGAATTTACTGACTAGAGGGGTAACAGGGTTAATAAGTGCTTTAGGAAAAACACATTGGTGACTGAATGCAGGATGGATTGGAATGGGGAGAGACTTAAGGCAGGCAGACCCATCAGGAGGCTTACTGAAATAATCCAAGCATGAGGTGAGGAAAGCCTATACTAGAGTGATGGCTATGTTAGGAGAGAAAGAGGAGAATTCAAAAGATGTTGCAAAAGTGAAATTGACAGGCTTTGGCAACAGACTGGGGGTAGGTGGTGGGTGATGAGAGATAGTGAGGAGTTGAACATGACTCTTAGGTTGTAAACCTGAGAGACTAAGACAATGGTGCTGCCCTCAGCAGTAATTTAGAAGATGGAGAGTGTGGAAGGTTTAGGGTAGGGGTGGGGAACCTATCGCCTCCAGGCTACATGTGGCCTTTTAGGTCCTTGGGTGTGGCTCTTTGACTGAGTTCAAGTTTTACAGAATAAATCCTTTTATCAAAGGAATCTGTCCCGTGAAGTTTTGATTCAGAAGTGGCATCTAGGCTGCAGGTCCCCACCCCTGGTTTAGGGGTAAGGATAATGAGTTCTATTTGACACATTTTAATTTAAGATATCTACTGGATATCCAGAGATGTCAGAAGGAACAGCTGGAGATGTGAGACTAGAGGTCAGCAGAGAAGATGGGGGAGGACAGGTAGATTTGAAAATCATCAGTATAGAGATGATAATTAAATTCACTGGAGCTGTTGGGACCGTCAAGTGAAATGGTATAGAGGGAGAAGAGAAAAGAGCTCGACAGAACCCTGTAGAACACTTATGGTTAGAGGCATGATCTGGATGAGGATCCAGCAAAGGAATTTGAGAAGAAGCGATCTGAAGGTAGGAGGAGAACCAGGAGAGAGTAGTATTCCAAAAACCAAGAGAGAAGAGAATATCAAGGAAGAGAAAATGATCAATCATGTTAAAGGCTACAGAGAGAGGTAAAGGAAAATAAGGATTGAGAAAATATCATTGGCTTTGGCAACTAAGAGCTTACTAATAATTTTGTAGAGTGCAGCTTCAGTGTAATGATAAGGTCAGAAGGCAGATTATAAAGTATTAAGAAGAAAGTGGTGCAACAAGGTGGAATAATGGATAGAGTGCTGGGCCTGGAGTCAGGAAGACTTATTCTCCTGAGTTCAAATTTGACCTCAGATACTTACTTCAGTTTACCAGCTGAGGGTGTATAACATAAATCTGTAATGGACCCAGTCCAACCGGTTGTATGCTTTTCTTCAACTTTGTTCAGTAGCACATGTGTAAGAGCAAAGGCAGTGGATAAACTAGAGGCTTGCCAAGTGATATGATAAGGTAACTAGTGATTCAAGAGAATAGGGCAGTGTAGAGTTGAACTGATTCACCAAGGTGTAAAGAAAGATGGTTATTGCAGGGGAGATGGCCTTGGAGAGAATTGAGGGGACAGTCAGATAAGGGAATTTGGAAATCCTTGAACAAAGCGGTGGTACATTTGTGGATGATGGCAAGATCAAAGGTATGACCAACTTTGCATGTGGCTGAGATGTTGTGGAGTATAAGTCATGGGAGGTGAATAGTTGAGGAACTGAGTGATTAGGATGTTTGAGGGAGAGTCAATATGTATGCTGAAGTCCCCTAGTATGAGAGCAGGCTTTGGGAAGAGAGAAAAAGTTGTGAGCTAAGTATTAAACTTGTTGAGGAAGGAAGGCGAGTGACCTGGAAGTCTATTAGACAACAGCTATGAGAATTGCAATTGGGTGATAGATACAGATTGCCTGAACCTTAGAGGAGAAAAAGTTACTGAGTGATGGAGGGAAAAGGAGAACCTGGAAGTAGCAATGGGGAGCAAGGAGCATTCTTTTTTTAAACTTTAAACTTTAATATTTTATTTTCCTCCAATTACATGTAAAAAATAATTTTTAACATCCCTAAAAAAATTTTTTTTTAATTCTAAATTTTATCCCTCCATTGCTTCTTTCTCCCCTCATTTAGAAGGCAAGCAATTCGACAGAGATTATACATATGCTGTCATGCAAAAACATATTTTCATGTTAGTCATGTTGTAAAAGGAAACAGACAAAAAAAAAGAAAAATAAAGAAAGTAAAGAAAAAGTATGCTTCGATCTGTATTCATATTTTATCGATTCTTTCCGGGAGCTAGACAGCATTTTTCATCATAAGTCAGCAAGGAGTGACCCGAGCCCCCCTTTTCAACCATTGGGCCAAGGGTAATGAGTGAAGGTACAGCTGATACTGAAGTTTTGACTATGTCATGTTTTTACTCAATAAACTCCAGCAGTTCCCTATTACCTTCAGGCTCAAATACAAAATCCTCTATTTGGTGTTTAAAGCCCTTTATAATTTTGTAATTTAAAGCCTTGGTTCTTTCTTCCCTTTCCAGCCTTTAGGTGAAATGTACACTGGCTAACTTGCTGTTGCTCATACATGACATTTCATCTTCTGACTCTGTGCCTTTGCACTAGCTGTCTCTTATAGCTGGAATTCCGTCCCTCCTCAATGTCATCTTTTAGCTTCTCTGGCTTCCTTTAACTTTCAGTTCAAATTCTTCTTTTTGTCAGAGGTCTTTCATGTGTCCCACTGCTGCTAGTGCTTTCCACCCTAAGGTCATCTCCTACCTACTGACTGTATCTTGTAGATACTGATTTATATGTGGCATTTCTTCCCTCCATCCCTTATAATTTGTGTCTCATCACCTCACTCCTCCCCATCTTAGCTCCACCTGGCCCCACCCTGACCTTATGATCTGATGCCGAGCTCTTTGAGAAAATGGAATATTTTTTGCTTTTTCTTTGTATCCACAGTGTCTGTCACAGAGTAAGAATCCAATCTGATTAAATGATGCTCTGAGTGGACAGAACTTATATCCCCTTTGAATATTAACATTCTAGTAGTTGAGTCCTATTTCCTATGCCATTCCCACACTAAATCCCACAGGCCAGTGGACAGCTTTAATTCATTTTATTATAATTACAAGGGAATATCTATTTTGTGCCCTAGCGCCAAACCTACAGGTAACTATTCCGTCAACCTCTTACTTAGCTATTGTAGTCAACATCAAAGATCAGGCATTCCATTATGAATAAAGTTGAAGTCAAAAAAGTTTACAAGTTCTTTCATGATAGTTTTGAAAAGGGCACTCATCAAATCTGACACAAAGCTGTTACTGTTACAAACTGACAATTGTTACAACTGTAAATCTAAGAGCTTTATTAAGGAAGTTGTGAACCTGGTACTGCCTACCAGAAATTATGTAGTTCAACTCTTGCTTTGTCAACTTTTGCTTCTAATTCAGTGGTTAGAAGGCATTAAAACTATCCAAATAAATTATAGACTTGAAACAAATAATAAAACAACTAAGTTTCAATTCAGAAGTCTTCAACTTAGTACAGAGGTAACTGGGATACAAGAATAAAGGGATAACAGTATAGAAAAGGTAAATGAACACAACTACAGTCTCAACTTTCAAACTCTCACAGTCTCTGATAATGTCTCTGGGAATGACAGAGTCTTGCTTTTCTTATTTCAGAGAGATGTGAGAATAACTGAGATAAAATATGAAATTCATTAGAGAGGATATTCTATTTCTTAGAAGAAAGCTTCTTTATAAATTTAAAGTATTACTCTGTAAAAAAAGATTAAGACAGGAAAATCACTCTTTCAGGAAGGAATTACTAAAACAAAATCCTTCAAGAAGCATTTATTAAATATCTACCATGTTCCAGGCATTGAGTCAGGTGATAGGGATACAATACAAAAGTGGAAGAGTCCTTGCCATCAAGGATCTTACATTCTATTAAAGGGATAAAACACATTCACAGAGAAGTAAATACAGAATATATATTAAAAAATAAATTAACGATGAGTGGAGAAATGATACTAAGAACTGTGTTAATCAGAAAAGACTTCTTAAAGGAGTTAGCACTTGAGCTGAGCCTTGAAAAGAGGTAGGGGTTCCAAGAGGCAGATGAAGGTGAGCATTCCAGATGCAAAGGACAGTCTGTGTTCACCTATGGGTTCTCCATAAGTGAGGGATAGAATGTTGTGTAAAGGGAATAGCTAGTCTGACTAGAGTATAAAATGTGTGAGGGGGACCAAAGTGTATTCAGCATGGAAAAATGGGGGAAGCCTAATGGTGAATATTTTCAAATGAGAAGTTTCTATTTTATCCTAAATGTAATGAGCACTACTAAAACTTGCTGAGAGCAGAATGTCATGGCCATATCTGTGCTTTAGGAATTTCACTTCAGGAGCCTTGTGAAAACTGGATAGGCTGGATACAGGTAGACCAATTTAGAGGCTACAACAATAGTTCAGATGAGAAATGACAAGGCCTGAACTAGAGTGGCTGGGGTGTGAGGAGCAACACCAAGGACTTAAGAGATTTTGAGGGACTGGAACTGTCATTAATGGGATATGGGCCAAAGGGAGAGTACAGAGTTGAGGATAACTTTTAGGTTGTGAACCTGGATTATTGGAAGAATGGTGTTGCCCTACAAAGAGATAGAGAAATTAGGAGGGGTGGTTTAGGGGGAAAGATAATGAGTTCTATTTTGAACATGTGGGATTTGAGATGCCTGTGGGACATCCAGGGAAGTGAGAAAGTACAGGCAACAAGTGTAGACGCTGTCTCTTGAAGTCAGACTAGATAAGAGAAGGGAGAACATAGGTTAATAGTTTGGGGAGATGGTAGGGTCAACTCAAAGTTTTTTAAAGATAGGGAAGATTTGGAGACATATTTATAGGCACCAAGGAAGAAGCTAGTAGACAAAGGTTGAAAATTAGGGAGAATGAGAAAATAACAGAAGGAACAAACTTCTGGAAGAGATGGGAGGGAATGAGATCAATGAACACAAGGTACAAGTAAAAGGACTGGTGATGGCAAGAAGGGTCACTTCTTTATCTGAGATAGAAGCAGAAAAGGAGAGGATGGGAGATGATGGTAAGGTGATCTGGTCTGGAATATTGGGGAAGAAAGAAAACTAGACCCAATGTTCTCACTAGTCACCAGCAGAACCTCTCTATGCTAGTCAGAATGATATCCTTACTGTCCCTTAATGTAAAAATAAGCTGTTATTGTTGATAATAATTTTGCATAAAAATAATCTTCATTTTTACCACTGGAATGCCCTTCTATTTCTTTCACAAGTTAATTCTATACTTTTTCCTAAGATCTAGCACAAAAAACCTCATGTTCTCTACAAAGTATCCATTGACTAACCTTAAGCCTTTTTAATTTTTCCGTCTCTTTGAGTTCCCTTTAAGTATATATATATATATATATATATATTTTTTTTTTTTTTTGCTGTTGTTGTTGTTGTTGTTAATATAAGACAGACTATGTAAAGAGGGCTGGAGTCAGGAGACTTGAGTTCAAATATCGATTCAGACAATTATCTGCTGTTTGGCCATGGACGAGTCTTTTAATCTCTCAGAATTTTAGTTTCTTTATCCACCAAAAATTGAGATAATACTTGAAGTTTCCACCTCATAGGGTTATTGAAAGAAAACAATTTTCAAACTTTCCAGTCCTATAAAAATGAGGTCTAGAGTGCAACTTCTTGAAAACTCTTCCTTTTGGGGACTTTGTTTCCTTGACTGTAAGCTCCTTGAGAGTAAGGACAACATCTTTTACCTTCACTTCTCTTGTATAATTTGTAGTACACTGCTAGGCATACAAGATACTTATTGAATTGTACTGTTTTATACTTAGATCCAATCAGATTATTCATATCTCCCCCAAGACCAACCTACATGTTCAATGGTATGCCTTTACCAATTTAAAATTTAATACTGTTTTTTATTCAATAAGCTAACTTAGAAACTAGTCAGCAATATGTCCAATGATCCCATGTAACATTTAAGATGGCTGCTACAGGCAATGGGTATAAAATGGTAAATAATTCAAACTTTTATTTTTAAAGGAGAGTTCCTGAACTTTCAAACCTTGAAAAGTAAGTATATGATCTTAAATACTTAAAGGGATCTGCAATCACATATATTTGGGTATAGCCTGCAACCCATCCATGCTTTCCCAACACTTGTTACTCTTGTCCAAGTTCATCCACGAGTTTTTACAAGGCATTTGTTCAATGTGCTGATAATCTTCCTTTATTTCTCCTGACTATTCAGAGAATTTTTTAAATAAGAGGGAAGAGTAAACCCCTGGCTAAAGAGGCACTAAATTAAGAATATGAACCAAAAGATCTACATTTCTAAAATTTTATAACCATGATTATAAATGCTTGAATAAAAACTTAGAACCGATTGCCCAGAAAGTTAAAACCATACATAGTAGCCGTTAAGTAAAGGGCGATACCTTCCTAAGTTTTACTTTTTGGATGGTAAGTGGAAATCAATCTGTAGCTGTGGATTATTTGAGTTTTGCTTTTACTGCAAAGTAAAGAACAGCATCCCATTTGTGGTCCGTTGTGTTTTACCCATCTGCCCATCACTGAGGCACAGAAAACTTTATAACTAAAGTTACTAAGATTGTTGAAACAATTTTAAAAAGGGTCAAAATCCTTCCTCAAAAGCAAAGGGAGCAGCTCACTCTGGAGTAAACAAAGGCAGCTTCTGGGCCTGCCTTCCAGGAGCCAGTCCCAGACAATAGGGAAGTGGCAGGCAATAGTGGTAGGTCTGGGGTTGGCTCAGTAGGGGTGGGAGGGAGCCAATGACTGTTAAACGAACTGCTGGAAGACAAGATAGGTAAGACTTGGGAACAGGTTTCCCGGAGGAGGGCGGTGGGATGGGGAAAACTCGGGCATCCTCGGGCCAGGGGGAAGGAAGGGTGGAAACAGCTGTCGAGCAATTCTAGAGCGCATACACAACCGGTTCTTTTTCTCAGAACCAGGCCAGTGCCTCTGGTCAAGTTGCCCGGTAAATATCCACAGCAGCTGTTGATCAAGGGAGTGGGAGGTGAAGGGGAGGGATGGGGGAGCAGGGACCGGGGTTCCCCGAGGGACTGACGATCCCAAGCTAGGGAGGGAAGGACGGAGGGAGGGAAGGAGGGGGGTGGAGGCGGGCGGCAGGTCCCGGAGGCCGCGGGGAAGGGGAGCCCGGGCTCACCTTGAGCAGGCAGCTGTTGGCCGGGGCGGGCACCGAGGTGCGGTGGATGACCAGGTCCTGGCCCGGGCTGTGCACGTCGCAGATGAGCTCCAGCACCGCGATGCTGCGGGCAGTGGAGACCGAAACCCGGTGGTCCTCGGACCAGGAGAGCGGCTCCAGGCCGCTGACGGGGTGCTGCAGCTTCACGGCCGGCTCCCGCCGCGCCGCCACCAGCCCGAAGCCGGCGCTGGGCCCCGCCGCCCCGGCTGTCCCGGGAGCCGCAGCCGCCGGCTCCTTCTCCCTCTTCTTCCCTTCTCCTTCCTCTTCCTCCTCTTCCTCCTCGTCCTCCTCCTCCTGCGGCTCAGCTTCATCCGCCGCGGACATCACTCGGGGCTCGTTGGACCCCGACATCTTTCCTGGAGCTGAAAGGCCCGATCCGGGGACGCGCTAACTCCTGCCGTCGTCGCCACAGCCACAGCCGCTGCCGCCGCAGCCGCCCCCTCTCCCCCCCCCCTTCTTCCCGGCTCCCCGCGGTCCGGAGCGCCGCCGAGCCAGGGAGGACCCCACTGTTGCCTAGCAACCAAACCCGGGCCTAGGCGACTAACGCACTGCCTGCTTAGAATGTGTCCCCTTTCTTTAGAACTACCACAGGCCAAGCACGTCTTCACGGGGATGGTTTGTGTTAAGGATTAGAGGAGGAGGGGAAGAGGAATAAGAGGGGATCGATGCTGCGGGCGCATCCCTACAAAGATCAGATGGAATGTCAAGTAGCTGAGAGGAGGAAAATTTGGATAAATAGTAGTCGTCCCTCCTCTCTACCTGGGGATCACTCCTTTAACCAAGCGTGAAAGTTGCGAGTGACCCAAGCGTCTTCCTTACCAAAGTGCAGATCACTCTCTGGGGAGGGGTGCCACTGATCCTTTGGCACCTCTGATCCTTTGGAGGAAACTAGTCATAACCCTTCAGCTTCTGCATCAGGGAAATGGCTCTACAGAGAGCGATCCCTTGGCCTTTCTCCTGTCCCTGGGTTGTAGGAATGCAGGGTATTTTACAGACATCACCTCTTATATGGAGTCATTTTTATTTCCTCTCCTTTTCTTTGGTGGGGAGGACCCTGTATGTGTGTTGTAAACCTTTCAATCCCAGGCAAGAAAGAAAGGATAAGAAATTCCTGCCAAAGCACAAAGACAAATCCATCAGACAGAGCGGAGAGAAAGCTTTAGGCATCCGTAAACTTCTCCCCTAAATGGAGAGGGCTTATAGCACACGGCTTGTAATATCAAGCGAGGTTCCTACCCTGAACTAAAATACACAAGCTTGCTCTCCAATGTGTTATTCTCTCTGTTGTGTTTTTCACAGGCATACAGACGCTTCAAGACACTCAGACACATTTAAATTTACTTCTTGTTTGTTCAGTTCTATTTCTTAAGGAAAGACTCTGGAACATAATAAGGAGAGAGAGTGACAGCCCAGGTATCTCAGTAACTTAATGACTAAGGAAAGTGTTGGAGGCAGCTATGCCGGGGTCCTTCCTCGTAATTCAGGGCTGCACTCACTGACATGTGGACTGCACTAGTCTGAAACTGACTATTATGAAGTTACCTCCTGGAGCAGCTGAGCGGGATTTTCTTTGAGATTTACATCCACAGGCCCCTTCTTCCCCATAGCCTGCCCACTCTGCCTGGGACAAGCGATGGCAGCAGATGAAGATTTACTTCTCAATATTTCAGAGGATTGGACCTTCCCGGGCTCTCACCACCCAGAGCACAAGAAGTTCTCCAGATCCTTCATAACCAAGGAGAGAAAGGTAAGGCTCTGTTCCAAATATCTGAGGTTGTATTTGTTTGTGATATCCAGAGATTGCCATTCTGTTTTTATTGATTTGTGATCAGGCTTCACCTGAAAAGTGCTTGACTCTTACATCTCTCCTCCTCTCCCCCCCCCCCCCCACCTCAATCACTTTCTCCCTTCCGTGTTTTGTTTATTAGTTTTAATTCTGGGTAGTACAGTGGAAAGAACACTGGTTCTGGAGTTAAAGGGACGGATTTGCTCCTAGCGTTTACAACCTTGGTGACCTTAGGCAAATCAGTTTGCCTGCGCCTCAGTTTCCTCATCTGTAAAAAAAATGAGGGGTTTGGATTACATACATAGCCTCTGAGGTCCCTTCAAGCTCTAGATTTATTATGATCATATAAGTTACCTTAGTTCGGTCATCCAAAAAAAATTAACTCTCAGGTTGGGTCTCAGCTGCCTATTTATAAAACCAAACTTAAGTTTAAAAGCTTGTAAAATGATAGAATGTAAGAGTTGGAAGGAATCTTTATGACCTTTGGGTCTGATTTCTTCCATATGCAGATGAGGAAACTAATGACCTCTGAGGGAAAATAACTCACCCGAAGTCAGTGTGAGTTCGTGTTGGAGTCAAAACTAAAACCCCCTGTCTTTTGACACATGACACTATTTCTCTGTCCTAACTTTAGGAACTTTAGTTATATCGAGGTATCAGCCTTGGGTTATATGCAAAATAGCCTGAGATTGATTTATATCATGTCAGAGCTAGAAGTTATTTAGTACAGACCTTTCATTTTATAAATGGGGAATCTGGGCAAAAGAGAGAATGTGACTTGACTAAGGTCACACAGTCAGAAGTGGGAAAAGTAAGGACTTAAGCCCATTTCTTAATCAAATAGAGTTCTTCCTCCTTTCTACCTCTGCCATGTAGGTAAGGTAGACTGACCTTCAAAGCTGAAATCTTTCTGTTCTGTTACTGATCTTCAATTTGCTTCTGTGTAAGTAATTTTGAAACTACTTCTGCCCCTATTTCTCCATTGGTGAAAAGGGAGTGATCTTGTTTCGTAGATGATCTACTTTTCTTGCGTAGCCTGGCTTCACAGATTCATTTTAAAAGTGCTTTTGGATGTGGCCAATTAGTCAACAAGTATGTATTAGTGCTTACTTTGTGCCTGCCTTTGTTCTAAGTACTGGGATACAAATATTTGAGAAATGTATGAAGTATCAGGTACTGTTACAGGTAACAGAAGATTGTCCATTTAAAAGATACTATTGTGGCAAGGTGTTGACAATTTAAAGGACATTCATTGTCCTTGGTGATAAAAGTGAACAAAGTATTTTTATGTGCCATTTTAAGAATTTTAAATGAATTAAGGCATCTAAGAGGCCACCCTGGCCTCTGCTTCTTCATTTAAAAATGAAATTGGGACTAAATTTTCACAGTCCCATTGAGCCCTGAGAGTCTATAGTTCTAATAAGTTGGTAGATGAGGGAAATGCTAAAGATATAATAAATACTAATTTTAGCAAAGTGTTTGAGAGAGTAACCGATAGTAAGCTGATATCAATAAGATGATAAAATATGTCCTGGATATTATGCTGATGATTATTGCTCATATTTATGTAGCATTTTACAAAGTGTTTTCCTCATACTATACCGGGATGGTCAGTGCTTTCTTGATCCCTGAGTTCTCTCTCTTTCCCCAAATAATCACATATATACATTATCTCATATCTTCCCTGGTAGTATGTGAACCCCTTGAAGGAAAGGACTATTTTTTGTTTTGTCTTTTATTCCCAGCACCTAGCACAGTGTATATCACATAGTTGGTGCACATTAAATGCTTATTGAACTGGATTGGCAATAGAACACCTGGGTTCTAGACTTAAATCTACCAATAGCTGACTTTGTGACTTTGGGCAAGTCACTTCTCTTGTGCCGATTGTAGTTTTCTCATTCTTAAAATAAGAGAATTGGACTAGATTATCTCTAAGGTCCCTCACACCTCTAACAATCTGTATTTTTCTGACCTTATTTTCAAACTTGTTTTGTATGGTTTTATAAGTGGGCCGCTGAGATACACAATTACATTTGTAATCTATTTAAGGTGTGCAAAATGCTTTATATATATTATTTCATTTCATTCTTAGAATAACACTGTGAGTTGGGTGCTATTATTCTCATTTTACAGATGAGAGAACTTGAGACTGAAGTTATGTCTTGCCCAGGGTACACAGTAGTGATTGAATCAGGATTTGAAATCAAGTCTAGCAAATCAAACGACCCAATTGTCTCAGGTTGTCACCTATATATCACACTTTAATGTTTGCAAATCACTTTATATGAATTATCTCACTTGATCTTCACAATAACACTGTGAAGTAGGTACTGATTTATTCCCATTTTACAGATGAAGAAACTGAGGCTATAAGGTTATCTTATAAAACAAGAAACCTGCTAAATAGGCAATGCAAATGTTCATTCATTCGTTCAGGCAGCATTTATTAAGTGTATATATTGTGCCTGGTACTAGAGGTACAAAGACAAAAACAAAAACTGCCTCTTTTCTCAAGGAACTTAAATTCCACTGAAGGGGAAGCAGAAAATATTACACATAGAGGTAAATGCAGAATATGTACAAAATTAATCAAAAGTAACATGGTAGAAGGCCCCTGATGACTGAGGGAGATAAGAGATCAGGAAAAGCCTCTTCTATGCAGTAGCAGCTAAGCTTTGAAAATGATCGATATCTTTTGTTTTTACATCACCATAATTTCCAGATATACACCTTTCCCCAGAGAACCATTCCTTGTAACCAAGAATAAAAAGAAAAAGAGAGGGAGGACAAAGTGAGGCAGAACTCACTCAAACTGAGAGGATAGGAGGGTTCTACACCCGTCATCCTCCACTCCTCAAAGAAGGGAGGAAGGTGTTGTCTTTTCTTTAGGGCCAAACTTGATCATTGCAATTTTACAAATGTTCAGATTGATTGATGTAGTACAGTATGGTCCATGGGGTCATGAAGAGTTGGAGACAACTAAACAACAAGTGCCAGGCACTGTGCTAAGCTGGGAAGGCAAAAGACAACCATGCTCTCAAGAAGATTGCAGTCTGATGGGTAGAGGACATGCAAACAGATATATACAAACAAGCCATATACAGGATACATAGGAAGTAATTAACAAAGGGAAGGCACTGGAATTGAGAGGGGTTGGGAAAGGTTTCCTATGAAAGATGGAATTTTAGTTGAGATTTAAAGGAAGCCAGGAAAGTCAGGAGATGGAGATAAGGAGGAGAGCTTTCCAAGCATGAGGGACAACCAGAGAAAATACCCAGATGGGAGAGATGGAGTATCTTGTTTGGGGAATAGCCAGCAGGTCAGTGAAGGGGAAGTGAAGTAAGGATCCCCAAACTGGAAAGGTAGGAGGGGCCTAAGTTTCGTAGGGTTTTGAATGCCAAACAGAACTCTTTGTATTTGATTCTGAAGGCAATAGGAAGCCACTGAAGAGTGGGGGGGTATACCATCAGACTTTTGTTTTAGGAAAATCATTTTAGCAGCCGGATGGAGAATGGATTAGAGACAATGGCCGGCATACCCATCAGCAAATTATTGCAACAGTCCGGGCACGAGGTGATGAGGGTCTGTGTCAGGGTGGCGGCAGTGTCACAAGAAGGGGGCATGTTCAAGAGATGCTGCAAAAGTGAAATTGACAGGCCTTGGCAACAGCTTGGATACAAAGGATGAGAGATGTGAAGAACTGAACATGATTCCCTAGCTACAAGCCTGAGAAACTGAGAATAAGATGTTGCCATCTACAATAATAGAAAAGGTAGGAGGCAGGGAGGGCTCAGGGGGGAAAATAATGAGTTCTGTTTTAGACATGTTGAATTTAAGACGTCCACTGGACATCCAATTTGAGGTGTCTGAAGGGCAGTTGGAAATGCAAAATTGGAGGTCAGCAGAGAAGTGGGGACAGGATAGGTAGATCTGAGAATAGTCAGCATAGAATTAAATCCATGGGAGCAGATGAGATCACCAAGTGAAGTAGTATAGAGGGAGAAGAGAAGAACAGAGAGAAACCAGATACAGGAAGACCAATGGAGTTATTTCAGAGTCATATTTTATGGGTATTTGAGGTGGCTATGTGGGAGCTGCGGTACCTTGCTGCTGCTATGCCGCCATCTTGGCTTCGCCCCTGCAATGGAGTTATTTCAGTAATAAGGGCATGAATTAGGCTGGTGGTTGTTGAGGAAAAATGGATCAGACTTGACATCTAATTAGATATTGCAGGATCCAGGAGAATAAAGAGTAGAAGGTGATTCCAAGTTTGTAAACCTAGGTGTCTTGAAGGATGGTGGTATCCTCAGCAAAAATAGGGAAGTTTGGAAGGGGGACTGGGTTTAGGAGTAAAAATAATAAGGTCTGTTTGGGGCATATAGAATATGAGATACCTACAGTACATCTCCTGATGGAGCTCTGGAGCTTTGGGCTAGTGAAACAAGATAGAGATTGGAGTTGGCATTGAAGATTTGGGACTCATCTGCATTGGGATGATAATTGAATTCATGAGAACTGACAATATCCTTGATAGAGGGTGAACAGAGAGAAGAGGTGAGAACATAGAATGGAACCTAGGGCAATCATGAGCTGGTAAAGATGGGGTTCATTGCTGAGTATCATTTGCAAAAGGTTGTTTGTTCCCTAATGCTGTTACCAAGAATGCCTTCACTTTATGTATAAATGACCCTCATAGATTTTGTACAAATAGGAAATTAAGCATAAGGTTAATAGCTGATTTTTTGGGGGAGGGGGAGGTCACTTTCTTTTGGAATTAGCTGGGTCCCAGGCCTAAATTGTATTACATGATATGATATGATATTATGTTACATTATATTATACATATATTATGTGTCTAAGCTATTCTCTCTGCTTTTCTAGCCTTTGTTCTCATTATTACTGTTTCTTTTTCTTCTGTGAGTATCTCAGGGACTGTGAATTGAGGGTTCCAAGTCCTTGGTGGAGAAAATGGATTATTGTAAGAATTTTTGCAGGTCTTTTCCATTTTTCTTTGGTTTGCAGTACTTTTCCATATCCATTCCTGAATATTCTTGGGATGATTTTGCTTAGTTACACAGGCTTTCTTTAGACTGGTTTTACATTCTACAGTTCTGTCTCATGAGACAGTATTGGTCATAGTCATCCCTCATTCTATTAAACATTAAAAAAAAACTTTCAATTAACAAACATTTATTTTTCTTCCCTTCCACTATCACCCCTTCCATAGGGAAAAAAAGAAAAAAATTCTTGAAACAAATATTAATATGCAAGCAAAATAAATTCTTACATTGACTGTGTCCGATGATGTGTGTGCTATTTTACATCTTGAGTCAGTCAGTCCATCATTCTCTGGCTGGGAGGAGTATATCGATTCATCATCAGCCCTCTGGAATCTTGGTTTGTCTGCATTGATCAGAATTCTTAAGTCTTTCAAAGTTTTTTTTTCTTCCTTTACAATGTTATTATTGTTAATAAATTATTCTCCTGATTTTGTTTACTTTACTCTGCCTCAGTTCATACAAGTCTTTCCCAGCTTCTCTGAAATTGCCTCTTTTGTAATTTGTTATGGAACAATAGTATTCCATTATATTCACACACCATAATTTGTTCAGCCATTCTCTAATTGATAAATATCTCCTTAGCTTTCACTTCTCTGTCACCTCCAAAAAGAACTGGTGTAAATATTTCTGAACATATGAGTCCACATGATCCTTCTTCATAAGCTTTTACAGATGAGTTTATATTTTAACCAGGTGTTCCTTTTGGGAGCCATTTATTTTTCTCTTCTCTTTCTTTTTTTCCAAGTAAGCCAAATGTTTGCTAAATAAAGTTTTTCCTAGTCTCATAGTCTCCTTTTTATAACAACTAATTTATAGTGCTTTAACTTCTATGTAAATTTATCATAATTAGTGTCATTTCTTTTGTCCATTTCTCATTTTTAATAGTTCTTTTTCAACTATTGAGAGTAAACTTTGTTAATTGAATGCCATATCTTTTTTCGCGACTTGTTTATTATAAATTCGTATGTTAGGGCTGCCAAGTTTATGGTCTGACTTTACACAGTTCTCATGAAAGGAGAGGAAGTGGAGTTAATGTAAGCTAGATGACTTTTTCTAGGACTTTGACTAAGAGGGAGAGGGAAAATATAGGATGATAGCTGAAGGAGGTGATAGGGTCAAGTTAAAGGGTTGATTTTAACTGTGGGAAGACCTCAGTATGCTTATATTAATCAGGAAAGGACCCAGTAGGTAGGGGGAGATTGAAGATGAGAGAGAAGGGATGCCTGTAGAGTATACTGGGGCATTAAGGACAAAGGAGTGGATTAGCCTTGGCCTAGAGAAGGGCCACATCTTTGTCAGAGAGAGGAGCAAAGGAGGAGAGAACAGGAGAATGTGAAGGTTTTTGAACAGTAGAATAGGGGGAAAGAACATATTCATAGAAATGACCTCTCTGTTGAGCAGACAAGGAGACAGGGTGGTATGAGAAGTTTGAAAAGAGAAGGTTTGGAACAGTCACCTGTAAAAAGTTCAGTCAAGAGTTACTTAGGGAAGAATGAAAGGATTATTATTCCTGTTTTATGGATGAGAAAGCTGAAGCTCAGAAAATTTGTCGTTTGCCCATAGTCACATAGCTAGTAAATAGCAGTTAAACCTAATACTCTAAATAAAGTATTCTTCCTCTGTGGCATAATAAATCTTGCTAATAATACTATTAGATGCATTGTAATTGGATAATTAATAATTGGATAATTGCACATTAAAAGAGTTGGGTGACTGATTAATAAAAATTAGTGCTATTAATTGTAAGGGATAACAAGCAGTCTTATTCTGGATCTGCCTCTGACTAGATGTGTGATTTTAGTCACATCATCAAAATGAAGAATTTGGACTGCATGGTCTCTAAGGGCTCTGCCAGCTATAATCATTCTATGAAAGCAAATTTTAAAAGAAATTAATTACTCCATGTTGATCTATAGGGAAGTCTTGCTATGAGTTCTCTCTTCTGCGGTTCTTTTCCTTCTCCAACCCATTGTCATCATCCCCCAATTTCTTTTATTCCATTCTCTGATGGTGAAATAGGCATTCTCTTTTCCAAGGCCAATGTCTGTATGTGCCATTAATTTATCCATTCCCATCTTCTCCAGGAGATTGCTTTATCACATAACGTGTATAAACTGCTTGGGAGTTTTCATTTTTTCCCCTCTCTTTTTATGCAACTGTGCTATGCACATAGTAGGTGCTTAATAAGTGCTTTTTGATTGATTTTTCTCAGGACTATCATAGAATTGTCTTTGACCTACTCCTGCACAACAGTCTTATTTCTAATTTGCTTCATTAACTGAAAAGGTATCCTCACCAAGTTCCAGATTTGGAGCCAGAAATCCAGGTTCCTGGCTTTGTAGTTTTGTGACTGAAGAATTCAATTCCTATCTTTAAACCCTGGTTTGCCCATCAGCAGAATGTG
This sequence comes from Pseudochirops corinnae, assembly GCA_028646515.1. NCBI lineage: Eukaryota > Metazoa > Chordata > Mammalia > Diprotodontia > Pseudocheiridae > Pseudochirops > Pseudochirops corinnae. The sequence goes on from CM053585.1 coordinate 212,670,557, forward strand.
GATAATAATATTTGTACTGTCTACAAGGCAGGACTGATATTCAACTTAGTAGGGATTTATTAAGTACCCACAATATACACAATACACAGTATTTAGCCATGGATATAACAGAAAATAGTCCCCTGGTTTTAAGGAGTTTATGTGGGTGAGAGACAGGGTATAATATTTACACTGAGGAAATCACTTTATAGCTCTTTAAGAATGTTATTATGAAATTTTTTGTAGTTTTGAACTTTTCTACATTCCAGTTTGTATTTTAGTTGTGTATATGTGTATATGTGTGTATATATTTATGCAGTGGGTAGAGTGCTGGTCCTGGAGACTCATATTCATGAGTTCAAATTTTTCCTCAGACTCTTACTAGCTGTGTGACCCTGGGCAAATCACTTAACCCTCTTTGCCTCAGTTTCCTCATCTATAAAATGAGCTGGAGAAGGAAATGGCAAACCACTCCAGTATCTTTGTCAAGAAAAACTCAAAATGAGGTCTCAGAGAGTCAAACACTGAATGACTGAACAACAACAATACACACATATATGGTTTCTTTTCTTACTAAAAATGTTGTAAAGCCAAGCACAAGCAGCTTTCCAGAAGAATGCTATTGTGAACAGCTTTTCAAGGTTCTGATTACACAGTAGAGTGAACACTCTATTTATTCAATAACAAATCAGAGCAAAATATTCAGTTAATCAAGGTACAGCATTCACAATGTTACAACTTATCACAGATAATCAAAATACAGCATTCACAACAACTTATCACTAATATGGCCACATAGTTTTCACCACAGTAGTCACATAGTTTTCAACAAAGAACAGTCATTTAGTAACTCAATCATTCAGTCATCCTTAAGGAGGTTTGTATAATACAAAAGTCAAAGTACTCCACCTCTGGATAGTACATTCATTTAGTCAATCACAGAGTCCTTAATTCAACCACAAAGTACAATCACAAATAAATGACAGTTCCATCAATTACTACTCAGCAGAAAATAACAATTCAGCAGATAGGGCTTCCAACTGTCTGACCATTACATCCATACCTACTTAGTCACCAGAGAGGGAAGCACCAACATCTGGGTTTTCAAAGTGGGGGGGAGGGGGAGATCTCAATGGCTGCCCAGAGTCTCATCTGGCCAAATCACATAATTCTTCCCTAAGTGAGTCCCAAAGCTAAACCTCACATCAGAGTCAGTCACTACTCAGTATTCATGGAGAGGTCTTTTCATCTTGACTCAGGGAAAGTTCTCAGATTTCCTGGATCTCCTTCCATGGTCCCAGATCCTACTGGATTCACCAAACTGTCACCTGGGTTCAAAGGCAGACAGCTGTCCAGCTCTTCACGCACTTCCTGTTCCACACTGAAGCTCACAGTGTCCAGTCCATCTTAAACCCTTCACAGTCTCTGTTCCCAGGAAGTTAAGGCTTAACAAAGCCACAAACAGGTTCATACAAAGTACCAGCATCACAGTCATGCTTCCTGAGTCTTTTGGCAGCTCCCACTGGCCCTCAGACTCAGCAGAAGTTTCAGTTAGTTCCCAGAATCAAAATTACTTGAACCAGGTTCTCAAAATAAAAATCATTCTCTCCAGCCTGGGCCTCTCTTCCCCAGCCTCCAGAACCTGGCTCCAAGAAGATCTGTCTCACCCAGCTGGGGCTTCTCCTTGTATACACACATGGCATTAGCTGCTTCCTGTTTCAGCCATTTCCTGTTTCAACCCCTTCCTGTTACATCAGCAACAGGGGTTCATACCTTCTGTTTCTTTAACAGAGGCTTGATTAATTACTAAGTGCTAAGTACCTGTTAGCTTTGCAAATAAAAAGAGATCAAATTACATTACTATTACAAATCTTAGCTCTTTGAGGGCAGGGATTGTGTTCTGTTTAATCTTTTTATCTCTCCTAGCATCTAAAAATAGTATCTTCAACATTTTTGTTGTTGTTTGTTTTCTTTTCTCTGTATTTATGATTTCACTGGTATAGGGAATTCCCTATGCCAGTGGTTCTCAAATTTTTTGGAATCAGGAGCCCTTTACACCCTGAAAAATTTTTGAGGATCCCATAGCTTACATAGGTTATATCTATTAAGTTTACTAGATTAAAAATTAAAACTGGTAAAATTTTGAAATACTAATTCACTTGAAATAATAATAACCCCACTGCATGTTTACATAAATAATGTTTTTACAATAAGTAACTATATTTTCTTTTAAAAAATTTAGTCAGAAGAGTGGCATTGTTTTACATATTTTTACAGATGTCTTTAATGTTTGGGTTAATAAAACACAACTGGATTTTCATGCTCTTCTTTATTCAATATATTGCAATAGATTGTTTTGATTGAAGTTAGGAAGAAATTCCGGTTTCACACAGATACATAGATGTAAAACAGACTAGTATTTTAGTAGGTAAATAATATCTTAGTATTGTTGTGAAAATCATTTTGATGTTGGGGACCAACAGGGGTCATTGGTTCACACTTTGAGAAATGCAGCCCTGGACTGATATACATTAATTATTCTGCAATTTGTAGTCCTAAAGAGCTGTTTAAATGACTTGGTCAAGCATCACACAGTCAGTTTGTGTCAGAGGCTGGATTTGTGCCTAGGTTTTCCTATCTCCAGGCTGGTTTTCTAGCCACTCCGCCTCATTGCCTTGTGCGCAGTAGGTACTGAATGTTTGTCAAAGTTACCGTGGATCTTCTAACTTCAAATCTAACAATCTCTTCTCAGTCTTTGTTATTTTTGACTTCTCTTGGACATTTGACACCGTTCACCACTCTCTCCTACTAGATATTTTTTCCTCTCTGGGTTTTCATGATACTATTCTCTTCTGGTTCTCTTCCTGTCTGTCTGCTCCTCCCCACTCTCCTTGGATCTTCATTCACGTCATGCTGACTAGAGATGTTCCAAAGAGTCTATCCTAGGCTTTGTTCTCTTTTTTCTCTATACTTCCTCAGCTGGTGACTTCACCAGTTCCCATGTATACAATTATCATCTCTATTCAGATTACTTCGGAGCTGTCTATAACTATATCTGTATTGCCCTAGTCTTTCCACTGAATTCTAGGCCATGTCATCAGCTACCTGCTAGATATTTCAAACTAGATGTCCCATAGGTACCTCAAGCTCAATATGTCCAAACTGCACTAATCTTTCCTTCCAAACCCACCCTTCTTCCCAACATAACTATCACTTGCAAAGGCACTACCATTCTCCCAGTCACCTAGGTTCACAACTTTGGTGTCATCCTTAACTCTTTACTCTTCCTCTACATATCCAATCTGTTGCCAGGTCTTATCTTTTCTGCCTTTTACAGTATCTATCACATACTTGCCCTTCTCTTTGTTCATATAGCCACCTCCGTATTTCAGGCCCTTCTCATCTCTATCATATTATTCCAGTGATGTCCCAACTGGTTTCAATGTCTGTTCCCTCCAATTCATCTTCAACACAGTGGCCAAAATGACTTTTCTAAAGTGTCCATCTGACCAGTTCACTTCTGTACTCAGTAAATTCCAGGAGCTTTTCATTGCCTCTAGAATCAAATATCAACTCCTATCTGACATTTAAAGCTCTTTACAAGTTAGCCCCTTCCTACTTTTCCAGTATTCTTACATATTACTCTTTTCTATCCAGTCTGACTGACCTATTTGCTGATATTCACACAGGATCCTATGTCTCCTATCCCTGTCTTGCACTGGCTGTTTCCTGTGCCTGGAATTTTGTATATCCTCACTTCAGCCTCTTGGAATCTCTGGTTTCTTTTAAAAGTCAACTGAAGTCTTACTTTCTACATAAAGTCTTCCTCTTTCGTGAAGATTTCCCTAGCTGTTACCGTCTTCCTGGCCAAAAATACCTTGTATTCATTTTGTATATATTTTATGTTGTGCATACGTGTGTGTATGGATCTATGTACACACATATACATGTTGTGTTCTCAGAAAGAATATAAACTCCTTGAGAACAGGGATTGTTTCACTTTTGTCTTTGTATCCTCAACACATAGTAGGCTTATTGATTGATTAGTTGGAAAACATTTTTAAAAAATACATAGAAGAAAAGGCAATTTCAAGGGGAATGCAAACCAATAGGGCAATTTTGTTACTAACATATTAAAATTGAATTTTTTTAAAAACACATGGGGACAGCTAGGTAGTGAGTGAATATAGCATCAACCCTGGAGTCAGGAGGAACTGAGTTCAAATCCAGTCTCAGATACTTGACACACTTAGTAGCTATGTGACCTTGGACAAGTCACTTAACACCAGTTGCCTTGCCTTCCCCCACACAACACCCTCCCCCCATGTAACAGAAGTTTACTGCTTCACCTACAGGTTTTTGTTCTTTTTATACTGAAATGTGTGATTAAATTCACAATAAAAAAAAAGAAACTTAAAAAAAATAAAATTGAATGAAGCCACAGCAGGTATGTGCTTGTCAGTTTTGCCAATGTCACAAAGCTGGGAAGGGGTAGCCAGTGTGAGAGATGGCATCCTCAAGCTTGAAAGTGGTCATTGTGGGCTGAAACATTGGGACTGAAAACAAGTTGACCATGGAGCAGTCTAGAGCAGTCTAGAGTCAACCTCAGTCTTGCTGAGCACATTTGGCCCACTTCACTCCTGATTGCAGTCAGACCCAGATTAAAACGTAATTGGGAAATATTTAACTAAGTAAATAAAAATACAATAAAACATAGATAATATCACATTTTAAAACTAAGTCAACATGTGGCCTGAAAGGATCCTTATGTACAGATTAGTGGTCTCGTTTCTCTTTGAGTTTGACTCCACTGATATAGAGGAGAGTAACCAGGATGATGAGACCTGAGAAACAACTGAAGGACTGGATGAAGGAAGACCAAAGGGATTTGTCAGTTAATCAGTTAGCAAGTATTAAGTATTTGTTGTGTGCTAAACATCATAGATTTAGAGCGGGAAGGGACCTCAGGTGTCATCTAATTCAATACTCCCATTTAAACAGATAAGGAAACTGAGGCCCAGAGGAGTGAGGTAATTTATCTAAGGTCACACAAGGAGTAAGTAGCAGAGGTGAGATTTGAACCTAGGTCCTATGACCCCAAAGCCATCTCTTCAAACTTTGGATCAATCCATGTAGAAAAGGCAGCCCACTTATTCTGTTACTGAAGAGGCAGAACTAGGAACTGTGGGGGAAAGGGAGGTAGGTTTTCATTTAACATGATAATGTTTATTTTTCATGTTTCATTTTTTCCTTTTACTTTTATATGCCATTTCCCCATAATCACCACCCCACCTTCTAGTAAACCCTTCCTTATCACAAAAAGAAACATTGAGGTAAAACCAACTCCACAGTGACCAATTCTGATTGTGTTCCACATCCTTGTGCCCTGCCCCATCCGAGAGGTGGCTCATCCTTCATCTTCCTCACTGCAATTGGTCTTGCCAGGGCTGAGGAACCTGCACCCTTGATGCCACATGTGGCCTTCTAGGTCCTCAAGTGCATCTCTTTGACTAAATCCAAACTTCACAGAACAAATCCTTTTATTAAGGGAATTTGTTCTGTGAGGTTTGGATTCAGTCAGGGGGCCACAGGTTCCCCACCCCTGGTCTTGACCATCAGAATGCCAGTTTTCTAGTGCTGCTTCCATCTCTATTACTGTGGTTACTGTGGGTACCATTGCCTTGGTTCCGCTTACTCAGAGAAGCCATGAACAGGCCACCTCACGATGAGGTAACAAACTGCCTGATGGATGCCAGATGTTGCTGAAGGGTCTGCTGTACCATGTGAGAAGTCAGACTAGGTGACCTCTAAGGAGATTTGAATTCTAAAGAGTCTATGGTACTTTCTTATGGCTATGGTAATAGAAAGGGAATGAAAACATTATGCAATCTAATGAAAATTACTTTTTTTATACTTTATATTCACTTATCTGTGTAACCCCTAGTAAAATGTAAGCTTCTTGAGATCAGGGATTCTTTTGTTTCTGATTTTGGGTTTCTGGCATCAAGTACAGAGACCTTGCACATGATAGGAGCTTAATAAATGCCTGTTGAATTGAATTGATTCCATAGTCTCTTATTCTCTGTACTACCCTGTATCAGGCAACTAATTTAGGCACCAGGGATACAGAGAGTTTACATTTTAATAGAAAAATATCTATGAATTAAAAGTGAATACAAGGAAAAAGTAAATACAAAGTAATTTTGGGGGCTGAGGGCAAAGTACAACAACTGATTGAATCAGAAAAGGCGGGGTACAGTGGATAGAGAGCTGGGCCTAGAGTCAGGAAGATCTAAGTTCAAATCTAGCTTCAGATACTTACTAGTTATGTGACTCTAGGCAAGTCACTTAACCTGTTTGCTTCAGTTTCCTCATATATAGAATGGATACAACAACATCTACCTCTCAGATAGTATCAAAGAGTTAATCTTTGTAAAGTGCTTAGCACATAGTAAACACTAGGTAAATTTTAGCTATTATTACTATTATTATGTATAGGAGGTGGCATATGAAATGAGCTTTAAAGCAAACCGGGAATGCTAAGGGGGCAGAGGTGAAGTAGGGAGTGCATTCCAGGCATAGAGAATAGCCTGTACAAAGTGTGGAAAAGGAGACAGGATGGCTTAGATTAGGTACAGGAAATAGGGTACTTTTTATGGGAAGGTATACTAGAGCCAGACTGAGAGGACTTTAAATGACAAAGAGAGGTGCTCCTAGAGGCAGTAGGGAGCCATTGGAGAACTTGGAGCTCAACCCAGCATGAAAATTCCTTAAATTGGAGACTTTGGTTTCTCTCAAATGAGTAAGTTCCATAGTTAAAACAGTATCACTGTTACTGTATACAGTGTTCTCTTGGTTCTGCTCAATTTGCTCTTTGTTGTTTCCTGAGAGTCTTTCTATGTTTTTCTAAGATCATTGAGCTCATTGTTTCTTTAACATAGTAATATTCTATCACAATCACGTAACACACCTTGTTCAGCCATTCCCCAATTGATGGACATCCCTGCGATTTCTAGTTCTTTGCTACCACAAGAGAGCTGCTAATAAGCATTTTAGAACATATAGGTTCCTTTCCTCTTTCCATAATCATCTTTGGAAATAGACCTAATAGTGGTATTTCTGAGTCAAAGGGTATATAGGCAGTTTAATACCTCTTTGGGCATAACTCTAGATTGCTCTCCAAAATGGTTGGATCAGATCACAGTTCCACCACCCATGAATATGTCCCAATTTTTCCACATCCCCTCCAATATTTATCACTTTCCCTTTCAATCATTTCAGCCAATCTGATGGGTGTAAAATGACAGCTCACTTTGCATTTGTCTGATCAATAATGATTTCGAGCATTTTTTCTTATGACTATAAATTGTTTTGATTTCTTCATTGGAAAACTGCCTGTTCATATCATTTGACCACTTATCAATTGGGAAGTAGTTTATTTGTGTTACAAATGTAAAATTACATAGATTGAAATTGCTTAGAAAGATCTGTAATAAGCAAGAGATAAAAAGCAAAACAAAGTCCCAGATGTATATATTTGGTAACTTGTTGAGGCTAGCAAGAATGAGTAAAATAAGCTTTTTTTAAACAGAAGAGAGCACGTTAAGCAGAAAGGCAATATAGGCCAGGAGAGACTGAAGCCCCTCTTAGTAATAAGGAGACATCAGTCACAGAAAGTTTCTATGTAAGGTATTTGTGTACAAATAGAAGGGGAAGGCCAAAGAAATTAGATGTATCATCTCCTAGAGGGAGTTTGAACACCATGAGTTTAACCAAACCATATCTAGAAATAATAATCAACTGACAACAAAATATTGAATGTTGTTAGCTGTTATAGGAGATCAGGTGGGGATTTGAAAGGCAAAGAAGATTAGAAATAAGTATGAGGGGGAAGTGATGGATGGAGAGGAGTTCTCATTTAGAATTGGAATGGAGAGTAGGAATTGTCTCCAACCACCTGAATCTGGAGGAGCAGCTTGAGGGGACAAGGGATGACAGAGTTCCACGCACTCTGGGAAAGAACAGTAATGAAGGTGTTTCTGCTCCCTGCAAATAAATAGGGATATGGCCATCCCAGCCAGTTAGTTCTCTCATGCCTAGGAACAGACTTGCTTCATTACTATTCTGTTTATGTAGAGAAAATATCTGAGGTTTTATTTCCCTCTTACAGCTTTTTCATGGAAATGGACAAAAATATGATTTCTTTAGCATGTGCACTTTTAAAGGTTAGTTCTCATCTCCCCCCTTTTATTTCTTCTTTTTTTTTTAAGATCTTGCTGGTCTGTGATATTTTTCCTTCCTTAGGTCCATCATTCTGCCATTAAATACTTGGCTACTTTGTTACTGACAGTGGATAGTGAATCTAAGTAGATGACTATCTTGATTTGGATTAGAAGACCTCTAGTATTTTTCCTTGACATTTTTGTCTTCTTTCATTTCTTTTTCTCGAAAAAATTCTGAATCAATGAAGATAATTGCAAGTTTAAACTGTTGCTTGACATATGGGCATAATGATCTCTGCAGAAAGAGATGCAATTCTGTGAACAATGAGGCTTCACTATATAGCCAAGTATTCATCATCTTTTGGTTTCTTTCTTTAGGGAACACCAAAGCAAGCAAAAGGTACAAAAAGAAAATTCCAAGGGGCCAGCGAAGGGCCCCCACCAAAACAAAAGAATGAAATATCCTTACCCCCTGCCAAGAAAACCAATGTCAAAGAGGTTGAAAGGACTGTGAAGGGAAAGCCAGAAGGTCTGATTTCTCCAAAGAAGCACCCAGTTGTCCATACTAATGAGGGACAAGTGGAGAGGCTATTCATTAAGACTTCATCATTATTTAAAAACAACCCTGAAATTCCAGAAATCCACAGGTGTGTTTTATGGATTGTTCACTGCAGGGATCAAAGGAAATAAATATAATTCTTCTGATTTCATCATTTAACTGAGACGGAGGCTGATTTGTAGGTGTGTTGTTCCTCATTTACAGAGCTATGGTGAAGCAGGTTCAAGAAAAAGTGTTTACTTCAGATTCTTTTCAAGAGTTGGGCCTCCATCCACACCTGGTGAGTACCTTCTGGGCTTTCAGAAGGTTTTTATTTTTTGCCAAAAAAGCTCATTTTTTTGGCAGACAACTATTTTATGTTGACTATCTGTATCGACCCTTGTTAGATTGGTGAGGGGAAGAACTTGCTGTGGAAAGAAATCAAAATGAGGTTATTTTTGCAGCAGGTCAAGTGGGCTCAGATTAGTTCCATTATATTCTGCTGGTGCAAATTTAATGGCCTCAGGCTGTCATTTATTCAACATCCATTTATTAATTGTCTACCATGTGCATTGCCCTATGGTTTATGTTGCAAAAGAAACAAACATAAATAAGATCGTCCCTGACCTTAAGGCTGTCTGTCTGCTGCCTTAGTGTAGATCATGTGCAGGGAGGAACTGACTGCTATTTCTACCTAAATGCTGTTTTATTTATGATATGTGAAAGAAATATGTAGTCCCACTTACCTTTCTCATTACCATATGTTTTTATCAGAGGAGTCACTGAATGACAGAATTCAGTGGCCAGGGGTATCACAATTGAGAGTATTTGGGCTTTAACTGGAGGTTCTGTTTGCTGAGGTTTGGAGGGTGAGGAATCCACCATACTGTGCAGTTTCTCTAAGCAAATGGACACTTTCTTATTAATAATAACTTGTTTAGGCTTACTGTAAGGTGAGGAGCATAGAATACATTCCCTCTTGCATGGTCTTAATTTCAACCTAACCCCTGCTCAGTTTTACATAAGCCATTTTTCTGTTCTACATATTTGAGCATCAAAACTTATCATATCAGTATGAATCAGCTTTGCCACAAAGTTGGTATCATCTTCATTTTCCTCTTCTGTTTCCTTTGCCCCTTTTAAATTCAATAATTCCAGAGAAGTGATAGTCAGTGAACATGCCTGATTTTGCTTCTTATCTTCTTAGGTTTCAACAATAAGCACTGTCTTGAAAATGTCTAGTATGACCAGGTAAGAGCTCCAGACCAAACTTCAAGCTTCCTAAGGGGTCCAGATAGGCCTCACTAAATGAAATTTAAATGTGGTAAAGGGAACTGAAAGAAAATATTAATTCACACATTATGAAGGAATGTGAGGTGGCTAACTAGCCTTATGGCCCTAGTTAAGTCATTATTCTTTAGTTTCTTCATTAAATGAAGTAGTTAACCTAGATGATCTTTAGGGGTCATTTTAGCTCTTCATTCTCTGAAGACTTTGGTACAGTTTATTCTTTTATGAGACTGCTATTTCTGTTAGATTTATCAGTGATTTTCCTTTAACATAATGTGGTCAGACTACCAGTTTAGAACAGTGTTACTTCACTTTTGGAATTATTTCTACTGGTAATAATAATAGGAGTCAGCCAAGTGGGATAGGAATAAATATTTGGTTTAAAGCAAAAAAAAATATTGAGATCAAACAATAAATTTGGTAGGGTGAGTATTATCCCAAAGTTTCATATTTGCCTTAATACTCTTAATACTTAATACTTAATACCCAGAAATTGTGCCTAAAAAAGTTTCTTGCTAATGTCCCCTGTTCTCAGCCCCTGATTTCCTTATCCTATAAAGAAAATACGGTCTTAGATTTTAAAGTCTCTCATCAGGATGGCAGTTGACATAACCAATTTCATGGAATTCCAATTCTATAGCCCTGAAAGATGAGACAAATTTTATGGGAATTTGAACCTGTCAACTCCAGGATTTTTATCTTGTAGCCACCTCCTTCTGTTAAAGTAAGATCAGATAGCCTATTTACTTTGCAAACTTTTTCGAGTAATTTTTTTTATAAATAAATACATATTTTCTCTATGTACTACAGTGTTCAGAAGCAAAGTATTCCTTCATTGCTAGAAGGCAGAGATGCTCTTGTGAGATCCCAGACAGGATCAGGTCAGCATTTAATTATTACTACAATTATATTGTAAAGGGTGTGTGTGTGTGTGTGTGTGTATTAACTGTAGCACTAATTTTGTTCATTTAATAAAAGGATAGGGCCTATTGAACTTAACAAAATTAAGCATGTTCAGGAACTAAACTATTTCTGCTATTGCTCCAATTTATAGCTAGAGGATTGTCACCTTCCCCCCTCCCCCCACTTCTGCACACCCATTCTCTCTGCAGGCACAGATAGCCTCAAAATAGTGGGTACTTACAATTATGTGGATGCTGAAAAGAAATCAGCTTTTGAGTAGAGAATTTTTCCCTGACAGTGATCTTGACACAAGAATGCACATTATTGGGACAATGTTCATTTTGTTTAGACGTCGGAGGTTTTTTTGTTTTCAGTCCAATTTGCAGTTGCCCTGTTGAGTTCTCCAATGGAAGCTCATTTGCTCCCTTTTTCCATTGATGTGATCTGAGGGCTGCTCAGGTTGGTAGAAATCCAAAGTATCTGCCACTTGGTTGGTTTTTCATTGGCCCCTGTAGACTCTTGGGTGGGGCTCCATCGGCACTTAACGAACCTCTTGCTTTTAGCTCATGGGAATGGTTTAGTAGGACTTTGGGAAATGAACTCCCTCCCAGGTTCTCAAGTGAGCTTCTATACTAAGCATTGGTGGAGCAGTTTAGGGAATGTTGCCCCTTGTTTAGTGGATAAAGGTCCAAATGCTTCCTGGCTACTTGAAAGTACAGAATTCACCAAAATGTAATCAGAGGGAGGTAGGAAGTTAATTGGATGTGGATTCTTTTTCACTCTGGTTTAACATCCTTTTCTTTCCTCCTTCCTCCCTTTAAACTGAGGTCATCCATTTGTCAAAGTATGTTTTTCTTCTTTCTCTGTCCTAAAATCACACCACCACCAAAAGAATAGCACAGCATTTCTCCCTGGTGGCCTTTGATTTTATTTTCTACAGGAGCTGAAGTCTGCAGCGTCCACTGTTTTTATTACTTTTACATTTATTTATTTCTTTAAAAGGTAAAACACTTGCCTATTGCATCCCTGTGGTTCAGTCTCTTCAAGCAATGAAGTCAAGAATACAGGTTCGTATAAGTAAAATGTGTTTTTCAGTTATTGTTCACCATGAAAAAGCAGCTATCAAATTGAATCAGAACAGCCATATTGGGACTGATAGAATCTCTTTTCTCTGAGCAGTGTTGTATATGTTAAGTCTAAATATTGCTAATCCCCCTACTCACAGTGGGGGAGAAGAATAGCAAATTCATGACTCAGTGTTCGGCTTATTTTTTTTTTACTGTGAATGGTAATTAATTATTAACTGAAGCAAAACATAGTACGTTGATTGCAGCAACCTTATCTAGCACTTCTTTATATCCCCAATAACAGCCAGCAAAGTGGTTTGCTCATGATAGACACTTAATAAATATTTATTGATTTGATTTATAGATTTGAGTAGATAAAAAGGTAATGATGTTGAAAAATATAAGAATGAAATTCCAACATGGGAATGAACATTCATGCATGTTATTTACTTAGAATTCACGATTATAAGATGATAGAGCAAACAAGTAATTAAATTTGACATCAGTTGTATAAATAAGACTCTACTTAATGGATTTGCTAATTGATCTTCCCTTCTTTGGACCTCATCTGAAATTTGTTTCTGTCTGTGAAATATGCTTGGTCAGGGTGCCATACTAATAACGAGTCAATAGGTAAGTGACTGCTGTGTATCATCATCCGAGAGTACAAAGGCAAAAAAATAAAGCAATCCCTCTTCTTAAGGAGTATCCACTAAACTTGGATTTCTGTGTAGGCCTGGTAAGCTTTAATCTGCATAAAATTTACCCCAGATCAAGGATATAAACTCACCACCTCTACTAGAAAATAATTCAACTTGGATCTTACAGACATCATCTAAATTCATTCTTTCATTCAAAAAGAAATTTCTGAGTACCTATTGTGTGCAAGGTGTTTACTTGAGCAAAAGTCAATAACTATCTAAAGAAGAATATTTCCATCGTCAGTCCTTTGTAATAGGAGGCAGTAGATAAAGAACCACGCTCTGAAACAGGAAGATCAGGGTTCAAGTCCTGCCTCTGATGTAACCTGGCTCTGTGACTCTGAGCATGTCACTTAATGGCTCAGAGTCCAGGCAACTCTCTAAGATGACAAATTGCAGAAAGGTGCTGAGTTGCCATTAGTAGAGGGAATTCTCTTTTGAGAGTTCCCGGTATTGATGAATCATAGGATATTGACAAATCATAGGTCAAGTTCTTATTTTGTAATTGACTCATGGTGGTTTGAATTTTTGGGCTTTTCTGTAAATTAGTGCTGGAGAATATGATAGAACTGTTTATAAAGTTTTTTCTTTTTTTAAAAAAATTTTATTTTCATTTCAAAATTCCTTCCTTCCCTTTCCCCATTGTGAAGTCAAGATGAACAAAACCCATTACAAGTATGTACAGTCAGGCAAAACAAATTCCTACATTAGCCTTGTCCAATAAAAAAAGAAAAAAAGAAAAAGATATGTGTACAAAGTTTTTTCTTAAGGTCAAGAGAATTGTCCAGTCTTCAGCTGGAAAAGACCTTAGAGGTCATCTAATGCAAACTTTTCTTTTTTACAGTCGAGGAGGCTGAAGGGGGGAATGATTTGCCTACATATCTGTGATTTTTTTTTTAAATATAGTAAACTCCTGGGGGAGGAACTCTCTAGTATAGAGAGGCAACTTTTAGCCTTTGGAGGTTGCTTGGGACACTGATGGGTTAAGTGTAGTGCCTGTAGTTGCATTTGTATATCCTAGTCAGAACTTGAACCCTAGTCCTCTCAATTCCAAAACCAATCCTTTGTCTACTGCACCACATTCCCTTGACTTGTTTTATATTCAAGTCTATTAACAAGTAATGTTATAGTAGGATTGGAGGAGCCCCCTGTAATTGTTCAAATATTGTTTTCATACCAATCAAAACACTATATTTAATGATTTTGCATGAAGGTCTCTCTATAATCATAGTTTTATTTTATGAAGGATTGACTTCCTGGGAGGTAGACATGGGAAAGTAAGCATTGGAAAATGTAGGTAATATGAAAAAAAAAAAAGATTTCGAAAATTTATTTGAAAAAAAATTTAAATTTTCAAGCCACAATAATTGTACATTTTAAAGTTATGTTCAATACAACAAAATCCTAATATAGACTAAATAATGGGAAAGTAGATTTGATTATAAAAGGACTTGACCTGTAAGAAACATGTTTATGGGGAATGAAAAAACCAAACCACCCAACAGACCTTTGATGAAATAATTAAACTATGCGCTTTTTCTTTATTTTTACCTTTTTCCAATGGTTTTGTCCATGATTTTTACTCTGTCCATCCCATCTCCACAAGAAATTACCATTCCACCCCTCCTTTTTTTCTTTTTCTCCCTAAGTATGTTGCAACAGCTTTTGAAATGTTAGGGTTTTCATTCTCACCTAGTGGCACATTGATACTCTCTTATCAGAGTATTTAACACTAACAGTATAGATTTTATCATAGTCTCATGGAGGTAATATTAAGAAGAGGTACTTAGAAATTTCTTTTTGAATGAAAGAATGAATTTAGATGATGTCTATAAGATGCAAGTTGAATTATTTTCTAGTAGAGGTGGTGAGTTTATGTTGATTCATCCACATTCACTCATCTGTTCTCCAGTTTGAAGATTATGTATTTTTTGGATATTCAACTTGGATTGCTTTATTTTTTTGCCTTTGTATCCCCAGAGTATAATACACAGTAGTCACTTACTGAATGCTTTCAACTGCTTTGAATTCCATCATTGGGTTCATTTATTCTTGTCATCAAACATTTATTGATCACCAACTTTGTACAAGAGACAGCAGGAACTACTTTTTGCCTTTGTACACCTCCCCACCCCATAACACAGCCCTGACATATAGCTGGTACTTAATAAATATTTGTTGACTTGTTCAAGGCACTGGTGACGTGGGGTCTTTTACTCGTGCCATGTTAAGTTCTCTGTATCTTCAGTCTTGTGAAAATATATGCAATGAACTCATTATTCTTCCTTACTTTCTACCCCTCTCAACAGCGCAGTGATGGCCCCTATGCTCTAGTATTAGTGCCAACAAGAGAGGTAGGTTGTTTGACTCTCAAGGTTAATCTTAAGTATTTTCAGTGTTGTCTTATTGGGTTTCAAATTTTTGTTTTTCCTTGAATGTTTCCTCCCCCAAAGCCAGCAGATGTGGATAAACTATCATACACACCTTTGCCTGTTTCTCCCCTTTCTGAAATCCTTCCTCTCTCACCCTCTTATTCCTTCTAAAAATCTAGGAGGAAAATTCAGCAACCAAAGTATAGGTATGAGTTTCCCTATTGTCTGAAAACCAAATGAAGTTTCATGAAAGCTTCATTTCTTAAAATGAGATAGAAGCATGTTCGTTCTGTTTTCCCCTCTCAGGGCTGTACAACTTAACACCAAACCAAGATCAGCATGTCTTTATTTAAAATAATTTTTAAGAAGCTATTTCCACCAAAAATCTTATTTATTTCCTAGAAGGTGAGCCTCCCAAGATTTTTCTTCCTTGGAAATCTCTTCTATATGATTTATTTGCCTACAAAGGCAATTTCAGAACAGGGTGTCAATGTTTTCTATATCAAATGCTAATAACTTTCCATGCAGAGAACTGATCACAGGTATCTAGTTTTGGGCACAGCCTTTTATACTACCTGCAGTGCAATATCTCAGTCAATTCTAGGAAAGGAGAAGACACTGAAGCTATTTAAATTTTTACAGCAGCAAACTTGCTACTTCCCTACGATGCCTCATGAATACTAAGTATGTGGAAACTATATAAGCTCGGTTAAAGTGATACTATCAAGACCTTTTTGGTGGTGGTTAAGGGATAATAATTAATCTCATTTTTACTTTCTATGGCTCCCTGTGCTTTCTTGTGGACTTGGGAAATGAATATCCATCTCTCTGCCTTAAAATGTTAAAATTACCTTAGTAGCACTCTTAGAAGGCAATCAGTTGTTCGACCTTTGTAGCAAAGTTTCTAAGTGTTAGCCTGTTGCATCACCATTCCAGTTTCCCCTAGCCCTGCTCTTTCTCAAAGGGAGTCAAATCCAGGTTAACTTTGTTTCATTTCCTTCTATCTCTGTGCACCAAAGATGTCTAAATGCATGTGTGGTGCTCTGGGAATTTGAGCCAGCAGAGGGAGCACAAAACACTATTTTTGTATAAGTCCAAGAAATAGATGTGGTGATGTGTTTACCCTCTGTCTTCCCCTACACTCTCAGTGGGTTTTAGAACTAATATATAAAGAGACAGTTAATGTAGACACTGTTTATCTTTTTTCTTGAATTACTTATAAGCTTTCCATTGGGTCAGAGTTGAAATACTAATCATCTTGTCTGTCTCTATTCTCTTTCTTTTTTAAAAATACCTGCCTCACCATATGAACCTGTTTAATATTTGCAGCTGGCTCTTCAGAGCTTTGATACCATCCAGAAACTGCTTAAGGTAGGGAAAGCCATGAGTTGGGTTGTATCATTCCATTTTTTTCAAAGTAAAGTAACAGTCACAGTTTAAGGCCCAGGAAAGACTTGTTTCCTCTGTTCCTGAAGGCTTTCCATAATATTCCACAGGAGACCTATCGAGGTCTGTTTTGGAACTGGAAAGATTTTGCCCTGTCGTATATATTGGATATTGGCCACTACGAGATTCTTAGTTCTTACCTACTTGGTTGTTGGTATCCTTCACTGCTTATATTTCCTCAAAGTGTTCACCATGGCTAAGTGTGCACATTGAGCACAAGAAGCAACTCTAAAAGCTGTAAATGGTCATTTATGAGACCAAGGAGAAAAGTACAAAATCTCAATGTCTGTCACCTCCAGGCTATACAGAGGATTTTACTTAAGCTTCCGTTTCCCCTGTTGCTTAAGTAGTGGGAAGCAGTGTATTTTTATCATATGCAACAGAAAGCAATCGACTTGTGAAGTGTGTTTTTCCATTTATGCTATGAAAAGAAGAGTAGCAACCATTTGAGCCAATGAAAAAGTGAATACATTTCTATCTTCTTATGCAATGTGGGAAGCCTGTTGTGGAGTTAAAATTTTAAGTTACTGCCAGTCTTAACTATGGGCATTGTCATGCCTATGAGTTGTATCTCCCCTATTAGGCCTCCTGCAACATAGGGATAGCCCTAAATTCTTTTTCTTGATTTGTTTAAAGGAGAAAAAAATTTTTTTAAAATTAGTCCCTTTACTCTTGACTTAAAGAAAAAAAAAAGCTTTATATTGATCTTAGACTGTTCCCTTCCCTGTAGCCATTTACCTGGATTGTTCCTGGAGTATTAATGGGGGGAGAAAAGAGAAAATCAGAAAAGGCCAGGTAAGAACAGATTGTTTAATAATTTTGGTTTTGGGTCCCACTTCTCTCCTACGTTCCTTTTAGAATCACTCTTGCCCATGGGTCCCTTAAACCAGGAGAGAAGCTTCTCTCAAGCTGTGCGTTTTGTAGTTCCAATACAGAAGAAGCTATCAGGTTGGCAGAGAGAAGTCACATCCAGAAAGTCTGTTTTTTAAATGTTGTTTTTAAATGTCTGTTTTTAAAATGTTGATGAGCCTTCTGACTTCATGTTCCCTAGGGAGGGTGGTGGTAATGGTGGTGGTGGTAGTAGTAGTGGTTGTAAAGGTTTGTTCTTGTTTTGTTTTTTTAATACACCTACATTGGTTCTTAAAACTATATATTGCCTCATCTGCAATAGGACCAGGTAGAAAATTGTCACTAGAAGAAAAGCCCAAATCATCTGTTTGTTTTTCAAACTTTTGTATTGTTTCGTAAGTTGGTAATGGGTCACATTGTTGAAATATGCCTGTACTCTTTAACCGGAAACCCAAATATCTAATATTGTTCTGTGTTTTTAAAAATTGTGTTCAGCAAGATAGAGAGGTTCCAAAAGACTGTTTTAACTCAAATGCATCTTGTTAATATCTATTTTCATTTCATCTATTGGGCTGAAGGGCTTTTCATGATTTTATAGTACACAGAATTAATACTACCAAAAAAACCAAATTCACTAGCAACCTTTTATGTTTTTTTCTTGAGATTCCTCCTGATATACACACATTTGGTTTATTACATATATTTCTGTATATTTTGTTTTAAACAGGCTACGCAAAGGGATAAACATCCTAATTTCAACTCCTGGACGTCTGGTAGATCACATTAAATCCACCAAAAACATTCACTTCAGTCGAATACAGTGGTTGATCATTGATGAGGCGGACAGGTGAGCTTCCTTCTGCTAAACCCACAGGCTTTGTAGGGAAGTGTTTGCTTCTTGTGTTTTCTGTTTTAACCTCCGTAACCCACAACCTGGCTCACTTCCCCCAATAAAAACGTAAATTCCCTCTCTCTTGCAATCTCAGGATCCTGGACTTGGGTTTTGAGAAGGACATCACAGTGATTCTCAACGCCATAAATTCAGAGTGTGAGAGACGCCAGAATGTCCTGTTGTCAGCTACTCTCACCAAGGGTAAGTTGGGTAGTATTGTTAATGTCTTCATTTTTAATGGAGGTAACCTGAATTATTAGTTGAAATGAATGTGCCATGTCCACATACCCATTTTGCGATTGCTAAATATAGCTAGCACCTGTGAAGGAATCCCGTAGTAGAAAGGTGAGGCCTGTGGAAGTAGAATGCACTGGACAGTGACATAATGACTCTATCAGTTGGCGTTGCATAAATCTTTTTCTTTATTCTGCAGAGGGTTTCAGCGAGTTAATGGGGAGTTAATGGGGAGGTGGCTATGGTATAAAAAAAAGTAGCAAAGCCTAAAAAATTCAGTCTATCAAGGGAAGTTACAGGGAAGAAAAGAGCCCTGGTTTTGGGGTCCTATGACCCGGGTTCAGATTCAGGCTCTGACTTGTGTGAACAGAGCAAGTTACCTTCCCTCTCTGAGCCTCAGTTCCCTCATCAGTAAAATGAGAGTGTTGGACTACATAATCTGTAAGGTCTCTTTTACTCTCAGTCCTCTGACCTCTGTGGATTCAGGATGAGTTCTGTGAACAGCCCATTGAAAACAGGCTTCCTCACTGTTAAGAACATCAGTCCTTATCCTCCTCAATCTAAGTGCGTGTTTAATGTAGCCTTTGTACCTTGGGCTTCCCTTAGCATCTTCAAAGCATGTTCATTTCTGCTGAACTTTTCACTGTTACTGTGAGGTATGTAAGATAGAAGTTATTAACCCATTTTATAAGTGAAGAAACTAAAGGCACAGAAATATTAAATGACATGTTGACCAAGATCATATAATCAGTTACTGACCAAACAGGGGCTAGAACCCAGTTTTTCTAACTCTTAGCCTTGTACTCTGACCACAAGACTACATCACCTGCTGCCTTTCCAATGCCCACACCTATGTACCCATATCCCTTTATACGTGGGACACTGGGGGAAAATCAAAACAAAACGACATGGCTCTGCCCCTGTAGGCTGACAGTATTGGCATGGGTGGATTAACGGTAGACTATAAAAGACACTGTTGGAAAGAGGCCCAGCTAAAAAGTTCCAATATCCCAATGAGATGTTGTATATGTTAGTGACCCATTTCACATTGAATATTTAATAATAGGAAGGATTTTAAGGTTTGCAAAGCACTGTGTATGTAATCTTACTTGAATTATCACCAGTTTCTCCTTTTCCCTTTGCTAAAAGGTGTGACGAGGTTGGCAGATATCAGTTTGCACAATCCAGTCAGTATTTCTGTATCAGATGAAGCCTGTGACCAGTGCATCAAAAGATGCAAAGCAGCCAGAGAAGCCAGTCTCCTACAAACCAGTGCTGAGCCAGACAGCTTTGCCGTGCCTGAGAAACTCCAACAGCATGTGACACTGGTTCCCAGCAAACTTAAACTTGTTACCCTGGCAGCCTTTATTCTTGGAAGATGTGAGGTGAGCCTGAGGACTGGATGTGGTCTGCCTTTTAGTCTGGGTCTGGAAAAAATGAGCTAGACTTCTACAAGGGTCAGACTCTGATAGAAAGCTCTCCACCTGTTAAACTTGTCAGTTTTTTCAGGCTGTAGGCCATGGAACTAATTCTTACATCATATTTAGGCATATATAGGAGGGCACTGACAGTCATTATGTATAGAGCAAAACATCACCCAAAAGTTTGCTTCCCAAACTCATGTTGACGACATAATAGTTAGTAGGAATATTTGGGGGAACATTCCAGAAACTGAGGCTACTGGATTTGGGTTTTGGTTTGTTTTTTTTTAAGGATTGTGGTATTTATAGCATTTATTTACTTTATATAATACCTTTTCCCTAAGGGTCCCTTGAAATAGGAGAGTTATAGATAAAGAAACTCAAGAATGAAGTCGTTAGAGTTACTGCAGATATGAATAGTCTCTACCAAGCCTTGCCATGTCTCTGAGACAAACAGGCCCAACTTACAGCCTTGCTAAAAGAACATCTGCTTTTCATAGATACAGACAAACAAACAAACCAATCTTGTGTTAGGATGTAGCCCTCTAGTTATCTCTCTTGCATCCTTCTTAGGAATGGAATGAGTATTGTCCTTTTGAGGACTTGGTTCCATTAGCCAGGTTTGCAGATCTGTGTCAGCACAGCCAGACACCCTAGCAACTGATTCATTTTGTGCATTATCCTGATCACAAAATCTCTTGTATTTTTTTGTTTTGTTTTCCCTTGGATTGAAACAGTTTGAAAAAAAACAGAAGCTGATTGTCTTTTTCTCGAGCTGTGAGCTGGTCGAGTTCTACTACCACCTCTTCCTCCAGACCCTGCTGGGCAGCTCCATGGCCCCAGCATCAGGGCAGTCACCATCTGCCTCCTCCCGATTAAAATTCCTGCGTCTGCATGGCAACATGGAACAGGAGGTAAGCCCTGCCACCTCTCACCATGGGACAGAATATCCCTGAGATTAGAAGCCAGGGAAAGGCCAGCCCAGTTCTATCTAAACTGTCCTCCAGGTTCAGTGTTGGGTTGCATCCCCTCTGAATTCTCTCCTGGGCTTGGGGAAGAGTTATTGTTTTGCCTAAAATGAGCCTTCCATCAGAGATGGTAAATAGATTGGACTGATTTATTGATCTGGGCAGGGGAGGACTATGGTTCCCTCGTCGGCACCAAGAACTGCGTTTGGTTGCCCCTTGTTGCTGGCCTCTCCTCCACCTAAGAGATCTAGCAGGCCCTAAGTTTGGCCTGAGTCTACCTCAACCAGCTGTTAAGGCAACAGAGCACCACTAAGTAGCTGGCACTAGGGAAGGGTTTTGCCTTTTTAGTACCCAGTGTGTAATTAGTGCTTGATGTCTTCAAATTAAGAGCATTAATGGAGCTAAATTGTGGATCCCATATGGTACTGCTGAGCGTGACTGCTGTCATTGTCAACAAGATACAGCGCTCTCTCTTTTTAAAAAATCTTTTTGGGAGCAGGTACAGTGCACCAGAGGGGCTTTGGGTCCCATCTCCATCCTTGGCACAGAATTTCATATCTTGTCTGGGATCAAGTGTGTTAAGTTTTGCTTTTTTAGGCACTTGGACAGCTCTTTCATTCAACCTTGTACTCTAACTAGGTCACACATTTAGGGAAGCCGAGCCAGTTTGGGAAGCAAAGCGTTAGGCGAGCACATTGGAAGTGCGGAACAATGGACCAGTAGAAAGTGGACCCAGGATATGTTATCTCAGAGAAGAGATAACTAGACTGGGTGAGAAAACTTGTAATGAAATGGTGAAATAAGACCAGAAACTTGGAAGTAGGATGATTTAGACATGTTTTGATTGAAATAGAATGTCAGTGCTGGAAGGAACCTTAGAAATGAGATACAACTGCCTCATTTTACAGATGGGGAAACTGAGACCTAGAGAAGGGAACTGACATTCCCTAAGGTCACAGAGTGAGTAAACGTCAGAGCCAGGACAATCAGAATCTCTGTAGCCTGACTCCCAGTCTTTCTAGTCATATCATAGCTTATCATATCTTAACACTTTTCCTAATTCCTCAAAGGGAGAGACAATGTAGGTTTTCTAATTATCCAGCCCTCATTGATCGTAGCAGAGTAGACAGGTTAAACCCCTGCCCAATTTGTTCTGTCCCTCTAACACAAATCACAGTCTCTTCATGAGATACCTAGGGCTTTGCTAAGTAACATTCTGGAGGCCGGATCTCTGTTTATTGGTGGAAGTGTGTCTGAACTCTGAGCTCTGCTAGCAGAAAGGTAGAGAGACCAGGATAGAGCCACAGAACTCTGTAGCTCTGTATTTCTGGCTCATCTTTAGAAAAAAGTCAGCTTATTTTCATTTTAGGAACTCATAGAATAGAAATAAATGCAATAATATTGATATCTCATACTTAAATAGTACTTTAAACAAAGGATCAGTCCTCTCAATGTCTCTGGGAAGTAGGTACGAGTTGAGTGGTGCTATCTCCATTTTTCAGAAGGAGAAATTGAGAGAACAAATCTTTGCTTAAGGCAAAACTACTGATAGAACCTAGTTTTTGCCCTGTCCATTGAACTTTCTGTAAGTTTCCCCAAATGATTCTCATAATTTTACTAAAAGCAGTGGATAATAGGGGAAAAAAGTAGATTGGAGGGAGGCTTTTCATGGTAGGGATGATAGACTAGATCTCAGGATTTAGTAGCTACCCTACTACCACCCCACCTCTAGATCGATGAATGTCGTATTCAATCTAGGTAACATAGCACTGATTCTTAGGAACTCTTTTAAGATTTAAGATTGTGGTTCCAAGCAGAACCCAGGGTCCACCTAAATTTGATTTTGCCTTTCTTCATATCCCCTATGCTTAGCGCAGTGTCTGGCATGTAGAAACTGCTTAACAAATGCTTCTGGACTACGTGACTGATAGAAATGTGCTCCACTTATTTTTTTTCTTTTGCTGTATATGATTTCAGTTTTGGAAGAGCTAAACTGTAAATCAGGATATCTAAATTCTAGTCCCAGCTCTGTCACAACTCCCACTGGGGCCTTGGCCAAGTTAACTTTACTTACTGCGGCCTCAGCTTTCCCATCTATAAAATGAGAAAATTGAGTTGAGTGCTGTGCACAGCCCTGTCTAGCTCTAAGCATCTCTTTGCCTGGGCAATAAAATAAGCCATTTTCCCTCCTGTCTAGTTTCTGAATCCATAGGTTTTATGCAACGTGTGTCAGGGATCATGGAGGGGAATAGGATGCACATTCTTAGTCCAGGCGTGAGCTTCATGAGTGTCCTAGGCAGGCCTGGCACAAAGGAAGTCCATGGAGATCAGGCCTGAATCAAAAGACTGAGCAGTTCTGTGCCTGTCATGCGCCCTCTCAGGTGTTGGAGAACTGTCGTGACCATGGCATTCCTGGGGAGCTTAGAAGAGATGCTGCCTTTTACTTAGATCTCTCCCCCCGGCAGATGGACATGGCCCTGATTGCTCAGAAGCCTGTGCCTTGAGCACCATCAAAACTCATCCTTCAGGGGAATGAATAAAGGAAAGGAAAGTTCTTCACTTCTCTGATCAAGTAGTCCCCAACTTTTTTTCCTTTTTTTAACCTGGACCCTTTAAAAAAAATGTACCCTTTTTTAATGTAAAAAAAAAATTGGGAACCCCTCACAGTGATAGTAATTATCAAAAATATAGGACAGAATTCAATAGTGCTTTAAATAAATTTCTATTTTATTAATTCCTATACTATATACACGCATTTGAAAAATAGTAATACCTAGTTGTGTAAAATCTCTTTCATTTCAACCTTCAGAAACCATGTTTGCTGAATTAAGATCGGAATGGCAGTGCTTGGTGCACACATGGATTTTCAAATGTCTTAGATACCTTTGACCCTGCTGGTTTCCAGCTACAGGTTAGGAGCCAATACTTTAGAACACTTGTGTTTTAACTTGTGCAGAGTAATTTCAGAGCTGGTAATTTTGCTCCTGGACTCACAGACTTAGGGGTGGAATAGATCTTAGAAAGCCTGGTGTGTGGTAGGTGAGGTAGAACTTGCCAAGAGTCATCTAGCTAAGTCAGTGGCAGAGCTGGGACAAGAGCTAAGTTTTCTGACCTGCACATAAGGTCTTGGATCTTATTTATTCTTGATTTTTGTCCTGTGTTCTCAAGGATGTGTTTATAAGAGTGTGTTGCTGTTAAAATCATGCTAATGAGCATCTTTTTGGGGGGGGAGGAAAGGTGATAATAAAATAATTAATATTCCTCTCATGCTTGAGAATCTTGCGTTCTCCTTGAGTTATGTAGGCAGGTTCTTAAGTAAATGCGTTTTACTTTTTTCCAGCTTACTCCCTAATTTTTTGGTTATCGTCTTCTTCCTCTCTGATGAAACATTAATAGGCCTACTATCAATATTAATATTAACAGTCCTAGTCAGATTTTGGAGGTTCTTTCCTCTTTCTCATGGTAAATCACCTCTGTGCCTGAAAATGGACATAGAACTAGAAAGTTGGGAAAATGAGAAAAATTTGCACGGCTGAAAATAAGAACCTGTGATTCTTTGTTTTGTAGGAAAGAACAGCAGTTTTTCAGGAGTTCTCACATTCCAAATCAGGCATCCTGCTTTGTACGGTAAGCGTTTTTTGCTAGTACCTAGGAAAGACAAGGAGAGGTTGGATTTGGGGGAATAGGAGAGTCTCGACATTTTATACTTTCATCAGCCCTGTGGGGAGAGGGGATACTACTAGCCCCCTTGGGTTGCTGGCTTTCCTATAATGCTGATTTGTGGCCTGCCAATGCCTACACATAGCCTGCTACAATGGTGAGGAAGGCTGGGCTATTTGCTCTCTAATAGTGGCAGCTGTTGGTCTGAAAATGTGTGAATCTTGGCGATTTCTACCCATGGAAAACTTGTAAATTATAGCTATCGGGAGTAATTAGAGCTGAGAAACTCTTTCCAGGTCTGAAATTACTCTGCTTGCTTCTGCACATCTTTCCTTAAAGGAAAATAGATGCAGTTGGGCAGATTTGATTTACCATTTTATAAAACTATCATTTGCCCTGCAATTTTCAGGGCCAGTTCATTCAGCCTCAATCTTGGCAATTTTAAATGACTGCTCCTCCTGTTTAATGTGCATCTCCCTTGTGCTAGTCTAAGACTGAAGAACCCACATCTTCCATGCTTCATACTCTCCAGAGATGTACTTGTACTCTCCTAAGACCAAAATAGACTTCTCTGATTGTACCATCTTGGAGAATACAACTTAAATCCCCAATTGATTATTTGAGGAGTCTCTGTATGCACAGTAATGAAATTCAGTTGCTTTGCACGGTATATAGTGAATCTAGTCAACAAATCCTGGGTAGCAACATGGAGAAACTTATCACACTCGATAACTCTCTAGGCTGTGGTCAATACAATTAATTACATTTTTAGGGAATTCATTGTTCTCTTAAATTGAATTAGAATTGTCTTCCTTCTCAATTATCTTACTTAAAGTTTGTAATGGACTTTTGTTTTCTTCTTGTGCCCATATAACATGTATGGCTAAATAAAAGACCTGCCTAATGACCCACTAATTCTATTTATCACAGTAAGCAGAGTTGACACTTATAATCAAAGGAACTGTAACCAGATGCCAGTCAGTGTAGTGGTGTCTCTGCTAACCTGGCATGTTGCCGCCACAGATCATAGATCATAGGTTTAGAGTTGGAAGGGACCTTGGAGGTCATAGAATCCAGCCCCCCCATCTTGCAGATGATGAAACTGAACCTGAGAGGGTAAGTGACTTGCCCACAATGGCACGGCTAATAAGTGTCTGAGTCAAGTATCAAATCCAGCTACTCCTGACTCCAAGTCCAGTGCTCTATCCACTACACTACACAGCCTCTCAAATAGGTTCATGTCTAATTTTGCAATGGTAGGGAATCCATCAAGTCAAAATGATCAGTGCTCATATTTTTTAAAGAATTATCCTCATGCCTGGATCTGGAGCAGGTCTCTTTTATGACATGGACCCTTATAGCAACTGGTCGAGCCTTTCAATCCTTTCTCAGGATAATGGAGTAGTGTTCTTTTCTCTTTTTAAAAAATTCATAATTGAAAGAAATGGAAAATTTCAATTAGAAGCTACTAAAATTAAATATATAATTTTCCATCCAATTTAACAGATCCCCTGAAATCTATCTATGGACCCCAAGCTAAGTTCCCCAGATCTAGAGGGTTGAAGACAGTTCCAAATAATTTAGGGTCTTGACCAAAAAGAAAACATACTCAATGTCTGGAGTAGAAATGATTCAAGAAATTCAGAAGGACAAATGCCAAAATCTGTTTTCTGAAGGCAAAAAGTGAATAGCTCATATTTCAATCATATTTTCTTTGCAATAACCCTATGAGGTAGGTAGCCCAAGAGTTATTTTCATTTTACAGGTGAGGAAACTGAGGCTCAGAGCTGAGTTGCCTATTGTAAGTATCAGAACTAAGGTTGAAATGAAATCTCCTGATTCCAAATCTAATACTTTTCCCACTACACCAAGATGCTAAAATTGATATATTTGCTGCTCTTGGGGATTTGCTGCTCATATACATTTAAGTATCTTGGGGAGTGGGTAGTGTTGTGTGCTGCCCATATCAAAACCACAAAGCAGTTGGTTACCTTGTTTTGGAATTTGGAAGGCAGCAAATAGGTCATACCAACAATAGGATATCCCAGCTCTGTCTTTAACAGTGCCAGAAGGAATAAATTGGAAAATCATTTCTTAGAAATTGTCTTTTTTTTTAAGTATGCAAATGCCAGGGCGCTTTGTGGATATGAGCAAGCAGTGAGCCTCAAAGAAAGCTACAAGTAGCCAAGGTTCAGATAGTTTTTTTTTTTTAGTAACTCTACATGGAAGGAAAGATCATTGCTTCTGAAATGAAATTCTCAGCTGGGGTAAAGGGCATGTGATGACTTTTCTGGGCTCCCTGGTTATGAGTAGTCCTTGGTGCTTGCTAAAGCAGCTTTGTCAAAGGGTTCAAAACTGCCACCAATGTCACAGACTTTGTCCTAAGCCATCAGATTTCACCCTGACTTTCTTACTCTTACCTGTGGCATAGCAGTGACTGTAACCAAAGACAGAGGGCATTATTAGTTTAACCCCGTATGACCCACAGCCCTGGTATTTCTTATATGTCAATTGAATACTTCAGGGAGCTGGGATTTTGTAATCATTCCATAGGTGCAAATCAGAATACTTCTGTAATGTTGTATGGGCTTTAAAAGTCCCTGTGGCTAAAAAGTTCATTGCTCTGTGGCCAACCTGTTCATGAACCTCTTGTACCGTAAGCTAGGCTGGTCCTTGGACAACAGACATAGAATCTATTCCAGGACCCCATACCTAAAACCTTTCCAGCTTGGTCGAACCTGTCAAGCCTGATTGGCCTTTGAGAGTCCAGAGTCATCTCTGTGTCCTATGATGAAGCACCTGAATAGGACTTCATTGGAAGAGTCCTGGCACTACATTAAAAACATTCTCATTTTCTGTCTGTCTAATTTCCCTAAGGCACACAGGCTCGTGCTAATTTCCATGGCCATGTCAATATGCTCTGGTTATAGTATGATGCAGATAGTTCTGGTGTCATGACCCTGCCACTCTTACCCTTTACTCCGAAATGCAGCCTTCTGCTGGACACCCTGTCTTGGTAAAATGGTTGGGAACTCCACAGCTCTCAGTTCCTAAGCCAGGGTTTAAACCCGAGTTCTGCAGTGATAAAAGACTGTACTTTTATCCAGTGTCCCTGCTGCTTCACCTAACATATTTGTTTGTTTTAACCCAAAGCTTCTGGCACCTGAGAGCTGCAGGTCACACTCACCACACTGTCATAGATCATGCCAGGGTGAGGAGGAGAGATTGTCACCCCGCTTCCTTTTAAGCAGCCTGTTGCTTGCCAGGCTATCTGAATGCTCTCCAGGAGCCTCCTTAGTGTTAATGAGGAACGAGAGCCACGTCAGGACAAGGCAGATGGAGAATTGGCTTCTTTTGATAAAGAGGAAGCATGTTGTTAATTGTTCTTTGTCTTCCCCCCCCCATATTGTGCCTCTTGGCATTTTGTTTTATCTCCCCAAGAGGCTCACAATGAGACTTGGAGAGTGGGTGACTCTTCAAGGATTTGGGGATTATGTAATCACCAAAGATTACAATAGCATCTCCTTCCCTGTCAGAAAGTGTGGGGTGTGTGTGTGTGTGTGTGTGTGTGTGTGTGTGTGTGTGTGTGCGCGCGCGCGTGTGTGTGTGCGTGCATGCGCATCTGTGTGTCTGCGCATGTATGCAGATGTGTGTATGTATGTACACACATGTGTGTGATTCTTACTGGAAAGTTCTTCACTATTGTTTGAATGCAGTGATAATTCATTTTGACTCATGTAGCATCCTATATACTATGTTCAAGACATTATATAAGGTACTAAGGGTACAAAGAAGAACAGTGGAGTTTTGTCTCACTTAAGCTCTATGAGACCAGGGACCTTTCTCTCTCCATTCCATGCACTTGTTTTAGAGTCTATTATTGCTCTTTGCTCACAGTAGGCACTTAATATTTGAAGTTGGTATTCCTTTAAATTTAACATACATTTATTAAGCATCTACTATGTGTACTGGGGGCAGCAAGGTGGTGGTGCAGTGGATAGAGCACTAGATCTGGAGTCGGGAAGATCTGAGTTGAAATCTGGCCCTGGGCACTTGCTAGCTGTGTGACCCTGGGCAAGTCACTTAACCCTTATTTGCCTCAGTTCCTCATCTGTATAGGTATATACTGGAGAAGCTTATGGCAAACCACTCCAATGTCTTTGTCAAAAAATCCCATGGAGGTGACTGGATAATAACGACAACATATGTACTAAGGAACTCTGCTAGATGCTGTGAATACAGAGATTTTAAAAATTATGCTAATCTTGCCCCCAAAGAGCCTGTGATCTAATAGGGTGAAATGTATGTATATAAGTAATGAGAAAAAGGTGGGAGGGCAGATGAGAGGGTTGTTGGGAAAGGAGCCACCAATCAATAAAAAGGTTGTCTACAGGCATTTGACAAGGTAATTTTCTGTTCTGAGCAAGTTGGGACTAGCATAAGTCTCAAGTTCAGTGTGTATGTGGGACTTGGCAGAAAAGAAGCATTTTAGTGTTCCCACTCTCCAAAATGAAATTGAAGAGCCCAAGAGATAAGATATAGGAAACTGGTGTAACTAGTTGCACCTTCTGTTTCCTTACCGGAAAGAAGAGTGAATGGGAAAGCTTTTTTAAAAAATATATATAACTTTCAGGTTTATGAAATGGAGAGATGAAAGAGAAACAAGATCTTGAGAGAGCCATCCAGAAACAATGTTTCCAAACTGTCTCAGTGTCCTTAAGTTCCCCAGTTAGCTCTACCTGCTGCTATGTGTGGCTTTCTCTGATTATCCTTGATATACATGAAGTACAGTAACCTTTCCCCAAGGAGCAGAGAGTAACGATCCTAGTACAACCTCAATCTAGATGATTGGTTATGAATCAATTTTCCTTGCTGCCCAAGCACATGGTTCTTTTACGAAGAACAGTCAAATAATCTGCTAATCTGCCCTCTTTTCCTCTAGTTTCATGATTTCCTTTGCCTCATGCACCTTCTTGTGTATGCCTGGTTCTTATTTCCTCTCCTACTGGTACATTTCCACAGTGCCAAATAGTCAGGAAGACAAAGGAGGTGATCATATGGGGTGAAGGGGAATGCTGAAGAATGGAAAATTCCCTTCCCCAAACTGCCTTAAGTTTTTCCCCACCCTTCTCTAGGATGTGTCTTTTAAATAAAGTTCATCTTCTCCATGTTATTTATTTTTTTTAATGGAAAGATCACTTGGAGATCATTTGTTGTTTACTCAGTCACGCTAACTCATGTTGCCAGTTTTTTGGCGGCTCCAGCCAAGAGCTCTCGCCTCTGACAGTTTCTGCACTCTCTCCTTCCTCCTCTGATTACGCAGCCCAATCTGTCACCCGGACAACGGGGGCCTGTACCCTGCTGATGGCTTTCCACACTCGGCAATAATGACTTTTGGCAGGCCGGGAAGGCGTCGGAGGCGAGTTCTCTCCGTCCCTCACTCGGAGAGCCGGCAGGCCCCCTCTCCCTGTTAGTTAAAGCACTTTGTGAGGTTCTTGGGTAAATAAATGAGTCATTTTAATCCAACTGACAGGTTGGCACCTGAGCAAGCTGCCTTCCATCTGTACTCCTAGGTCTCATAGAGGCAGCCAATTGTCAAGCTAGGGCCTTCAAGACCTCACCATTGAGTGTCTTTCAGAACTGACTTGAGCAATTCTTTTGCCCTAATTAGATTGCATGAGTGGAACTGGAGGAGAGGATTCTAAGTTCTAAGGGACAAGCAAGGCACTAAACACCTTTGCTGAGTCACAGGGTTGCATCCATTCAGGCATTTAATAGGCATCGTGACTGCCCATTAAACTGGTTGCAGCCCACATCCTAGGCTCTGGAAAGGCAAATATGGCCACTCCAGTTCTATGTATGGAAGCCAGACACAGGAGGGTATGCCTGGGTCCCTCAGGAGTGTGAGGTATTGTTGGTGAGAATGTATTTGGGGATGGTTTGAGCTAGTGCTTTGTCACTAGCATACCATATCTGGCTTCACTTGAAATATAACCACTACCATTAGAATGACATTTTGCACTTGTATAGTACTTTGCAGTTTTCAAAGGATTTTTGCACACATGATCATTATAACCTTTGTCAGTAGGCAAAGCAAGTGTTCTCTCCCCCCTATTTTTTTTTTTTACCAGATTTGAGAAAACTGAGACTCAGAGGGGTTAACTGACTTGCACAGACTCCATGTTTCCTGGTTCCCTTTTATTGTAACATGCTATACACTAGATCAGGGGTGGGGAACCTGTAGCCTCAAGGCCACACGTGGCCCTCTAGGTCTTCAAGTACGGCCCTTTGACTGAATCCACACATGGCCTCAAGGCCTCAGGTTCACCACCCCCGCATTAGATTCTATGAAATAAGGAGAAATAGTTTAGTTAGGGCCTGGAAGAAACACAAATACTTGGTATACTACAAAATAGTCATTTTCCATTGACATAAGATATAGCAGTAGAAGCATTAGTAGGGTGAGTCTTGTCCAATTGCCCATGAGTAGGACTGTGATTGGGTTTTAGAACCTTGAAGTACTGTTCCGAGAGACTACTGGGATCTTTCATAATTTATCATTTCACTTTGTTTGTATTTTGAGTGAGTTTCACGAACATCAGGTGCTATTTCAGAGTTTTATCTGTTTCCCAGTGAATTTACTAAAATGACGAGCATTAAATTTTTTACAAAGCTTGTCTGAAAGGAGCAGGCAGCCCATTGTCTACACACGTCTTCCCGCCGAAGAGCAGTTAAATAAGATAAATCATTTCTTAACAAGAGCTTAGCAGATTTAAGAGCCCGTCAGTTTCTTAAAGACATCAACCATGGTTGGTATAGAAAGCAATTTCTGCTCTTCTTCAGATAGTGCCAAACTCTAAATTGTGCTCTCAAAAGGCCGTCAGCTCAGCAACATCAGCCTTCAGCTCTTTAGCATGTGTGGGAGTTTTATGAAAACACTTCAGTGGGTGGTTGACACACTTTTAGTATATTAGGTTTCTGCTTACTTAATAAATGCAGCTTTGCCACCAACTTAAAAAAAAAAATCGGCATCCTGTCATATGTTCTGGTGGAAGCTGGTCAGGTTCTGATGCCCTGTCTGTGGCAATTCTACATGGATTCAAGAAAATGATTGGGAGTCCACTTCCCTGAATTCTCTCCCATTACCCTTTGGAGCAAGTGGGCTTGGTAGTCTCCTCAGCTTCAGATACTTACAGTTTTTAAGTGATTCTCTGAACCTAGCAGTACCTGCTAGAAAGTGAGTATTGTAATGGAATTGCATGACCCCGTATCCTAATTTCCTTAACAAGCTGGCTAGTGATGGAAAGGTACAGACATTCTTGCTCCCTGGGACCCTTGTAGAGGACCGGCTGGAGGACAGAATAAGTCTTTTCCCTTCAAAGTTTGGGGGATTCTCCAATGAAACATTTCAAGTGATTAACAGGTTTGGCCTATATTTTAATTAAGCTGTCAGATGTGGCAGTACATTGCTTTCTGTTCCTCTGCCCTCTGAGGCCAAAGGCTAATCAGCTGTGGATTCTCCAAATACTCCTACAACTCTGCCCTAAAACCACGGGTAAAAAGAAAACTGTAACCTCCAAATAAAGAGGTACCTTATACCTTTGAAGAGAGGGGCATTCTGGGGGAAAAAATTAAATCCCATCAAAGCAAAGTGTTGGGCATTGTTAGTGGACATGTGATGGACATCATATCCCTGCCCTACCTACCTCACCAGTTTGCTGTGAGGACTGAATGAAAAAATAGATTGGAGAGCTCTTTGCAAAACACAAAGTGCTATTTATATGCATGAGTTATTGTTATAATATGACGTATCTGATAATTAGTTGGCAGTTTCCTCTTGGGTAGAAGACATCAGAAACTGCATTCTCCACCTTCTCTCTATGCTCCTTCAGGCAAGTAGTTCCTGGCTGGCCTGCCACTTTTTCTGTAGCTATCTTTTCTTTAACTGTGTTCTCTTTTATTTTAAAGGACATTGCAGCTCGGGGCTTAGATCTCCCTCAGGTCACATGGATTGTTCAGGTAATTTTTCAGTTCTTATGGTGTGGGCATGAGGCAATACTGTATAATCACGTATAGATCCTTCAGTCCTAAGTAGAATAATTATTATTACCCTCTTGGGTGTTGCCTGGGTAACCAGTCAGTAACCAGATTTATCAACACAGTTCTCTTGACATCTTTCCTTTACTTAGCCCACCTTTTGGCTGCAACAAAACAGACAGAATATACAATCAGGTAAGGGAGGTGGCAGGCTCTCCAGCTTCCAGGCTAATGTGTGTCAGAAACTAAAGTTTCAACAAAGATATAGTCCCTGCAATCTGAAAGCAACGTGAATTACCCAGGCCCCCAGGAGGCCTCATTGTGTCCAGAAGGAGATAGCTCAGCTATCCTGAGAGCTGTGTCCATGTACATTGACCTGCAGGGAGCAATTAAGTTCCTGACAGCATCTTACACGTACCTCTAGCTACTAGAAGCTTTTGCCAGAGGGTACAGGTGTTAGCACTAGAGTGTGGTGGCTTTTGTTTTGTTTTTTTCTTTTCGTTAGACTGCAGAATGGTATTTTTAAGCTGTTTCTATGTGAGGGCCAAGAGAAATGTGCTTTGTTTATGTTAGTCGTGGTTTATTCACATTTTAATAACATTACATGACTGTCAGTGGAAAGAACACTGACCTACTCCTCCCAGATGATCACTTTCAGACAAAATTGATTGTTTCTTTTGTCCTGGTGGCTGTACAATATGCAGAAGATAGAGGACAAAGCTAATTTTATATACAGGAGGCCAAATGCATGTAACAAATTGATCAATTCAAGGCTTCTTACACTGTGACAATTGATTAGTTTTAGATGCCTGGCTTTCCATGTATTAGAGTCAACTTGATATTCTTCTATTTGGTTTCTTGTCAATAAAGGTTCGCTCAAAGAATGAAAAGGTAGATGTAATATACAGTTAACTCTTGGTTATTTTAGACAGTGAAAAAACTCATTGGCAGGAATAATGCAGAGTAGTGTAGCAAAGAGAGCATCAGGAAGGCCTCAGCTCAAGCCACCCCCCAGCCTTACACCTTCCCCCCTATACTGTGTGTGTGACTTGCTTGTGTGACCCTGGGCAAGCCACTGAACCTCCTGGTGCTCCAGACGACTCCAGAAGATGAGAAGGTGCCGACCTGCATCAGTGGAGAGATTTTGCTCATCAGGGAGTTCCTGTGTCATTGAAATCAAATCAGAGGTCCAGTCCCTATCACTGATTTCATATAAGTCCAGTATGCTGTGTTCTGTCCTGTTCTTGCCAAAGAGGCTGGGGCTCTCACAATCCAAATACTCAAATAATCAGAGTGTCTTGCATTTATATAGCGCTTTATGAGGGGCATCATTGCATAGTAGATAGACAATTGGGCAGGGCCTTAGAGTCAGGAAAACCAGTCTTCAAGGCCTACCTCTGATGAGTTGGTTCTCTGCATGGCCAAAGGAGCCTTAACACTGGGAGTTCCCTAGACCTGTGAAATCATCTGTCTGGACCAAAATAAAGTGCTTCAAGATTTACCAGGCACCTTCCTGACAACGATCCCTGTGATGTTTGTTTGTAAAAATAAGTATCATTCCCATTTTATAGCTGAGGAAACAGGTACAGAAAGAGGTTAGATACTTGCCTAAGGTTCTATTGCTAGTAAGTAGCGATCCCAGAATTCAAACTTGGGTCTTTTCTCTCCATATTCAGAGCTGCTTCTCATCAGTTTTATGACCTACCTGGAAAGGATACAGCCACAATTCTAATCTTCCTTGGGAAAATGGCATCTAGGTATTGAGTAATAATACCTCCAGAGGTATACGCATAATCCACATGTCCATCATGGGGTGCTGCACTCTTTAATTGACTCCATGGGATTGGGGTACTTTTTCAGCACTCTGTTATGAGTTTTTTTCTTCCTCTGGACTGCCCAGTGCCCTTTTCTGCCTCTTTGCCAAGGAAATAGGCCAAGGTCATGTGACTTGACTGGAGAAATTTACCATTGTGCTTATATTTTCATCCTGGTTGACTATCTCTGTGAAAAGATGTGAATGGGAAAATGATGAGGGAAGCCTGTGGAGAAATAAAATTAAAAGGAAGATATTGGGACAAGAAGATGTCTCGTTTATCTAAAACTTGGCCAGTGTCTGTGTTTGCATGTCAGAGCCCTGTTATTTCCAAAGAGGCCAGAAGTTTCAGGGTTGAGTGATTTCTTCTTGTGATTGTCTTAGAGTCACCACAGCCCCAGGATTTAATTCTTGGGATACCTGGAGGCAGGTAAGGGGTATTGCACTTCCAATTAATGGCAATCCCTTGATCTGTGAATTCCCTCATTTTTGTTTCCCTTTTTAGTACAATGCTCCATCTTCACCTGCAGAATACATCCACCGGATTGGGAGAACCGCCCGGATTGGCTGCCATGGGAGCAGTCTGCTCATTTTGGCTCCTTCGGAGGCAGAATATGTCAACTCGTTGGCTTCTCACAAAATCAAGTGAGTCAGAAACCTGAACGAGGTTTCGGCTGATCTCAGCTAATTAACTTTCTGTCGAATTTTCCAGTGGATGGGCCTTGTAAGGCTGACGATGAACCATTAACCCTTGTGATCCCTAAATGAGTCTCAGAATAGCCAGTGGCAAAAACTAAAACCTGTAATATCTTCAGCATACGACAGTTTTTATTGAATACGAGGCTAGGTGATGGAGTGATCTCTTGCACTTAGTTTTCCTCAAGAGACAGGTCTGCATTTAGTTTCTTTTACTAGTAAAACAAGTCACTCATCCCTATCAGATTCATGTCCCCGTTATAGCTTGCCCTATCACTTACTCCATTTTTCTCTCTTCTAAAAAGTCCACAGAAGAACCAGTGATGTTACAAATTTAAGTATCAATGTCCAAACAGAATGGAATTAGGGAGCTGACCTAGGTTAATACACAGGGAATAAGCAATGACAGCTCTCATTTGGGAAGTTTTACCTTGTACCTATCTTCATTCATTCATTCATCAAGCCTGATATTATGTGTGGAATTTTGTGCCAGGCCCTGGAGATACATAGTTTAGATAAGACACGGTGCCTGTCTTCGTGAAGCTCAGCATCTAATAGGGGGATTTGACACATCCACAGATAACTAATACCTGACATTATATAGGTGCCTTAGAGAGTTACAAAGGAAAATGCTGCATGAGGTCTAATGGGGACTTCTTGACTTGGCATTTGTCCTACGTGGCAGAGCTTTCCTGTATACTATAACCAGATAGCAATCTTTTCAAGACAAATTTACATTCAACAAATACTTATTAAGTGCCAGCTGTATACAGAGCACTGTGCTAGACCCTGTGGGAGAAATATAGTTTCTATGAGACACACTGTCCTCAAGGTGCATAGAGGTAACTCTTAATACCCAATATGCATTTGTGTCAGACATAGTTTGTGAAGCAATGCTTTCTTTATAGTATTTTATTTTGTTTCCATTTCACTAAAATTTGGAAAATATGATAAAAGTACAAAATCTCAAGAGGGAAGGGACCTTATCAGAGACCATCCAACTCATCCCTTAATAAGAATCTTTTCCATGACATATAGTAGATGGTCATCTGGCTTTGGCACAAAGATTTCCAGAGAGAGAGAAACCACCAAATTCCCAGGCAGCCCACACTTTGGAATAGTGTGCATTGTTAGGAAGTTTTTCCTTACTCAGGTCAAAACTTGCCTCCTCACAACTTCCATCCATACTACTTCTGGTTCTTTCCTCTGGGGTGAAGCTGAAAAAGTTTCATCCATCTTCCAGGAGCTAACTCTTCAAATACTTAAGACAGCTCTCATATCCTCTTCCCCCATCTTCTCCAGGCTGAATATTCCCAGTTCCTTCAACTCGTCCTTGTACATCAGGAGCTCAAAGCCCTTTTCCATGCTATGGCCTTCCTGTGCCCATCCTCCAGCTTAACAATGTCCTTCCTAAGATAGCACACTCAGAACTCAACAGAACACTACATCTTCAGTCTAATTAATGCAGGGGGCAGTGAAACTATTACCACCTAGTCCCAAAAGCTATGTCCATCTTAACATAGGCTAAAATTGCTTTAGCTTTCCTGACAATCATATTACACTACTGACTCGAGTTTAAGCCTACTGAAACCCGAAATTGCTTTCACATGATTGTCTAGCCCTGCTGCCCCAGTCTCATACTTGTGAAGTCATTTTTAAAAAACACAAATGTTTTACCACCAGTATTTACATTTATCCCTACTAAATTTTCTTATTAATCATTAATCAACCAACAAACAATATTAAGGACCCATTGCTATGTACTGAGCCCTGTGTTAGTCTCTGGAGATACAAAAACAAAAGTGAAATGATCCCTACCGACGGGGTACATGCAGCCTTTTGGGGGAGATAATGTGAATGTGTGTAGACTTTTACAAAGTAGATAGAAGGTAGTTTTAGTAGGGGAGAGGGCTTTGGCAACTGGGGAACCAGAAAAGACCTCAGGTGGAAGATAGCACGTAAGTTGATTCATGAAGGAAACTAGGAATTCCAAGAGGTAGAATTGCAGAAGGAATGTATTCCAGGCATAGGGGGACAAGCAGTGCAGAGGCATAGAGATGGCAAATAGAGTGTCATGTATAAGGAAGAGTAAGAAGGCTATTTTGGATGAATTGTAGAGTGGAAGGAGATTAATGTGTAATAAGGTTGGAAACATAGTTTAGGGAAGCTAGGTGGTACAATGGATTGAGTACTAGGCCTGGAGTCAGGAAGACTCACCTTCTTGAGTTCAACTCTGACCTCGGACACTTACTAGCCATGTGACCCTGGGCAGGTCACTTAACCCTGTTTGCCTCAGTTTCCTAATCTGTAAAATGGACTGGAGAAGAAAATGGCAAATCACTCTAGTATCTTTGCCAAGAAAACCTCACAAGAGGTCATTCAAGGACATGACTGAAAAACTACTGAACAAGTTTAGAAAGTTAGTTGGGGCAGGTTGTGAAGAGCTTTAAATGATGGGAGTTCATTTGATCTTATCAGCAAGAGGGAGCCACTGTAGTTTATTGAGTAGGGAAGTGACACAGTTAGATATATGCTTTAGGAGAATCATTTTGGCAGCTCTGTGGATAACTAATTGGAGTTGGGAGAGACTTGAGGCAGGTAGAGCAATTAGGTGACTATTGTAATAATCTAGGCACAAGAAGATGAAAATCTGAGCAAGTTTGGTGGCTATGGGTAAAGAGCTATAAGGATGGATTCAAGAGATGTTGTGGAGGTAGAAATGACAAGATTGATCCATGGACGAAGTCTTGAAGTACACCCAAACATAGGGAGTGTGATATAGATTCTAGTCCTGCAAGTGAGAGTGAGAATAATTGGCCAGATAGGTAGCAAAGAAAAATGATAAATCAGTGTTGTCAAAACCAAGGGGGTGAAGTCCCCTTACAAGGGGACTGGGGGGAAGGGGAAGTTAACAGTAGCCCGTGTTACAGAGAGGTCAAGAAGAATAAGAACTAAGAAAAGGCCGTTGGATTGCACAATCAGGAGATTTTAAAATTAGATTTGGTCCAACATTCTAGACTGTCGAGATCTTTTTGAATCCTAACTCTTTTGTCAAATATGTTAGCTATCTCTCCTGGCTTTGTACTACCTATAGATTTGATAAGGGTGCTATCTGTGCCTTTGTCCAAGTCATTGTTTTTCGTGGTTTTTTTTTTTTGCTTCTTGGAGGGCAGTTGGGGTTAAGTGACTTACCCAAGGTCACACAGATAGTTTTTGTGTTAAGTGTCTGAGGCTGGATTTGAATTCAAGTCCTCCTGACTCCAGGGCCAGTGCTCTATTCTCTGCACCACCTAGCCACCCCTGAATCATTGTTAAAGATGTAAAAAGCAGAGTGCCAAACACACATCTGTCTGATTCTTTGTTGGAGACATCCTTCAAAGTGGTTATCAGACACATTGAGTTTAGCCATTCAACCAATGCTGAAGCAACCTCAGTGTGCTATCATCAACCCAACAGCACTCTTTTCCATAAATGTAGCATGAAAGACTGACTCTATCCTTCAGACTTGTTAATTTTAGAGCATTATGATAGAAAGCCCAAATCAATGAATTTGGAATGGGAATTTTTATTGTTCACTTATGATGTCCAAGTTACTGTCCCAGTTCTGTTTCTTATCTGTTCCTATCTTCTATTGTCACAAACTTTTGTCGAACCTTTGGAGTTTCTTCCCTGCTACAGATTTAGGATTATAGAATTTAGAGAACATCTAGTCAAACTTCCTAATTTTACAGATGACGAAACTAAGGCTCAAGTAGGTAAAGTGATTTACCCACAGCCATACAAGTAGTAAGAGAGTCAGAATTTGAACTCAGGTTCTGTAATTCCAAATCTAGTGGATTTGCTACGATCATACTGCTGCTTCTTATTTGTTGAGAGGCTCTGTATTTACATAGACTTTTGTTCTCACCCATAAGCAAAAATTTTAGTTCTCACTCTTTAGCAATTACTATGTAAGGAGAGACACTTTAATTCCACAGTTCCATCCTGATTTTGATCCAGACCTGCACATCCGTGTCCCCAGTCCTTCCTGATGGACTCAGTGGACTTCTTTTTCCTATGTTCACTTCTGTCTCTCGATATCTCTCCATGTATCTCTGTCACTCTGCGTCTTTCCCAGTTTGATGCTCTGTCTCCCTGTTTCCCTGTCATCATTATCCTTTGTATGTCATTTCAGAGCCAAATTGTAATTGTCTGATGCCAGTGTTGGGGCCATCTGTGTTTTCCACGTTCCTATATTAACCCCAGTGTTGGGGCCATCTATGTTTTCCACGTTCCTATATTAACCCCATTTAATATGGGGTTTTGGGAAGATAATGTAAATATAAGCAGAAGGGGGCATTGGTAGTAAATAGTAATCTGTTCTTGAGCTATAGCCAGTGTAGAAACAAGGAGAGTAACTCTATCATCCCTGGTAATAGTTTCTTCCCAAAAAACCAAATCAAAACAAAAAACAAACTGAAAAAATCCCAACACAATCATTCTTGTTGAAATCCTCTTTAATTTCTGGCATTTTTAAAACAGGAAAACCTCTCCATTCTGTGGTTGGTTTGGTTTGTTGAAGCAGATGAGCACAGGAAATTTTTTTTCTCATTACAGTTTATTTTAAATTAAAAAAAATTTTTTATCTTCAGTTCCAAATTCTCTCCTTCTACCTACTGAGAAGGCAAGAAATATATCCATTATACATATGAAGTCACACAAAATATATTTCCACGTTAGCCATGTGAGGGGGGAAAAAAGCAAGAAAAATAAAAACAATGAGAAAAACAAGCAAACAAGACTATGCTTGAATCTGCACTTAGAGACCATCAGTTCTCTGGAGGTGGACAGCATTTTTCATCATGACTCCTCTGGAATTGTGGATCATTGTATTGATCAGAATTGCTAAGTCTTTCACAGATGATTATCATTACAATATAGTTTTCCTAGGTACATTGTTCGCCTGGTTCTGCTTACTTCACTTTGCATCAGCTCATGTAAGCCTTCCAGGGTTTTTCTGAAACCATCCCCTTCATCATTTCTCACAGCACAATATAGTATTCCATCATAATCATATATCATAACTTTTTCAGCTATTTCCAGTTGATGGGCATCTCCTCAGTTTCCAGTTCTTTCCACTACAAAAAGAATTGCTATAAATATTTTTGTACATAAGAATGCTTAGGAAATATTACAGGGATACTAGTTAAATTTAGCAGTTGGTCTCTAAAGAGAATATGGACAGACTTAAGATATTTATCTAAAGAGACTATTTCTGCTCTAGATATTATTACCCTGACCAGAAAGTCCAGGTACTGAAGAAATGTTATTATGTATAGAATCTAGCACAACAAAATAACTTATTAAAATTTCTGCCTGCTTTTTTGGGAGTGAGATAATGTACCTCTGTATTATAAAAATTATTGTAGCTCACATTTTCTAACACTTTAAGGTTTACAAAGAGTTTTTCTCACAACAACACTCTGAGATAGGTAGAATAAGTATGAATATCACCATTTCAATGACAAATAAACTGAGGGTTAGAAAAGATTAGTAGCTTACAGTCACAGCCACGTTTAAGCTAGGATTTGAACCCAGGTCTTCTACTGCTTGTCCAGGGTCCTTTATAACCCCTCCCCTCCTTTACACATAAATCCTTTTGATAATCAACCAGGTGAGAAATCGTTGCCTGGTGGATGATGGTGAAAGGGGGACTTTTGCTTTCAGGAATCCTGCAGGCTCCCAAGTCCATAGAAAAAGTGTGTTTGTGTTTATGCACACACATGGGAGAGCCAGGCAGCAGGATGCTAGGATGGCTGATGAATCATGGAGAAGATTCAGAAAGGCAGGCTGAGGCTCCCAGCAGCAAGGGCCATCACAACAAATTGCTGCCTGCCTTCATAAACGGAGCATTGTGGAGCTAATCCTGACAATTTAATTTAGCATACAGGGCAAAAGACAGGTGCACTGGGCCTCTGCCTCTTCTGTCTAAATGCTGATAACTTTGCTCCTACATCCTTTTGACTTCTTTGTATTAGCCAACTTCTTAACTTTTTTCTTCCTCCCCTTTAAATGTGTTTCTAATGAAAGTCATCACTGATTTATTAAAATGTAAATGCTTCATCAAAACGTGTATTTCTTAGATCAGGCAACAGACAGTTCCCTGAATTTATTTATTTATCTCTTTTCATGGGAAGGTGGGGATGATCCAGATCTGTGGCTAGAACCATAAATAATCAGAGCAGATTCTCTTTGTTCCTCAGAAGAAAAGATTTCTTAGAAATGGGAAAGAGGGCCCTTTAAACTGTAAATCACTCAGGTTCACTTTCAGCTTCCACTCAACTGAAGGCATTTGGACTCCTAAAATTAGCCACGTTCAAGCCAATGATCCAGAAGTCTTTCCTGCCCAGAAAAATCAGTGGCCCATCACATTTAGGAAAACTGTACACATCACCCTGTCTGCCACTTAGTCACAGTTTTGGAAGGTTTTGATTGCTTAACTATCCCTCCACTTCCCATCCCCTTCCCCCACATCCCCTACTCCCAGCTTCTCTTCAAAATTTGACTGCACTTTCTGCTTCTATTACATTACATTCTTCTGAGGTGGGGAAAAGCCAAGAATGGAAGCATGTGTCAGAGACAGAACTTGGCTTCTGCTTTTATTTCCGCAGCATTCCAAGGGTAGTGTGGAGGCAGCCTCGACAGGCTTTGCATCAT
Organism: Pseudochirops corinnae; assembly: GCA_028646515.1. Taxonomy (NCBI): domain Eukaryota; kingdom Metazoa; phylum Chordata; class Mammalia; order Diprotodontia; family Pseudocheiridae; genus Pseudochirops; species Pseudochirops corinnae. Next base: position 212,712,341 of record CM053585.1, read on the forward strand.
TTCTTTCTCATGTGAGGGTGTCCTTAGTAACTTATTTTTAAAAAATGACTTCTCCATGAAGTTATCAACATATCACCCCTGTGTGCCCTGGATGCCTTTGCCTGTTCTCACTCCCCTCTCTGACTCTTCCTGCTGTAAACTCTGTGGAGTTGTGAGCTGGAAGTATGCCGAGGGAGACAGAGGAGCATGTATAGGAAGGGGTGGAGGTTGTTGAGGGAAAGAGATGACACATTTCAGGCAAATCACTGTCAAAGAGTTGATGTTTTCATTCATAGCTGTGTCACAGTAACCTTTGGGGGAAAGGGGGAGACTTGTCTTCTTCCACATAAGAGGTTGCCATTCATGTTTTAATTTGCTGTTATATTTTTTTGAAAAAAAAAAAAAACAACACGAAAAAATCAGTTGTCTTTTTGTTATTCATTTCCCTCCCCCAGAACCCTTCTCTTCTTATCTCTTTGTTGCTGGGAAAGGAGTTTTCTCCAACTCTTTAATTCCTGCTCGATATATATGTGGAGAAAGATGGGTTCATAGGACTTAGAGCTGGAAGGAACTTGGAGAGTACTTGGGTCAACACCATTATAAAAAGGAAGAAACTGAGGCCCGGAAAGGTGAGGGACTGACCCAGCTAATTAGCAGCCACACGGCATACTCACCATTCCTGCCTTGTGTGTTCTGACGCTGTGACCAACCTGAAGAGTTGGATGAAATCTCCACTTTCTGGACCAGACTTTGCCCTGATTGGCAAGCCTGACTGTGCTACCTTGTTTCTGAAGTAGAGGCCAGCAAAACATCTTTTTTTTTCCTGATAAGGCCCATTTTAGCTATTTGCCCACAACTCCTGCCATCTTTTCAGTTATGCCCAAGGACTAATGAGATAGTTTGACTTTTAGTCTGCCTAACAATTTAAAGGACAGGAGCAGTGACTACGTTACACGACAGAATAAGGACATTTTCTATAGTTTTATAGAGGTGGAGGCTTTGCCAGTCTTGCAAACTCAAGTTTGGTGCTTTCCTCAGTAATTATCTTTTCCAGAATATCAACATGATAATAGACAAGCTGTATTAAAATGCTTCATTCCTGTGTTCCCAATGAATTGCAACCACTTCTGGAGAACAAGGAGATTTGAATGCTCTCGGTAATGTCTCTATGGTCCCACTACCTTCCACCTAAGCCAACGTGGAACCAGTAAATATTTATTTCATGTCAAAGAGTTGTTGGGAAATGATGAAATAATCCCTAAAGTTCAAATGCTAACTGTTTTAGGTTTTAGATTAGCTAAGGAGAAATGGTATTTTCCTGTAATTCTGCCTTGGATATCAAACCATATATTAACAAAGTGGTCCTTCTCCTTCTGGAATTCATAAAGGTTTAGGAAAATATACACTTTTTTCTTTTCTTGGGTTTGATTACCTTGAAACAGGCCATTTTTATGCCATAAGCTGTCTTTTGGAAAGGAAGAAAATTCAGTCGGAGATATCCTTCTTGTTTCAGTGTATCCGAGATAAAGATGGAGGATATTTTATCTATTTTGGCAATGGACGATCGTTTTAAAGGAAGACGATGGGGGAACAAGGTGAGTTTTCTTGTTGACATTTGTTAATCTATTTATTGCTAGCAAGTATGACCTGTTTCTTGATTTGGGGTAATGTTATTGATGTTAAGGGTTAGCAATTGCCTTTATTAAGTTAAACCTATATTCTAAGAGCCATGCAAATTAGATGGGGCCAGATTAGATGGAGCATTGATTTTCTCCCCTCCTCACTACCCCCTCTTTGGTTCTGGACATGTTTGCTGGTCTCATCCAGTTAATGGGCTACAGTCCATACTGGAAGCATGCCATACAACAGCAGGCAGAGTTACCAGAAAGGAGGTCCAGGCCAGAATGAATTTGGAGGCAGAAGTATATGCTCAACCCTGGTGGTCCCTCTCCAGATTATCAGCAAGGACAACTGACTCCAGTCCTTCATCCAAGACAGCAGGAAAAAAAAAATATCTCCATGTCTCCTTTCAGACCCACTCATTTCATCCATTTTTTAATGTGTGTGTACTATACACAGAGGAAGAGTAAAGTTGCATTCATTAAGAAGAAAAATCTTTATTATCCATGCAGCTCCATATGGAAGTACTGAGCAGTTGTAGACAGCTCTGAGCATCCATGTCTCCTCTTTCTATCAAGCTTTTCACCCTGCTGGGCAATAATTTCCACCCCAAACCCCCATACTCTTCAATATGGTATGTACGCTCCTATGCATAAACACATTGAGATGCTATCTGTAGTTTTGTCCATGAAATATTAATTATTTGAATTTTAGTACGCAGGTTTAAATATTTTACGTTTGTTTCCTTATGCCTGGGGATAGACTGGAAAATCAGAGCCAAGTAGATCAAGCTTAAAAATCCCTTTATTTTTCTGTGTCTTTATTTGGATCTGTCTGAGGTACTGGAGGGTTGACTGATCCTGTTGTAAGTTCTCTTGTTAAAAAGGGCAGTTGAGAAATTGTCTCCAATATATGAAGAATTAAAAATCAACTACCAACCAAGTCAACTTTCCCTGTTTGTTCCTAACTAGGCCGGAGCTCTCTAAACATTAACCCAAAATTAACTTCATTTTAGATTTTAAAAAAAGAAAGGACACTTAATTCTATGAAGCTAAAACCTCTCAAAACAAATATTATTACACTAAAAATCTCTATGGAACTAACCCTGTTTATATAGTGCTTTGAGATTTGCTTGTAAAGCACTTTCTCCCAGACCTGTGAAGCAGGTATAGTACAAAGGTTATTGGCCCTAGTTAACAGATGAAGAAACTAAGACCTTAAAGGTCAGGTAATTTGCTGATGACCACATGTCTGAAGCAGCACTAAAACTCTTATGTAATCCCTAGTGATTGCCCCTTATTTCAAACAGTACTACTTTGTTGTTTGTTTGTTTGTTTATTTGTTTTTTAAATTCCAGCACAATAAAGAAACTGGGATAATGCCACATAGTTGGCTATAACACACACACACACACACACACACACCACTACCATATGCTGTTGCATTTGATTTGTATACAGCCATATGTCTTTGTACAACTTCTAGCTTTGAAAACAGCCTGTTTTAAGTTGGCTTGCAGGGGACAGTAGATAGTAGGGGAGGGGTGTTGGTCTACTTTAAACCTACAATTTCATTGGTGTGGAGATCTGCAATCTATAATCTTAGAGAATTGCCTAGGACCTTGAAGGCTAAGTGACTTGTCCAGGGTCACACAGCCAGAATGTGACAGTGGCCAGATTTCAGCTCAACTCTTCCTGGCTTTCTAGCCATGATATCATGCTACCTCTGAAATTTTAAATCTAAATCTTAAACCTAGTAGTTCTCCTACAAGTGCTGGAAGACGTGTGAAACACTTTCCTTACAACAGTCTTTTGAGTTAGGTTAGTGCATAGGATTTTTTTTTTAAACCTCATTTTACAGATGAGGAAGCTGGGTCAGTGGTCACACAGTAACCATAGACACCTAAAAGTCCTTGAAAGCACACATATTCTCCATCCAGTAACAGAGGTCATCTGTGAGATACTCTAAGATCTTTCTCTGAGTAAATTTCACATGCATGATCTAAAATGGCTTTAATGATAATAATAATTATGCATATATAACACCTTAAAATTTAAAAAAAGTACTTTTATATACATGATCTCCATCAAGCCTCACAAAAACCATGAGATGTAGGCAGAGCAAGGATTATTATGCCCATTTTTCATATTTGAAAACTGAGACTCAGAGGTATAGTAACTTCACCAAAGAAACCAAGCTAATTTGTGTCAGAACTGGGAAGCCTTTTGGTACCATTGTGGTGTTTATTCCACTGCGCTACTCTGAACCTGAGTTAGGAGTACTTCAGCAATGTAAGGATCTATTTCACCGGTTTGGATACTCCCTCCCATAGATAGTTCAGCCCCTTCATAACTCAGTAGACAGCCTTTGAGAGTTGCTGTGGCCAGAAAATCCATCCCCTGTGGTGAACATAGAGCTAGGCTGTTCTGCCCACTGTGAACATGCTGTCTTTCACCAGGTCTGTACTTGAAACCAACCTACCAGAGCCTGTGTTCTGTTGCCTTAACCTTTGAGAGCTCAGGGGCATCTCCACACCATGAAGAAGCATCGAGGGAGGGCTTTAATGATCATGATACATTTTATTTGGTCCCACCTGTGAGTTCAATGGTGGGAGATCACTCCCAGCATGGAAACTCCCCAAAGCAGATGGACCGCCCATCTGTAACTTATCATCTTAGAGAGTAGCCTGAGAGACAGAGGGGTAGTGACTCACCCAGGACCCTACAGCCAGTAGGGTGAGATTGCAGGACTTAACCCTAATTCCCTCTCAACTCCAAGGCCAGCTCTCTAGCTACTGTACCATGTAGCCTTTATGAGGATAAGGATGATGATGATGCTAATGATGCCTTGCCATTTTTAGTTTCTTTACCTGTTATGAAGATCTTCACACACATCTCATTTTAACTTTATGACATTTTGTGAGGTCGGGTCTATTCCTTTCAAGGGATTAGTATTCCCATTTTACAGATGAGGAAACTGAAGTGCAACATGTGCTGTAGGAAACCTTAGACAGTTGATTTAGTCTCAGGAATAGAATTAGAATCTGGGTTCAGTGCTTGGAGCAGCTGGGGGTATAGTGGATAGAGAGCACAGGGCCTGGGGTCAGGAAGCCCTGAGTTCAAATCCAGCCGCAGATTTTTAGCCTATGTCTGTTTCAGTCTCCTCAACGATAAAGTGGGGATGATAGCAGCACCTACCTTGAGAGGTTGTTATAAAGATCCAGTGAGATAATATTTGTAGAAAGAGCTTAGCAGAGATCCCGGCACATAATAGGCACTATATAAATGCTTATTCTCTTCTCCCCACCTTTTTTTCATTAGATTGCACCCAAAAGGAACACAAGCATTTATCTACTCTCTGGAAATTGAAAAGAGCTTGACCAAAAAAAAAAAATTGACTCAAACTTCAGAGGCCATTAGAGATTGGATCAAATCAAGTAGAATTTGAACTCAGGTCCTCTTGACTCTGGAGTCAGTTGTTTACAGCAATCTTAGGACTAGCCTCCTAGTGAGAATAGTGAGTAGATGTCACCATTCCTTGTACCTTTCTTCTACCTGATCATGGTAGAAGGAAGAAAATTAAATTTATCCTGATAAAGGTTTCCTTTTTCTCCCCAAAGTGCATTTCTCTTTGTAGTTTGAGGAACCTGCAAAAGTAACTTTCTTGGCTTCTGTCCTCCAGAAATGTCTAAGATGTATATTTTTTTCTTACTCTGATTTGAGAAGCCATCAGGAAGACTTTCTAGGATTTAGAGGATTTGTTGGACCTCAATAAGGTTCTTGGTATTTCTTATTTCCAAAAAAAAAAAAAAAATGGTGGAGACTGGTACCCAAGTGACTCCAAATTAGTTGGTGCCATCACTGAATACACTTCATTATATTAAGATATCATGTAAACAAAAATTCCAAGTTAACTTCTTTGAGATCCCTGATAAATAGGCATTTAAATTTTTTTTAAATCTATGTAATCAAAATAGTTAAGCTGATCTATGTTGACTGAACCTAAGACAATCCTGACCCAGCTGAATAGTGAAAAAAAAATAGCATAGGTACCATATGCAACTTCTAATCCTATTTTGTGTGAAGAACCTAGTACGTACAACTTAACTTGCTTCCCATAATTTACATGGTCTCCTCTGTCTTACGATGAACTATGCAGATGCATGTGGGTACAATCACTATATATTTTACACAGACATACAGAAACCTCATTATAATGCCGCTCTTCTTCACCCAGCTCGATTGAAGTCCATTATAAGTATCCCTTCGGCACACACCTTTTTGGGCTTCTGTGAGAAGTAAGAAAGTGGTGAAGCACCTGTAAAATGTATATTTCATATTTAGGTATATAAAATATATATGGCTATGTCTGGGTGTGTGAATGTTCACCCACCTACAAAGAGAATAAATCTGATCTTTCAACTTTACTGGGAAACACTCAGAAGGTTCTAGGGACCTTGGGGGGAAAAATCAGCCTAGCAATAAGGTGATTAAAGCAAAATCCTTCCATTTTGTTTAAAACCATCTTGGAAGCTGGAAATATAAGGACATGCTCTTTGAAAAACAAACCAAAATAAAACCCACCACCACAAATTTATTACCTCCCCCCCCCAAAAAAAATTGTTTGGTCTACTTCTCTTGATCTTTCTCTCAATCTAATGGGCTGTGAAATTTTCATCCTTATAAAAATAAGCCCCAAATTGTCTTTGCTACAAGTTCCTTGTTGCTATGAAATGAGCCTTGAAACTTAGCCTGACTTGAGTTTTCCTTTGGCGTTATAAAATATTAAAATCAGATCACTAGCCTCTTGCTCTTTCCTGTTTGATCTGTGTCTACCCTCCCCAAGATCATTGGGACCTTCCAAACAGAAGGTATGGCATGCTTAAAGAACCATAGCGATTTTTCCACCTTAACAATCATTGTCCTCCACTCCATTGGTTGCAAGTTAGCTTCATTAACCAATACTGAATCTCTGTGCCTTTGAGGGTGGGGGAACCAATCCTGTGGGGTATTCATATGCCTTCAGGGGTTTGACCCATTCTCATTAAGGGAGCATTTTACCTGTCTGGGGTTTGAGATTATGCAGCATAGCTCTAGCCCCCTCCATTTGCAGTTTAAATTTAGACTGTCCTCCCCAGAAGACAACTCAAAAATGCCTCATTCATTCTCAGGAGGGGCAATTTTAAAATAAAGTATTTCTGGGAGAGGGGTAAGTGGGGATAAGAGAAGGAAAGAAAAGCTTTTTCATAAACACATTTTATTTTCTGCTATTAATTTTCTTTTGTTTTTCTCAGATTGACCTTATCATTTCAAAACCAAGAACATAGTTTTATCTCATATTTTCTACATATTTCAAACATACACAGACTTATCTTTCTATATGTGTGTATATATATATATATATACGTATATTCACACATATATAAACACACACGTGTGTGTGTATGTGTGTGTGTATATATATATATATATATATATATATATTTTTTTTTTTTTTTTTTTTTTTTTTTTTTTTTTTGGTTAGGAAGAAAAGATGCCTCATTTTGAAACCTAAAGGGGGGAATAAGAAAAGCCCTTTGTAATATATTGCCATATTATCACTAAATCCCCTGACAGTTGTGACACAGAAGCAAGTCACCTGTCACTTAAGCTTGAGGTCTCTTTAATTTTCTCCTGGAATTCGCACCAGGCTGTCTTTAATTTGAGGCCTTTATTGGAATTCTGAAACCTTTCTGCCTCCCTGGCTCTCAGATCTATTCTGAGTGCTGTTACAGAATGTATACAATAACCAACAGAGGGATTCGGAGAGGGCTGAAGCTCTGTTTATTTAACACTCTAGAGGGATTTTTGTGCTTATTCGGTCCTGGCTGCCCGGCTTTCAATATCGCTTTGACAACCGTTCTGCCCTTCTCATTAATTTTAAACAGTTAAAACACAGGAAAAAGAGGAAAAAGTTTTCATTATTAAAGTGCTTTACTTTTTAATAACAGAGGATTCTGTCCGCCAGGGGAAAGGGCATCTTCGCTAATTTCACATTCATATTAAAAAACTCTGGGAAGGTGACAGTTGTGCTGCCGGGATGGCTTAACGAAAAGAGGAGGGGGGAGGGAGTTTGCATTTCACATCAGTTAAGGGGGTAAAAAAAATCCTTGTTAATGACAATAGCAAATGTCCACTTTCGTAACACAGTTCCTGCTGACTTTTCTCTTGACATTTTATCGTAGAAAACCCTTAGGGGGACCATGTACCGTGAAATCAGCTACACTGTCATCAGCTAAACAGGTGGCAAGGGATGATTTGACTAAACTAAAAACATTTTCAGATTGTTAAGTCTCTATTAAGTACAGAGAGGTACATCGATCAGAGGAATCAAGCCTTTTCTTTTATTCCCCTTGTTCTTCCTCTGGCTGTCTTAAGAGTGGAAGGGAATTTGCCTGAGTCTGGGCTTAAGAGCAACCAGCCAACCACAGAGACTTGGACCAGTGCTCCCCAAAGGTTACAAGTGCAATTGAATGATTCTCCCCTCTGGATTTATCTTGTGCACCACACGGAGGGCAGAGGGCTTGGTAGCCGATCTCTGTTTCTATGAGCCACGTTCTACTGGCCTCTCTCCCTTTTGTACCTCACTAAAAGGCATTTCTAGTTGATTTGGAAAGATCTGGAAATGAAACCACCATCCCCAGGCTGAGGTTATAAAGGAAGGGCAGTTCTTCATGTGGACTGTTCAAGGATGAGAATGATAAATTTCAGGTCTATAAAGTTTTATAGATTTCTTACCATTTTAATGTTATTTCTTATTGGCCATGGAGCTCTTGGAAAGGTCTGTATGCCTTTCTTTAGACCAGATTTGCTGCAGCAACTCAGGATCCTTCACTGCAAACGATAGAGTAACAAGTGTGAATGGCACAGGGAATTACAGAAACTTGCTATGAAGTTACCTCTCGTAAAAGTAACTTATGAAGCCAAATTATAGACCAACCTTTATGGAAGACATCCCCCCAGAGAAATTGCCAGAGGTCTGATTGAGAGTTGGAGAGGAGAGAGAAACAAGACAGAAAGGCATAAAATGCAAGATTCACTTGAAAACACAATTTATTTTCAGTGACACTTTCAAACATCCAAACTGGACCTAGTAAATCCCTAAGTATCACTGATGATCTCTCATTCTGAACATGAGTGATAAGGGGTCAGAAACACAAAAAATTAAAACCGATTTGCTCTCTGCACAAAGCTGTCCTCATCTTTGCTTGACTTTAACATCTTTATATTCTCTTTTTTTTTTCCTCTCTAGTAATATTGAAGGGATTACCCCTTTTGGCCCCTAGGTGGTTACTGTGTGATTTTACTGTTATTAAATCTATTATAAACTGCTTCATTATTCCTGACTCCGATTCTGTCTTTCCTTTAATCCTTCCGCCACCCTCCCAGAAATCCCGCAGTGTTGGCCCCCAGGAAATCCGAGAGCGAGCCACTGTCTTGCAGACAGCATTTGAAGATTACGTGCATGCCAGTGCGGAGAGGGTCTCCTGGGCAAAGAAAGGTCAGTGGATTTCTTAGGCGATTACTGAATGGATAGGTCAGCAGAGCTCCCACTATACCCCCCACTGAGTTGGGGGGGTAAAGGGCAGGATGTGGGTAGGAGGCCAACCAGGGGTCTCTGCTCACTAGTGAAAGCCTTCAAGCCCAATAATTCTACTGGGTTTGGAAACAGACGCAAGAGGCTTTAAAATGATATTAAATGTTAATTCATCCTTTCACATGTTTTGCACAAATGAAGACTTATCTTGGCTTACATTGGAAATAGAGCTTTGACCCAATGACTTGGATCTTAAAGTTAAGGTTTTTTTTTTTCTTTATGTACCTGTTTTTATGAAAAGATGACAAAAGAAATGATTATAGGAGAGAGAAAAGTTATGCCTACCTTTCCAAGAGCAATGGGTAGAAATATTGGACTTAGGCAACTTTAAAGTGGGAATACTTTAAAAGTTCAAGGGAAATGAGAACAATGCCAGCAAGGGCCTACTGGGAAGATCAAAGGCTCTGTCCCCAACTCTTGGAAGTTTTATGTAGGGCTGGGCACTAATTCAATATCCGGACTCTTGAGTAGAATTTTCAGAGGAGATTGCTAGGTGGTACAATGTAGAACATGCTGGGCCTGAGGTCAGGAAAACTTGAGCTGAAATCTGGCCTCAGACACTTACTAGCTATGTGACCTTGCAAAAGTCACATAACCTGTGTTTGCCTCAGTATCCTCAATTATAAAATGAAGATAATACCACCTACCTCACACGATTATTGAGGGAATCAAATGAGATATTTGTAAAGCACTTAGCATTATTATTTATTGTTATTATGACTTCTGAAATCACCCAGTTTCCAGTCTGGCCTTTTATATTGTCTCTGAGCAAGAAAGTAAAATGTGGTCGAGAAATCAAAACTCAGTCTTTGTCATTGAATCCCTCTGTTTGTCACCCAATAGTGGCATGGCATGTACTGATGCCATTTGTTCTGTGGGGACTGATTCAAAACCTCTCTGGTTCATAGATTCTTAGGCCTGAGAGCCGAAAGTGCTTTATAGCTCATAGTCAGTTGCTGCCTTGAGAGCCAACAGATCCATCTAGAAGAAAATGATGTCAACAGAGAGCCAAGGGATGAGCCAAGACAACGTGTTTCTGATATGTTTGCAACATTGGGCATTTCACTTAATTTCTCCGACCCTCAGTTTCTTCCCCTGTAAAATTAGGCCATGAGGTCAAATGAAATCTAAATTCCCTTTCAGCTCTAAATTCTGTGATTTCTGTCATATCACACTGTGATCACTCATTTACAGAAATGAGTGCTACAGAGCGCTTTGAAGCTCACCAGGAGCTTTCTTTACAACAGACCCATGAGGAGGGTCATGCAAATATAATATTATTTCCATCAAGACATGAGCCCATGTCAAGACATGAAGTTGGTTCCGCAACTTCAAGTCCAGTGCTCTTGGCACTGTACCACACAGCCACTCCCAAACCATTCTGCCTCTTAGCATTTTCTCAGCTGAACTGAACAGCTTTGGGGTCCCTAATGCTCTGCCTTCAGATCAGTGGTCAATTCTCAAGGCAATAGAATCTCTTTCTTGAATAGACTATTTATTATGTAACTTTGTAGGATGTTGGTTTGATGATGCATATTTGTTTGATATAAGATGGACCATTTTGCAGTAACTGAGTGGGTCCATGCTACTCTTGTGGTCCAGTATTAATAATGAATGTGCTATAAAAATAAACTAACTTACGCCATATTCTTGCATTTTGGTATTGGTTCAGCGGTTCTCAACCTGTGGGTTATGTTCAATTTGTAACAATGAAAATACATCCTGCAGATCAGATATTTACATTACAATTCATAACAGTAGCAAAATTACAGTTAGGAAGTAGCAGCGAAAATAATTTTATGGTTGAGGGTCACCACAACACGAGGAACTGGATTAAAGGGTGGCAGCATCAGGAAGGCTGAGAACCACTGGGTTATGTGGAATAGGTGTTCCACCAGAACTGCTACTACTGTAGCAAGACTAGCATCTCATCTCCACCTTTCACAAGCTTTTTCTTCTTTCAAGGCCTAATTTAGAGACCATCTCCTATATGGAAACTCCCCTTATGTACCCCTAGCTGAAAGTGACCTCTCCTCCAAAGCTTGTCCAGGAGGATTTTGTCTTTCTTTCACCTTTTCTCCTAGCCCATTATATTTTGTGTTATGCTCATTGGGAGATGGGAGCATTTTGGAACTGATGGGGCAAAAGGAGTCACAGATATGTCTCATCATAGAAGTTTTCCTTGTTACAGGGGGTGCCTGCAAAAGGAAACCAGTGTCTAGAGCATCAGGAAATGCCCATATGGCTATTGTATATTGATTACCTGTTTGAGAGAGCAGCCTGGGGGTGCTGACCTCAGCAATGTGAGAGGGAGATGGTGGTTTGGGGGAGATTGAGTTCTAGGTGTGGCCATTAGAGGGTCAGAGTGAGCAAGTATGCTGATGCCTTTGACTGAATTTGGGGAGTAGTAAGATAGTTCTGCCTTGGCAATGAAATTGATTTTCGTGGTGTGGTGTATGTTTGGGGGTGGGTTGGAAGTGACTAGGTGTGATTGTTGCTTATGAATGAAGGTGAAAGCAAGTATGTGGGTTGGGGAACCCTTAACGCTGTAGAATCTGCCATGGGGCTCTTTGCTCATAGTGTGCATTAGTCTAGGGCTGTGACCTGGTTGCTGCTCTCCCAATACCCAGCACACATTGGGACAGGGTGAGTAATGTTTAAAGGATTTAAGATCAGACATGAGACAGTGTCTAAGTCATGTACTTCTGGGCCCCTTGTGGTTTCTGTTTTGGATGGGGCATTCTGGGAGGCAAGAATGACACTAAGTGACCTAGGACACCAAGGATGAAGTCCTGTATGAGTTAATAAGCTAGGTTTGAGGACAAGAGCCAGGGTTTGTTTGGTTTTCATCTTTGTATCTCTCCCCCCAAGCAAAATGTGTTGCCCAGATCATGGTAGGCACTGCAGAAATATGTGTTGAATTAGAGTGAAAGTTATGGCAAATGAAACTTCAACCCCAATTCCAGGAGAGAATGGAATGGGAAATACTCGATTTTGGAGCTTCTACCCTTCCTCATGATCATTCAACTCAAAAGCATGCACTAATTGCAGATAATTTTTTTTCTTATTTTGAGAACAAAGAATAGGAGTCACATTCCAAAATGTCTCTTTGTCTTGGAATGAAGTAGTATAATATTCACTTATTTGCTGATTGATTATTACACCGGGCTTCTAATAATCTATGCCCAAAAGCCCCCTTTGGTGGATCTCATTCTACCAAATTGCATACCCCTTTAACCATGCAGGAACCTAGAGACATCTCTAGTCGCTTCACTCAGATCTGTGAATTAATGTTTTGGGAGAACATACATACCTTTTGTACCCAAAGGGTATTGTATTCATGACATAACCACCACCATCAAAAGGACTGCAAGTATGATCCTTTCACTTGAATTGAAATCTGCATATGCAAATTTCCCTACTGACTTGCTTCCATAAACTCCCTTCTTAGTCATGAATAATTAACAAAGCAGCTGGCTTTTGCCTTCATGGCAGAAAATCTGATGGAGATTGTGCCAGAGATGCATTTGTTTTCCTTTTGCATTTTTTGACCCAGTCAGTGTTAATAACCAACATTTAATTGCAGTCACTTTCCAAGAAGTTGCCCCTTCTTCCTACTTCCCACAGCACCTTTGTATTGAGTTGAGGAAAGAGCAAGGAATTCAAACCTGTGAGTTCTGGAGAACATTTTTCCCCAAGGAAAATTTTTAGAAAATGTTACTCTTTGTTCACAGCAAAATGTTCCAGTGAGTTGGGGCCCCCCACTTTTTTTTTTGAGCAAATACTTATCCCCTCTTAGCCAAGAGTCCTAGAGAGCAGTAAGATAGAATAATTGGGACATTTATCTCCTTTTGCCCCTTCCCCTCTATAAATATATTATTCACCCAAATTCTTCTCCAGTGTCCTATTGTGATGTGAGGATGGCTTTTCCACCTGGAGGCGACAAGAGGGTTCTTAGCAGTAATGCCCATGAAGGATGAGTTCTCCCCATCCCCACTGGGCTAGAGAGGCTTCATTGTCTTATTACCTCTCTCTGCCTTCCTAGCTGCTCATTATCACAAGTCTGGCCACCAGATGAGGAATTTTCTTAGCCACACCAACTCTTGAAGATGATCTGCCAAGGCATGGAGAGGCTATAATCTACCTTGGCAATGGAGAGTACCCCAGACCATTAGAATCAAAGATCCTTGAATCTTTGGTCTTTAAGGTACCATTATTCTTGGTCTCAAATAATATCAATATAGCAAATTTGCATACCGCTTTAAGGCGTGGAAAATGCTTTCCTTACAGTAGCCCTGTGAAGTTGGTAATACTGACAGTTTCCCAGTTTTACGTGTGAGAAGACTGAAACTCAGAAGGGCTATAATCTGTCTGGACCATACAGCTAGTAAGAATAAGAGCTGGCATTTCCTCCCCTCACCTTTTTTTTTTATGCGTTTTGGAAGGCAATTGGGGTTAAGTGACTTGCCCAAAGTCACATGGCTAGTTTTTGTGTCAAGTGTCTGAGGCCAGATTTGAACGCAGGTCCTCCTGCCTCCAGGGCCAGTGCTCCAAGTCAACACTGTCCATTACACCACCGAAAGGTGACTTTTCCACCAAAAGGGAAGTTTTTGAGACCAGGGCATAAGGAAGGTTGTCATCAAAAAGAACAAAATACATGTGGGAAGAATTTTAAAGGGTTTTTTTCCAGATCATTTGCCCCAAAAGGTGACTATGAAGAATCAGGGCCTGAAAAGAGGTTGCTTCTTGCCCAGCCTTTCCCTCAGCCTGCGTTCTCCAAAATAACAGCATTTCAGTTTTACCGTTCCTCTACTTTCCTCTTGTGTTTGCCCTCCAGGCCCCAGTCCTTCTGCATTATCACAGTCACTGCCAAAGTGAACCATTTCCTGACCCTTAGAAGGTCATGCAAACATCTGCCGCTGCCTCTGAAGCTCATGCCCCTCCGAATTAGCTAAACATGGGTGTCCATGCAAGTATGTGAGGATGACCAACTGTCGCTGTCCCCAGTGGAACAGGAGCCTTGAGAACAAGGAGTTTCCATAGTAAAAATATGCGGTGTGAAATGCTGTCTGACCAGTTGTCTAGGGGGAACATACTTTATGCCATTTCTTGGCAAACTCATTATCCCTGTAAAGCTGTGAGTTGGGCACTTGACTCTCCTGGGACCAAGGCTCTCGATCTCAAGCTATTTTGATTGGGGGTAAAGAAGGGAGAAGAATAAGTGTATCAGCATTAGTGGAAGTCAAATAACTAATGCTTTTCTCAAGAAGCATGATGCCAAATATATCTTTTTGTGGTGGCCACGCATATGCTGAATTATATGCAGACCTGAGGTAGGATTATAGAAAATTTGGAGTAACAGACAAAAAAGAAAATACCTTTTTGCCTAACATATGTCAAAACAAGGGTTATTTTGTTTTTGCCTACATTAGCTGAGTAATATTGGTTTTATCACAATGGCCTCTTGGAAGGGTGGCACTATGGTATGATGGAAGGAGATTACGACTGACTATCAGTGGGTCCAGGACTAGAGCTGGGGCCAGCTCTGCCATTAGTCAGCCATGTGACCATAACATGAGCCACAAAAGTAGGGAATTGGACTACTGATTGCTAAGGTCTGTTCTAGCCCTAATGATCTATTGTTATTTTTTGGTTTTAACATGGGGCTGTTATGTCCAGGGTCCTAGTAATACTGAGTACTGGCCCCCATGTTTATAACCCCCTGAGTGTATAGACCATTTGAAATGTTAAAAGATTGTCTTTAGAAATGCTAGTCCCCAGTTATTAAAAAAAGGCAGTGACACAGAATTGAGGGGGAGGTGCAGAAGAGTTGCCTTGAATATGTCTCATCGATTGGGAAAAGGAGTTCACTTTACTCAGTAAATAGAGCTTTGATGGATTCCCAGGATTCTTCCCAGAGCTGATCTGCTAAAATGACACTTTTTATTACTGTTCATAAACGCCAATCTCCTGATGCTGCTGGGAGATTACATTTAAGCTGTGGGCAAACTTGCTGGTCCAGTGGCTCAACAAGCCAGGGCAAGAGAGGTTAGTGTTTAGTGCTTCTTTCCATCAGAGATTGCAGGAGTAAGCAGTGGTTGGCAGGAAGAGTAGGGATTGGGGGCAAAAGTGAATAGGTATAGATATGGGAATGGTCTCTTACCAGAGAACTACTTTCCAAAACAATTCCCTCCTTCCCTCTTGTAGCGAGACTAGGGCAGACATTTAATCTTAACTGTTATTGCTAGGTAGGAAGAGAGGAACTGGGTATAGGGAAATCTTCTCTTGAAGAGGCAAGGCCTAGTAATCAGGACCAAGGCTCAACTTTCTTGGGTTCCATGTCCAATTTTGTTTCTGGCTTACTGTGTGATCTGGAAAAAGGATCTAATTTTTCCTGTCTCTAAAGGTACTAAAGTATGTTCCTGGTATAGCTTCCTTCTTGACTGGACATTGTAGTGAGAGCCATAGGGCATTCCTCGGGGAATATGGCTTGACCCAGACTCTTTTAGTTACATGGGGTGTTGTCTCTTTCCTTTCTCCCTTCTTTTTGTCCTGTACTCATAATCAATAGTGGTGAAAAACCCAATGAGAAAAAGAGACTGGTTTGATTGTGTATACTTTATATAGGATGGGGGTGGAGGGGTTTCTTTCCTATTTTCTTGGCTACCACAAGTGGTTTTTCAGTGCATTCTCAAAAGTTCTATGCTTATTTCAAGGGACAGGTCTCATTTTGCAAATACTAGTAGCTCTTGTTGGTTGTAACTAACTGTGTTCATTCACGTCATGACTCCAGTCTTATTTTGGGACTGGCAAAAATTAAAAAGTATAACTTTTGTGCAAATAAATAATGGTCCAGAAATCTGAACCTTTTTTTCTTTTTCTCAGCTCTACAATCTTTCATCCGTGCCTATGCAACCTACCCCAAGGACCTGAAGCATATTTTTCATGTCCGGTCCCTCCATCTTGGTCATGTGGCCAAGAGCTTTGGGCTAAGAGATGCCCCCCAGAATCTGAGTGCTTCTTCAGGAAACAAAAGGAAATCAAAGTTGAAAAGGTAAGATGAATTGACTGTATTTCCTTTCTCCCTACCAAATGTAAAAAATAAGCACAGAAAAACATGGATCCCTACCCAAAAAGCCAGAGATGAATGTAAATATGTTGTTCTTTCTGGTAAAAGTATAAGAATCAGGGTCTGCATTCTTCCCAATATGAAGCCTTCCATCTTTTACTGGGAAAGTAAATGGTTGCCAATGTATCTGCCAATGATTGTACTACTACAGAAGAAAAAATGACTGGTCTCAACTCTTCCAATCTTCTGTTTGAAGTCATTCAAAGAGACCTGTTAGATCTCAATGACTATTGCAACAGGGTTTTAATGATCACAATTTACTCTCAGCCTTCAAATGGACAGGAGTCTGTCTAATCTGATCAGTGTCCCACCCTATCACATTTGCTATTATCATTGTTTGTTTTGGCTTCATACTATCTATGTTATAGGCCAAACATATAGTGGCTACGCAGTGTGTTTTACGTTTACCCACACATACTTTTGTTTGTTTTTAGAGTAATAAGTACTAATTTAAACTGGATTAAAATCTTATCCTGTCATGATCACATTGACTTCCTTTTTTGTTTTTGAAAACTAAGTAGGTTTTTAAACTTTACTTTCAAAAAATAGATTTGTTGATAACTTTCGTTTTCATATCATCTATATTTCCCCTTATTGCCACATACATCTTGCCCTACAATCATCCAGAGAGCCATCCCTTATAACAATAATTTTTAAACAGTAAGAAAAAAAATCAGCAAAACCAATCAACCCATCAGAAAAAGAATACGTTATATGCAGTGTTCCTGTATCACTGGACTCCTCCCTCCGTAAAAGTGCATGGAGGGGAGATGTCTTCTTAAATCTCTTCTTTAGGGCCAAGCTTACTCTTTTTGTTTTTCGTAACATTCAGATTTTTCATTATTTTTCTTTGCATTTACATAGTTGTGGTCATTGTGTATGTTGTTTTCTTGACTCTGCGTATTTCAATTTGCATAGTCATGTAGATCTTTCCATGATTCTCAGTATTCAGCATATTCATCATTTCTTCCAGTAGGGTAATATTACATTTATTCATAAACCACAATTTGTTTAGCCATTCCCCAGTCATCTCCTTTGCCTTCAGATCTTTGCTATCATGATCTTTGCTGCTATAAATATTCTGACAAATGTGGGACCTTTCTTTTTGTCATTGACCTACTTGGGGCATAAGCCTAGCAGTACTCCAGTAAGAGCAGAGGGTTGTAGCAATTACAGCTTTGTTTGATACCTAGTAGAGAGCTCTGTTATTTTATCAAATAAGAAAATATTTATAAAGAGTTCAGCACAGGGCCTGATGTGTAATGGCTGCTTAATAAGTAAATAAATGCTTGTTTCCTTCCCCTTTTCCTTCCCTTCTGCGTTCATGTGGGTCCTTGTGCAGTACTTTTCAAATGTTGATGCTGGGTTGTTAGATGTTACTGGTATGGAGACATAAATGACCTCCACTTAGACCCAGCTTATTTAAAGAGCCTGAATGGATGCCAAGGAGAGGAGTTGTGTATGACTGGTACAGTTGTGTTTGGGTAATGAACTTTTGCCCCGACTTATCCATAGAAAGGGAATAAGCATTTATATAGCACCTACTATGTGCCAGGCACTCAGCTAAGCTTTTTTTTTTTTCAAAATACTATCTCATTTGATCCTCACAGCAACCCTGCAAGGTAGGTGCTGCTATTATCCCCATTTTATAGATGAGGAAACTGAGACAGGCAGAAGTTAAGTGACTTGCCCAGGATCACACAAGCTAGAGCAGTGATTCTCAACCTGAGGGTTTCCGATGGTCTTAGGAACCCGCTCCTCTGTCTCCAGGCAGGTCCGCCCACATGCAGATACGCCCACATACGAGCATTAAAGGGTCCCAGCATTAGAAAGGTTGAGAACCACTGAGCTAGAGAATGTCTGAAGTTGGATTTGATCTATACTCTTCACTCCAGGCCCACTGCTCATTGTATCACAAACTGCTGTAGAAAGCTCTGGGCTCTATGGCTCTGAGATACATCGGCACTGACATTCTCAAGAAACCAGTGGGCTCCATACACTTCCTAGGAAGTGAGAGCTTAGAGGTAAGGGAGTCCTTAGGTATTAGGAAAGCATTGACCAAGAAGCTGGCCCTTTTAGACTTAGAGACTTTGTCTTGTTTCCTCCTTTGTAAAATGACGAGGTCGGACCAATGGTTTCTAAAGTCCCTTCCAACTCTGCCAGAGAGTCCATCTTTAGGTTTTCAGGTTGTCCAGAAATTTGCGTTCAACAGCTATATCCCTGCTGCCTACCACAGATGCCAAGTAATCTTTGATTAGTTCATTAAAACCACACCTCCTTGCAAATGACAGTGGCATAGATATGGCTAGATGTTCTGATGTATCTATTCTTGGATCATCCCCTAAACTGTGTGTAGGCAGGATTACTTCCTAACAACAACAAAAAGCATCTACTGCTAGGTGGTAGGGATACAAAAGCGAAAGTGAGCTGCCCTCAAGGAGTTTACATTCCTTTGGGAAAGATAACATATGAAGGTAGATAACTATACATTATATAGGCATGTAAAAAACCAATATTAGGTAATCCTGTGATATGGGAGTGGAGGGGAGGGGAGGGAAACCAACTAGCCAGCAGGAAAGGACTCATGAAGAAAGTGGTGTGTAAGCTCTCTTGAATTGTTTAAGGGGAAGAAGGCTTTTCACTGACCCTGGGGCTAAAGGGAGTCCTCAAATAGTTCAAAACAATTGTTTTTTGCTTAGTATGCTGCTCTTTCTGCATTGCAATAATGAGAACCACAGTACACCTTTCCCAGCTGGCCCTCTAGGCATACCTAAGCAAAGACCATGATTTCCCACATCTTGCAACATAAATTTATTTATTTGTATGTATGTACATGTAAAACACTAAACATCTGTGTGTGTTGTTCACTCAACAAGAAGTTTTGACCCAGTTTTCTTCAGCCTTTTCCTGTTAGCTCATCAGCCTTGACAATACCTGGTTTTTCTGTGATATAAAACAGTAAAGGGATTTGAAAAATCAGACATTCTTGGGTTCATTAAATCTAACCTGAATAGGACCTGAATTTTGGACCCTTGGGTGTTTTATGAAATTCCTACCTTCTGTTAAGTTAAAAATTAAAATTTCTTGAATACTTCATTTTAAACAATATTAACATTTCCTCACAGGAATATTAATATATTACATATGCATTTATGTTATTATATTAACATCTTCAAAACTGAATTCAAATCTTGTTTCTATCACTTACTACCTTGTGACCTTAGGAAATTATTTAACCTCCCTGACAGGCCTTAGTTTCCTCACCTGTAAAATAAAGGGATTATGGTCCTACAAAGAGGATCCTATAAATCCTCAGCACAGATACTTCATAAACGTTTTCTCTATCAGGCGGCTTCTGCATTACAGTGCCACAGTGGGAATAGGGACGGTGCTATGGCAGCTCTGCTTCTCTCAAAGTAGCCATTGAGGGCCAGAGGTACAGAGGGAGCAGGCACCTGCTGTCATTCACCAATTGTCCTGGTCAAGTCTGGCAATTTGTATTATTATACAATTGCCTTGCAGGAAAACTAAGACCTCTCTTAAGGGAGAAAAGGTGAACCCCCTCAGGTTTCCCCAACCCAGATGTTCATTTGTGTGCCAAGGATGCTAAACTGCCATGCATCAGAGTTCGGGCTGGGGATTCTTGGGTTTGGTGTCTCCAGCTTCATTGATTTTGAATGTGTGATTAAGCATCTGAGTTCAAGGGGGAAACATACCCCTAAGCTGGGTGGCTCTTGGACAGACATTTACAACTCTGAGCTCCATTTTTCCATCTTTAAAATGGGGACACTTGGAGACACCCTAGCAGAAGAAAGGAAAAAAAAATACATGCACACACACACGCACACACACAGAAATTATGACTGTTAATAAACACAATTTTGTTTCCAATTCTCACCTCCCTCGCCACCCCCACCTCCAACTTCAGTATTTTTAGTAAGTATATATTTTGGCAGCTGGCATGCATTATTACTGGAAATTTTGTTAGTAAGCATTCATCTAAATAGCCGTGTTTCAGATTTTGATGTCTTCAGCTCCTCCCCAGATCCTGGAGAATAGGGGGATTGGGGGAGAGGGGGAGGTAGGAGGGGGAATTGGAGACTGCATTGTCCTTACCTTGAGAAGCCACCGGGGAGAGAACAATCCGCTGCCTCCTGCTTCAGTTGACCCTCGCAAGCAGATGGGCAACAGGACTGGTATACCCCTGTGAGCAGGGGATTTAAGAGGGCTTTATTTAGGGAAGAATAGGCTGATTAGCTGATAAAGAGCATGTAAGATGGTATGGGGCGGTCTTTGATGTCTAGCGGGCTCAGCAGGGAGCCTCGTGGTGAGTGACAGCAGTGTGTCATAGGATTACTCAGCTCGTGACAATGCAGCTCTCTGTTACTGCCTTGTCGCCACTCTGTTTCAGCTACTTTTTCCGTTGTTATGTGCTTCTTTTGAAGGCATTTTTCCCCCCATAGGACCCCTTCCCTGCCTTTATTCCACAGACAGCCACTCTAGGATACAGTAGGTAACTTTTTATTTGGGGGAAATGTTGTCACTCCTGGGGTAAGAGTGACTTTGCAGCTAATCTGCGCGTGGACCGTATAATTGTGGTCAGGGTGAGAGGCAGAGAAAACTTGACAGATTTTCCACACCTCAGTCAGGGCTCAAACAAATGCCAGTTTGCTGCTTTCTGAGGACTGGGCTGGAAAAAAAGAAAGTCTGCTAAACCCCACAAAGTCAGAAGAGTTACACTGTGGCAACAATTATTGTGCAGAACTGAAGCGTCTCTTCTTGAAATCCATCTGTCGAGAAAGAGAATAGGGTCCTTATTATTTTAAATGGTAGAATAAAATAATAGCACTAAATACTCCGAACTATTCAGCTTTCTTCCTATGGCTGGTTACTGCCAGCACCAGTTGTCCTGGAGCAATTATATATTGTGTATAAACATCTGATATCTGTTCACCAGGCTGCAAACCAAATCCTCTCCTACTTCACCTGCCCAAACCCATAAGGAAGAGGGCTGGAGTTGTGCTGGGGAGGAGGAGACAGGAATCACATGCAGGTTAGGAGGCCATTAAGTGTTTTCACCAAAAGACAAAGGGACCTTTTAATCTCTGACACCTTTCTTCTATGCTTCTCTCATTTTTTTTTAAAAAGGAGAGCAACCATGTTCCCCAAAGGATATCCTGCCAGCCAGGTGTTTGTCTGCCTTTTGGATCCTAAATTCTTAAAGTAAACACTAAATGCTCCCTGCCCCACCCCCATTTCACACAGAACCACATTCATAGTCACAGAAACTCTGACACGTGACACACAGACCTGCCAAAGCTCCAACCCTGCACTTTATCAAGTAGTCGATAATATCAGGAACATATTATATGTCCCTACAGTGACAGTACTAACCAATGATCTCTCTGGGTGAAATGTATCTTTTATTTTATGCTGTGCAGATTCAGCAGTTCCTAAGATACAAATCAACACACACTCTCAACATCCTACATCTTTACCTAAGATACCAGCACCAGAAACTGGGGCCTCAGTTTCTTTAGGGTAGAAGACAACATAGATAAAATGCTGAAATTCACATTATTTTCCAAGTAGCTGGTCAGTAAGAAACACTGAGTCAGATGTGCTTGAGAAGGTTGACATAGCACTGTAAGGAGGCATGTCTCTGTCATTAAACACTAAGAAGAGTACTCTAAGAGCATCTCTTAAGGTGTTGGTGTTGCCATCACAACATAACAGGATAATCTTATTCCTTCTTGGAACTCTCTATATCATGCCTAAGTATGGTGTTTTTTTCCCAGGAAGGTATGACCTGTGCAACTGTCAAAAATTATTACTTGAGGTGTTTGCTTCTTAAAACTATTTATTCTGTGGCTACCCTAGATGTGGTTTTATCCTTGACTTCTGCCATCCTATTTCTCGTTTTCATTGTCCTTGAATCAGTTGGGTGCTAAAATAGGTGGGGTACATCTGACTAGTAAACCAATCAGAATCATGGATTTAAGAGTTGGAAGAGACGTTCAGAGTCGATTAGTTCAACCCCCTCATTTTACAGATGAAGCAACTGAGGCCCAGATTGTGTCTTACCTGTGGTCATGTGCTCACATAGATGTGTTGTTCATTTCTGTCAATCTTCCAAACTTCACTTGTTTGTACTGTCTGAATGACATAGCATTCTTATGGAAATGAAATTTTATTATTTTCAAGTTGTTATGTATAAAAGTCAAGATGTTAACAAATTGTAAGAATGATATGTAGTTAGGTGTTAACCTAAACCTACAAAATAATCACAAAAATAAGGCCAACACTCAAAAAGCTTTAAAAAAAATTCTTTCTGGATATTTTGCCCCTGTTTACCATATGCTGACACTGGATAAAGTGAAGAGTTGGAGGGTGCAAAGGAGTTGTATCTTGGTGATTGCCACTGTGCCTAAACAGCCAGACACCCAAGTATGCTTGAGAAGAGCATCAAAGCACTCCTTGGAGTATTAGTGCTTCTCAAGTGATTTAAAATTAGTCTGTCCTGTAACTGTTCTCCTGCAAATCTTTCATACACTTCGTGCTCTACAGTTTGTTCATGAAGTCACTTTTTCATAGAAAGCTTACCTTCCAAAATTTCAGTCAGGTCCCTCCACAAACTATAACAATTATAAATTAGTGGATTCAAGACGAGTGAGATTTTGGTAAATTAGAAAATTCCAAACTCTGAAGTTATACCTTAACGGCCCTGCCCCCCAGCCTTTGGTGTGAATGCAATTCACTGATCCATTTGACAGACATTTCTGGAGAGCTTACTCGAACCTTCCTTGGAAGAGTTATATTCCATTGTCCATTCCCTCCGACCCCCTATAAACTCCACCATTTGGGGGAAGAGTGGTACTATTTTTGTCTCTCGTGGCTTTTTTTTTAATTGACTACAAGAGAATTGTAGTTTTTGCATTGACTACAAGAGTCAACAAAAAGGGATTGAGTTGAAGGTATATTAACTGGCAACCTTTTAACACCTTTGAACTTTACTTATTAGTAACAACCTTGAAAACACCAAACCTGCTCCCAAAAAAGACTAGCATTGAGAAGCTGCAGCTGTAGCTCCCTGTAAAGCAATAATCTAATCATTGGGAGCAGCTTGCCTGCCAATTTTTATGTGGCATTTACAACCTCCTTAATATCACTTAATTAGCTGAAGGAAAACTTGGAATCTTGCCCACTGAAAAATTTTTCTCGGTTTGGTTGGTCTACTCATCATTCTATAAAAAGACAAATTGGGCCAAATGTGATATCAGAAAATGAACAAAGCCACAGTCTCTGAGATCCCCATGTATGCGGGTGGAATGGTGGCAGAACCAGGATGGAGTGTATTCACAATGAGCTAATAGTAATTTAGGGAGATGTGTTAACCAGTGGAGCAATGAAAAGCCAAATCAATAATCTGAAACTTTGAAAATAGGCGTATAGATTGTGTAACCACACCACTTGCTCTTTAGCAAGTTTGCCTATAGTTCAATATCCGTTCCTTTCTACTTAGACAAAGGACTTAGAGACAAACAAGTATTAATGTATATGGTTTTAATCCAAGAAAATTGAGATCAAGAAGAAGCAAATAAGTCACTTCTCTAAGGTCATGAATCAGATATAGAAAAAGGACTTGAGACTTCTCATCTTCTACTTTAATGATCATGCATGTAGTCATGATCACGTTAGAAATCCATGCCAACCGTCATATTCTCTATTCCAAGCCCTGGAGTTTCTAGTAACTTGGAAGGAGTTATAGATTCCTTGGACTGGAGAGAAAGAAGTCATCTAGTCCATCCCCAAACCTCTAGGAAGGACAAATTATTCCTGCCACCCCCCCCAAAAAAAAAAAGTTTTCATAAGGGGAGATTCTGATAAGTCAACTTTTTCCTTTGGGCATGCCCCAACCCAAATTCCAAATACTCCCTTAAAACAATTTATTACCTATATTACACAGCATAAAAATGTATAACTTTCTGGCAACTCCTGCCTTTATACTTATGAACTTCAAAATATTCTCTCTCATATACCTTATCTACCCACTTCCTCAATCTACTTACCCATGATCTGCTTCTCCGTACCACCTCAGCCACGCATAAAGATGGTCATACCCTTGATCTTGCCATCACCCACAAATGTACCTCCACCACGTTCAAGAATTCTTAAGTCCCCTTGTCTGACCGTAATCTAGTGACTTTCTACCTCTGCCCCTACCTTCCTGTGCCAAATCATACTCTTCTTCCACACCATTACTTCCAGTTCCTCAACCTCTCAGTTCTCTCCTAGGCCATCTCCCTTGCATTCTCTCTTCTTTTCTCCATCTTGACTCCTTGATGAACCTTGGACTCCTTGGTTCAACTCTACACTGTCCTGGTTTTGAGTCCCTAGTCACTTTATCATATTACTGACTGCACCCAGCCAAGTCTCAACCTTAGATGACTTTCACTATCCTCTGCCCTTGCTCCTATACACATGCTGCTGAACAAAGATGAAGAAAATCACTCAACCATTCTGACTGGGTCTAATACAAATTTATATTACACAACCTCAACTCAGTCTTCCCTGCTCCTAGATAATCCTTCTACACATCTTCCATATCAACTCACTATCCCACTCCCTGTCATGTCTCTTCCAAACTTTTTCTTCCTTCTTCAGACTTTTATGGTACCCATGGTGCCCCCTCCTATCACCCTGTCAGGAGAGAACCTTGCCTCATTTGCTGGGAGCTTCCTTTTTTCCCTTTTTCTTCATTTCATATCATTCATATGCCTTCTGCCACTATCTTGTCTGACACTTCTGTCTCACCTGAAGAAGTGATCTTACTTCTTACTGAGGCTAACCTCTCTACCTGCACAAGTGTGTTTATTCTGTCCCATTCCATCTCCAAAAGATTTCCCTTGTCTGTTATCCCTACTCTATCACTTATTTTCCATCTCTCCCTGCCAACTGGAGCATCCCCTACTGCCTTCAAACATCCTCATGTCTCACACCTTCTGAAAAAGCTCACTTGATCTTTCCATCCTCACTATCATCCTACGGTTGTAACTAAACTCCTTGAAAAGGCTGTCTGCAATAGGTGCCTCTACTTTCTCTCCTCTCATTCTCTTAACCCCTTATAATCTGACTTCCAACCTCATCATTCCACCAAAACTGCTCTCCAAAATTAATAATCATCTCCTAATTGCCAAATCCTCATTCTCCTCAACCTCTCTGCAGTTTTTGACACTGTTGATCACTCTCTCCTTGAAATGCTCTTCTCTCTGCGTTTTTGGGATACCACTCTCTCCTGGTTTTCCAAATGATGCTTCTTGTTCCACCAACAAGACACTCCATTTATTTGCCCTAGGCATTTTCTCTGTCTGTCTCCCATCCCTGTAATGTTCTTCCTCCTCAACTCCACCTAACTGACTTTCCTGGCTTCCTTTAAGTCCTAACTAAAATTCCATCTTCTATAGCAGTGGTTCTCAACCTTCCTAATGCCACGACCCTTTAATACGGTTCCTCACATTGTGGTGACCCCCAACTATAAAATTATTTTTGTTGCTACTTCATAACCGTAATTTTGCTACCGCTATGAATCGTAATGTAAATATCTGATATGCGGCATGTATTTTCATTGTTACAAATTGAACATAACCCACAGGTTGAGAACCGTTGTTCTATAGGAAGCCTTTCCCAAAATCTCTTAATCCTAGTTCTTTCCCTCTGTTAATTATTTCCTATTTATCCTGCTATAGAACTTGTCTGTATATATTTGTTTGCTCCCCCCTCCCCCAATTAGGTTGTGAGCTTCCTGAAGGCAGGCCATGTCTTTTTGCCTCTCTGTATCCTCACACTTAGCACAGTGCCTGGCACATAGTAGGTGCTTAATCTATTTTTATTGCCTTTTGACATTGTGACTTAAGGGGAGAAGCCTCGGAATGGGCAGAGTTCTAGTCCCAGCTCAGCTGCTAATTAGTTCTGTGATCTTAAGGATTTTCAATTAACTCCTCTGGGACTAAGTTTCTTGACTAAAAAAGAAGAGATTGGTCTAGAAGATCTCTAAAGACTCTTTCAACCCTGACATTCTGTGCATCTTTAAAAATGAGAACTGTGGCCTTCTCTTACTAGAATGAAATTACATTGTGGCCTAATTACTTGCAATCTTTCATGAATCCATGATGTCTTGTAAATAATGGCAATTAGAATGTATATGGTAACCTTTCCCCCATAGCTCAAAGCATATTTATGTGGTTTAGGCTTATCCTCACAATATCTGTATGAAGTATATAAGCAGTATTTCTGTCGCTAAATGGAGAAACTGAGATACAGAGACCAAGTGACCTGTCCAAGGTCACACAGCCAGTCATAGGTCTTAGCCTCAATTCTGAGTTGCAGGGTCTGACCATGAGAACAGAGGTCTTCATCATTTATAATCCTTATGATTGTAGACAAGCTAAGTAATGCCAATGCCATGGTTGTCCCTGGCAGGCCTAAAATATAGGCAAAAAAGAAGGAAAGAGGAAGAGGGAAAGGACTGGGAAGAAGAGAGTAAAAGAAAAAGGAAAGAATGGGTCCAAAGGATGGAGAGTGTGGATAGAGTGCTCTAGTGAGGGGAGAAAACACAGACTGATCATTGTAATACATCATATTATGTGAGGGTATTCAAGTGTTGTATAACAAAGTACCAGGCAAGGTTTTGGATGGGGAAGGTTATTATTTATGCAGGAGATAAGGGAAAGCTTCATGAAGAAAATGTCATTTAAGCTGAGCTTTAAAGAAGGAAACAGGCTAACAAGGGTTGGAAAAAGGTGAGCATTTCACTCTGTGACAATGGCATAAACAAAGGCAGGAAAGCAAAAGACATGTTTGGGGGACAAAGTGGATTCCAGTTTGCTTCATAAAATATGTGGAACAGAAATAAATAGAGACTGGAAAAGTAGAGGAGTACCAGACAATGGAAGACCTTGAATAGCTGGCAAAAAAAAGTTTGAATTTTATTTGATAGGCAATAGGCAACCAACCATTGCCAATTCTTTTAACAAAGTATAAGGACCAGATTGATGGATAAGAAATATTATTCTAGTAGCAGTATGAAAGATGAGCTCGAGAAGGTAGGCTAGAGGGGAAGGTGCCATAGATTGCTGCCCCTCAAATAACTTCTGTTTCCTCTTATTGGCCTGGTATCCATCCCAGTGGGTGGCTGTATTCATTACTTCAAGTCCCATGTGTAATTTCCAGTGATGTAGTTCCCAAGAGTGTCTGATGAGGAGCAAAATGGGCAATAGGGAACATAAACAGGCTTAAGATTCCATTGCTCAGTACAGGAGAGGAAGATCATTCAGAAGGGCATCCATACCCCCTGCTGATGGACCAGCTTGTCAGAGCAGCTGGCTCTGTTTCTCCGACCTCTTAAATGGAGGCAGTAAACCAGACCCTAGTAATTAGACACGAGAATGCTCTGGTGCATCCTCATTCCCCTTACCAGGGCAAGAGCAAGCCCCCAGATGGGAGGTCAGAACACTTGACCTTGGTGCCAAGGCCAAGAAGGGGCAATAGGAGCCCTGGTAGCTATAAGGTCAGACATAGCTGTGGCATGAGCAGAGAACTATGGGCATTATTATACAGTGCTTACCACTTTCCTTCGGTTCTTGTCATCATCGTCATTCATTTGTACTGTGGACTCTGATGTAAGAACCAAAATGTGAAATTCTGTTTTGAAATCCACCACAAATTGTGTCTTTGAAACATCTATGCTTAGGACAGGATCTTTGTTATCTAAACTGGAACTAGAGATGAGAAGCCTCCGTTTGGTTGAATTTGTTTTTTTCTAGCATGAGATTAGCCACATCTGGGCTCAGGTTCCAACCAAAATTTCATTTCTAAGGACATTTTCTTCAGTGGTAGGAGCTGAGTATTTCTCCATTTACAGACTTGATGCAAATCTAGTTTCCTCTTTCCTGTGCTCTCCCTATAGTCAGGTGCTGCTGAGCCCCTATTCTTTAGAACAGTGGTTTAATTATAGGTGTGCTCATGTAGCCTTTTACATTTGGCCTCTTGCTCCTATCACTTGGTTTTTTCCAGCTGACACCAAGCAATTACCAGCTTTCTGCCTTCTCACTGAACAAACACACCTTCATCCCCACCCTGCTAATGAGGCGATTAGAGGGATTTGATAGTGACCCTTAGCTTCCTCCACACCTGGGTCACCTGCAGACAGCAGGAACCACATGGTGTGCTTTCAGACAAGCAGCCAGGGCTGACAACAAAGAACAGGAACCCAACCAGCCTCTCTTGGGGGTGACGCCAGAGACTGTCAAGTACACTGTTGCAGCCCTTGAAACTTTGGCCTTCTGCTGCATTGAAGCCCTGGAATTGGAAGAAGGAAGGAAGTACAATTTGAATCAGTGACAGATACCAGTTGAGGGTAGATGCAACAGATTATTCACCTTTCCACCAAAGCTTCTAATTCTTGAGTTCTTGAATTACAGGAAACTGAACACAAGGCAACATATATTTACACACACACACACACACACACACACACACACACACATGCACACACACGTATATGTATGATACTCCAAGAAGAAGAAACCTTTGCTAGCTCATAAATTGACTTTCTATATAGTCGTCTCAGATATATACCCCCAAACCACTCATCTAGTCATCCTTTTTCTTCCCCAATGAAAACCTATCCCTAACTCCTTTTCTGCTGCAGGAGTATGTATATCTGTGGCAACTCAGCAATTTCTTCACTCGTATAGTGACAAAAAGCTCTTTCTCTCTGTTACTACCCACCTCCCAGAATTGCTGGGAGGAAAGCACTTTGTAAGCTATAAAGTACTCTAGAAATGAAAGCTTTGATTGTTATTTGTTATGACCTATACAGTTCCAGTTAGTTTATGTCAGCCTCTCGTCATATCTTATTCTGAAGCGTTCGAGTTCCTTTGCATTTTGTTCTCATCCTGGAACTGATGTTGCCATGTTTCAACCCAATGCATTGGACCTGACAGTCCATGATATGAGGTGGTATTGTAACCATTTACAAGTACTAGACTGTAAGTTTCCTGGCAGAAGGGACCATATCTTATTTATCTTTGTCTCCCAATGCTTAGGACAGAGCGTTGCACAGACTAGGCACATAATAAATATTATTTAAATTTACTGCTCCACAGAAAGAATGTCATTTAGGAGTGCCAACCTTTGCAGTTTTTCAGGTCCTTTTGTAGACTTGGTATACATTCCCTAGACCCCTTTTGGAAGCTACTTCAAAATAAGCATTAAGGAAAAGAATATGGGAAGTATTTATATAATAAGGCATTTTTTCCATATCCAGAAAGGACTGAAAAAGAGTTGTATTAAAAAGGGACATTTTGTTTGGATGCAGGGAAAAACTTGAATTTGATTGTCAGGGTCACCAAATACTAGCTTGGACTCTGAAGAGAGGTTGTAGAATCTATATTTCCAAAGTTTTTCATGACAAATGACAGTTATCACCCTTGGATTATATGGCTATCAACTTGCCTAAAGGCAGAGAGGCAGACCAATTAATTTCTCTGGATACTTTTGTTCTAGATGCTGTGACACAGAAGCAGAAGGTGAAGCTTGAATTTTATATGAATCGACTGCTTCTAATTAGGTTAGAACTCATTAGGCAACTGCATTATAAGTCATTTAAAGTATAGTAAAATTATCTTTGGCCACATCTTAATATTAAGCTTATTCTTGGAATGCAGAACTAAGATCGATGCCTAGCAAGGGGAGGGAAGGATGATTTCGGTTCAATAGAAGAAAAAACTTCTAACAATTAGACCAGACCAACAGTGGAATGGGCAGAACAGGTGGTAAATTCCATGTGAAAGGAAGTCTTAAAGCAGAGGTAGAATGATCATGTATGTGTAGGGATGTTGAAGAGTGGATTCTTGATCAGGCAGGAATTGGAATACATGATTTTCCTGGACCTTTCCAACTTTAAGATTCTATAATGATGGAAAAGATCTGTCAATTAAACTAATCAGTTCTACCCAGCTCAACAGGTGGGAGATGAAAAAGTGTGTAATATGGGCCTCAGCAAAATAATAATCTCTTTGTCCACAAAGAATCAGCTAAATTTTTTTGTCTGAATTGTGTTTATTGATTGGCACTTAGCTGTGAAAACATGCTGATTTAGCAAATACAAATTAAGTGCATATTATGTACGGGTTGTTGTTTAGTCATTCAGTCATGTCCAACTCCTCAATGGCCTCGTGGATCATAGCATGACAACATTGTCCATGGGATTTTCTTGGCAAAGATACTAGAGTGGTTTACCATTTCCTTCTCCAGGAGATGAGAGCAAACAGAGGTTAAATGACTTGTCTAGGGTCACACAGCTAGTAAATGTCTGAGGCCAGATTTGAACTAAGGTCTTCCTGACTCCAGGGCCAGCATGCTATCCACTGAGACATCCAACCTCTATGAACTCATAGCAAGGAAGAAAGGAAACAAGCATTTATTCAGCTTTTACTTTGAGCCAGGCACTGCTAACTGCTTTACAAATATTATCCCACTTGATCAGTTACTGGTAATCACAAGGCTGTCATATTCCTAAATCTAGAACTATGCACAGTGCCCTGGACCATTGCTGTAACTTCATCACCCACTTCTGCTTCTCCCAGATCCAATGGCAGTTTCTCAGCATCTGCACATCCCTGTGGTGCTGAGGTAGGCATGAAAATGCATTCGAATCTGCTTAACGATAAGAATTAGGAAAGGATCCAGTGTCTCAGACTAACAGTGACTCAGATATTTATACAAATATTTACAGATCTGAGACTAGAATCCAGTTCTCCTGCTTCTCAGTCTCATTATCTTGCCATTATCCCCTTAACCCAAAGTTCATTAGGGCTGCCCTTTATCCAGTTCTCCTATAGGTAATCTCCTTGATTCACTTAAATAAGTATTTACTGAAAACTTGCTAGGTGCCTAGCACTGGGCTACATCTTGAATCAGGTCTTAGAACTGTCCTCCATTCTTTTGCAGCTCTTTCTACTGGTGTTAGAGCAAAGCCCATTTTTTATGTCTATCCTTGGGTTTACAGGGTAGCCCTCCAATATTTAGCGATAGTGTCTGATGTTTGTGGAGGGCACACTAACAACATGGGGACTCTTCTGAAGCACCAGTAGTTTTTCAGAAGAGCCAGATTTTGTTTAGTCCAGGCTGATCAAAGAGGCAGCCTACTGGTGTGCCAGGAACTCACCTCATGCTCCATCCATGTCAGAACAGAACCCAAGGTTAAGAGGCCCCTGTGGCTAATCCCCTTCCTTCCATGACTGTAGAGATCTGATAATATGAGGCTAAATTATCATCCCACACTGGCGGAATCTTTACCTGAACTACTTTGTTGCACCAGAGGGACTGCTTGTCAAATTCTCCCTGGAGTTGTTTGTTGCTCTTCCTGTCATTGGAGAGCCACCAGAATTCTGTTCAAACATTGCTGCCTTTTCTTCTTCCCTAAGAGCTAGGGAGGGTAGAGAAATTTCTCAATCATTGCCATCTTATCTAAAGTCATTGCCACTTCTCCCCTGATCACACTTGAAACCAGGGTTTTTGCATCCCGTTTTGGGGTATATTTTCACTTGGAATTCCTTTGGGTCCATCTGTGGCCCTAGATAGTTTGTTTACAAGGTAGATCTTTCAGACTTGAGAGAATGCATTTTACCAGACTTCAGTAGACTTTGAGGCATCCAAAGGAGTGTGTGTGTGTTTGTGTGTGTGTGTGTGTGTGTGTGTTTTGTAAAGAGGAGGCAAGGAAGTTTAAAAAAAGAAAACCCAACAGCATACTAAAATATATCTCAGTTCAATAAAAATCAATTAAAGCAGTTCTCTGCGTTTTCAGCATAAGATTTAGTTTGAAGTTGAAATTAAGTCAACAGATATCAAGTACCTAATGTCTACAGACTTGTAACTAGGTATGAAGATGGGTGGCAATGCAGAGTTTACATAAGATATGGTCCCTGCCCTCAGACAGCTGCTAGTCTAATAGGGGAATATAAGTATTTATATAAAATACTTTGCAAATTTTAAAGCACTTTGTATATGGTAGTTATTATTTTTGTCCAGTCGTTTTCAGTGGTGTCTGATTCTTTGTGATACTATTTGGGGTTTTCTTGGCAAAGCTATTGGAATGGTTTGCAATTTCCTTCTCCAGCTCATTTTATAAATGAGGAAACTGAGGCAATCAGGGTTAAATGACTTGCCCAGGCTCACACAGCCAATACATATCTGAGGCTGGATTTGAACTCGATAGGAAGAGTCTAAGAGAGCCAGGCCTGGCACTCTATCTGCATTGACTAGCTGCCGTTGACCTGGCTGCCCCATAGTTATCATTAGAGCCAAGTATATTGAAGTGTAAATTGAGCTGAGATTTTACTTTACTGGGGGCACAAATAACATCTGTCCTTCCTGATGAGTAACTTTGGGTAGATTTACTTGTCTTTCACTGTAGTTAAATAAAATGAATTTGTTTACTGGTAACTATAGAATTACTCTTTTATTGATTAGTGGTGAGAAGGGGACTTTGGCAAAAACCAGGAAGACTACAAGTTGGCACTGGAAAAGATTGAGATCTTAAGTTGCCAGAGCATGTTTAGATTTAGAATTTCACATTTTCCTACCTGCCTGTTGCCTTGTGATTCAGGCAGGGCCTACAGACCAAAGAAGAAGCAGAGAAGTAGCATGGTCACTAAATGAGGGCCCCATTTGAACTTCTTGAATGGTTTTTTAAAAAATCCAAATCCCCTTCAGAGCTTCTCTTTACCAATGGCAGAGAAACCAAAGCCATAGACTGAAAAACTGAACACCTGCTCACTCTGTGGAGCATAAGGATCCTCAGAGTAGTGACCTGGCACATTTTTCTACCAGGTCTGTAGAGGAATTAGGATTTGCTGGTGGTGGACTATGCCTTGGCTGGAAATAAAATTGTAAAATGCCTGGAAAATGTTTCAGTTGTCAACTTAAGTAGAGCAGGACCATCTCCAAGATCTGATTTCTATAGCATCTCATTTTCTGCACTGTGGACTTGGGAATGTTGAGCAAATACCCTTTGAGAACAGTTTTGTGTATCTTCTGTCAATTAGCATTCAGTGCCCCAGAACCCTACCATATAGCATACACCCTTATTATTGATAAATTAATGCATCTTGGATACTGATAAGATAAGAATTCATTATAGGATCAGAGATTTAGAGCTGAAAGGAACATCTGAGATTATCTTGTCCAGCTTCATTTTACAGTCGAGAAAAACTGAAGGTAAAATGAATTAATCAATTTCCCTGCAGTCACAGGAAGGGCAGCTAGATGGTGCAGTGGATAGAATGCCAGACCTGGAGTAAGAGTTGTTTTCATTCATTCAAATCTGTGACCCTGGGAAAGTCACTCAACTTCTTTGCCTCAGTTTCCTCATCTGTAAAATGATCTGGAGAAAAGGAAATGGCAAATCATTCCAGTATCTTTGCCAAGAAAACCCCAGAGAGGATTACAAAGAGTCAGACACAACTGAAAAGGACTGTACAACAAAAAGTCACATGTATAATGAGTGGTAGTCAGACCTTGAACCCAGCTCCTTTGACTTCATTCCAGGTCCCATTCCTATGCTTCTGCCCTGTTACTGAGATATCCTCCAGGGCTTCATCTTGGCATGGAGGTTGATAGCAAGTTCTCAAAATCACTGTTGATGGTATGTTAGCCCTGGCAGAAACTATCAAGCTTAAAAGATTTCAAATATGGGCCTGTGTTGGACTGCACATCTCTCTTCTAAAGATCAGCTTAAGTAAGTTTATAAAGCTTCATCACTAGAGAGAGGATAATGAAGTGATTAATTTTTTTTAGCCATAGAAATGTGAAACTGTCTACAAAGTTATGAGGTACTGTGTTCTGCATCAGTAGCAATGTGCCCACAATGATGAAATCACAGGTCCTTGAATTATTTATATGTGTGTGTATGTATATATATATATATATATATACACACACACACACACATATCTGTTTATATATGTGTATGTACATAAGCATGCACATTATCTTTTTTCCCAGAGGTTAAACTTTATTTTATTTTCAAGCAAGAATAATCTTTCTCTCTCACTTCCCTGCCCCTCCTTGCGTCAAAAACACAAGAAAAACAAAACCTCTGTTATAGGCATGTATAGTCAAGCAAATTTCTCATTGGCCATATCTTTTTTTTTTTAATTGTTGCAATATTCACTCTGAGTCAATCACTTCTCTGTCAGGAGGGTGGGCAGCATGTTTTATCACAAATCTTCAGGAATTGTGATGGGTCATTGTGTTGATCAGAGTTCTCAAGTTTTCTAAGGAAACGAGAATTTCTTGGGAAATACATACACACACACACACACACACACATATGTGTATTGTTCATTTTGTTTTAATCAGCCAAGAACCATCATACACATGTATAGTTAATCAAAACAAGATTCCTCAAGTGTTCTAAGGAAACAAGAATTTCTTGGGAAATACATACATACATATATACATACATATATAATTTGTTTTGTTTTAATCAGCCAAGAACCATCACACACATGTATAGTTAATAAAAACTAATGTCCACGTTGGCATAAATATATATTCTTACCTCACCAAATATGCATTTACACAGACACCTATTTTTTAATATGTCCTCAGATAGATTAAAGCCTATGGGCTAAGAATGCAAGTTTGCCAGCCTGCTTGTCTTTGGCTGAAAGTTTTGGTGGTGACACAGCCCATGCCATTTTTGTAGGCAATTAGTGTATCAATCAGCCAAGTAATATTCTATTTATTTATTTTGCTTTAGCAGTGGCAGGAGAGATCTTTGAAGTGCAAAAGCTTCTGCTGGGGAGGATATTTTGACTGATACTTTGCATATTTTGAAACCCAGGTTGTTACATTTAAAATTATACACATTGTGAACACCCAGCTTCAAACAAGGGGGAAGAAAAAGCATTCCTTCCTGTCAGAACCTTTTCACTCTGTCTGTCATATAACCCAACTAAAAATAAACTGCAGGCACATAGAACTGGCAGCCATCAGTTTGGAACAAGTTAAGTTCTCTTAACTGCCGGGCCTGTCTCCTGCCTTTTCCAAATCACAAATCAACCCCCTTGCAACTTGGACCTCAATCAGGTACAGAGAGGTTACATGAGCAGGGGCGCTTCCGAATGAGAAATAGCATCCCATAGAAGGAGCCCAGTGGAGTAGCAAGAGCACTTAACCAGGGGTGGGAAGACCTGAGTTTTCCTCCACTAATTTGCTATCTTAACCTTGGGCAACTCATTTGACCCCTGTGGGCTTCGTTTGTTCATCTGTTAAAGGAGGCTGAGACTTTTGCTCTGCGTACTTGACGGGGTAGTGATAGAAGGAGGAAGGAAAGGAATAAGCATTTATATGGTTCCCATTTTGTGCCAGGCACTGTGCTAAGTGCTTTAGAAATATATCATTTAGAAATATCTCACCCTTAGAAGCAGATGCTATTATTATAGAGGTTAAGTGACTTGCCCAAGGTCACATAGCTAATAAGTGTCTGAGGTCAGATTTCAACTCAGGTCTTCCTGGCTCCAGATCCAGCAGCTACTCACTATGCCTCTTATACTTGCCTTTGTAAACCTAAAAGCACAATATAAATATGAACTCATTATCATCATAAAGTCACTGCCCAATCCTGAAAAGAAAAATAAAATAGCCTGTTGTAGGTGTTGCCACAAATAACTCGGGCAGAAAGTTAAATTATGCTGGAAAGGGCTACCCTTCATTTGTCAAAACATTTTACTACACTCGGCTGTCTCTAGGAAGTAGAAGATGAGGGTTTTTTCCTTTTTTCATAGCATCATGGACTTAGACCCCAGATGCCATCTAGCCCAATTCTCTCATTTTACAGATGGGGAAGTTGAGACCATCTGATTTTCTGAATATCACACAGGAAGTATAAGCATCCAAACTGGCATTTGAACCCAGATCCGCCAACTCCTGGCCAGTGGTTTTTCCATTGTAATATGTTGTCTTTGGTTTGGTGTTTTGGGTGGAGGACAAAAGGCAAGAAGCCATGAGGACTGAGGGTAGCCATGTTGAATATTTATAATAGTCTCAAATGAAGTGCTATTCAGTAACATCCACAGATATGATCTTTACTGGCATCATGAAATGAATAATAGAAGTTATCATTTGAAATTTTCCTCTTCTTAGCCCTCTCCATTCTCCTGTCCCCCACAAATAACCTTAAAATTGCTTTTTTCCTAGCAATCTAGATAATTGCTTCAAATCTTCATTCCAGCAGTAAAGACATGGCTTCTCATCCTACCTAATTTGTACTTCTGTACAAAAAAGAATTCCACTGGAACAGTGATCAATACCGTGTAAATTTCAATCTGCCATAATTTTGAGTGGACTCCTCTGGAATGTAGCTGCATAAAGTACTAGTCTGATATAACCTAGTCTTATAACCTTTTATAACTTATATTGCAGAACAGGTATTAGTTGTCTCTTCTGATCCCTGTCTTACAAAAGGTTCCCACTTACTTAGAATTCTAAATCCAACCATTTGTCCACTATTGTCTTCCTCCTAGATCAAAACAGAAGAAAGCAAGAGCAGGGAAAAGGGCATAATCTATCTTCCTAAAAATATACCGTGTCCTTACTGCCTAGGGAATCATTCCAAAATCAGTGGACACTAGCTAGGTACCAATGATGGCATTTCCACCCTGTGTTGTGTTTTTAGTGGTCAGCGCTGCTTTTGAAAACAAATTTGAAACCCATCCGTGTGTCTTAAAGAACATTAAATATTTCACTCTGCAGTTTATGTAATCATTTTCCCTATGTTTGATTGAACTTCTACAAATTTCCCTCTCTGATCTTCTGATCAAATGGCAAGGCTACCGTCTTTTGAAAATAGTTACTGCAGTTCAGCAGCTGAAATTGATTTTAAACCTTTGGCATTTTTCAGTGTAGATTACTGCAGTAGAGAGACCTCCCTCCATTACCCAAGGCTTGTGTGCAGTGTTGGGAGGGCTGCAGTTGTGGCCAGTATTTGAGACATAAACTAAGCTTCCCAAATGTACCTTGGGAATTGATTTTGAAGGGACCAAAAGATTAAAAAGCCCTCCCAGTCCAATGAAGAAATGCCTATTAACTAATCTATTCAGCCGTCTAGACCACAGAAACGTCTGTTCGAAACACCAGTCAGCCGTCTTCTCTGTCTCGGGAGAGCTAGAGTCCTCCCTCCTCATTACTATCTGTGGATTGCTATCAGCGAGGGACGATTATTTTTTAACCGAGCTGAGGTGACTGTGGTTGCTGTTAAAGTGTTTTTGTTGCTGAATGTTGTTGAGTTTTAGGGTGGGCTTTTTTTTCCTTTGGCAAACTGCTGTATCATACACCTCATTTGCCATCAGCCTGTGTTCCTTTTTTCCCATGAAAACAACAGTACAGAACAAAGCCTCACTTTTAAAAATGCCATGATATTTTGCCACCGTTATGAAAATCTGTCAGCGCCGTATCTAATCTTCTGGTACAGAGAATATCAAAACAAGCACAATTGAAGGGATTGTACTTCTGTTAATACAAAAATGTCAGTTTCACAGCCTCAGAACCAGCCGCCATCAGCCTGTCTTAGAATGAAAAAAATATATAAAGTTTCTTTTCTTCCCTTCCCCCTCCCTGCTTTTTCTCTTCCCTAGGCCTGACCTTCATAAGAAGACCCAGAGTAAACACCGTCTTGCTGAAATCTTGCGTTCAGAATACTCAAGTGGGATGGAAGCTGGCGACGCCAAGGTCAAAAAGCAAAACAAACATGGAAAACCCAGCAACCACACACTGCAGAGCTGAATTGGAGCTCCCAACCTTTGCTGTGGGGGGACGGAAAAGAAAATCTGTCTCTGTGAAACACTGGAAAAGCCCACAAAGATGTTCTGTGGGCCAGTGAGACTTAGCTAAGACTTCTCAAAAACTGCCTCTGTACATAGCACTGAGCTTCAAGATGGAGCCTGGAAGTTCTGAATTGATAAATGCCCTATTTTTTGTCAGAGAAGTCTTATTAAAAATAAGCATGGTTCTCTTTTCCTGCATACCAAATTTTAAAACATGATTGAACCCACAGCCATTATCTTTTGTGAGTGGAGCAAAAATAGAAACCAAGGGGAGTAACATCACAGCAACAATTTGCTAATTACTTGATATCTATATTCATTTCATTGGCACTGGAAGCTGATCAGTCTTTTAAATGAGCAGGAGTAAAAATGAAAGACAAAAGCACTCCATCCTAAGTCACTGAACGTATTTGAATGTGCCACACAACAAAAGCCTACTATGATACAGGCTGGCCTATAAAATGTATTAACCCTGCTGTCACACACCAGCATTTTAGCAAAGTTCCACTATGTTTTATAAGCACAATTTGTTACATGAAGAGAAGCTATGTAACCTTGGACAAGTCATATCCCTTCTCTGGACCTGAATTTCCCCATCTATAAAGTAAGAGAGCAAGATCTGTTGATTTCTAAGGTCTATTCCAACTCTCGAGGTACGATTCTGTGAAATGGGTGTGTATAAGAGAGAAATTTTATTTCTCAGAATTTTCTTTCCCAATGCATGCATGAAGTGTTCTGTAAGAAGGACTGAGGATCATTTTGTAAAAGTGATCAGAAATACCACAATGTTGTGTGGTATACCCTGAGCCTCCTTATTTTCTCTAAATATGTTTCTGTAAATACAGTGTCACTTTTCTATTATTCCCTCTTCAGTGTTCCTCAGAAAAGGTATTCTTTCAGGACTAATTGATTTACTGTTGTCTTTTTAGTGTTTGCCTTTGAAGTCAAAAGGCACCAGTGCCCCTGTGTTTTTCTTCCCAGTGAAACCCAACAGGGTTCCACAAGAGGCCTGGGCTTCTTTGTGTTGTGACCTGGGGCACAGCTTCCCCATTGGGTCTGGCTGCAGGGCCAGTGAGAGCCCCTTTCCCTCCTGAGAAGTATTGATTTCCCAATAAATGTAATATTTACATACAGGAAATGCTAGAGAAGGCCACAAGAGAAAGGGCTAAAAAAATCTTAGTAGTTTCCTTCATGTTGAAGAGCCCTGTGCAGCAGCTTGACTTGGACATTTCCTAGCCATCCTCCTTCCTCTGTGATTACTAAATGAACATGTCTAGATTTTCCGTGACAAAGTTCTGAGATATTCCAAAGGAAATACCAGATTTGAATTAGCTAACCGACCAGTAGAGTAAGCTTTGAAAAGATTCACTTTTGCCAAATGATAACGGGGGACATATCGAGTCTTTCCTTTCTGATAGTGGGCAATGAGATTCAAGTCAAATGGCATCTAGAACACTACAATAGAAATGACTCAGAGTGTATGAGGTAGAGTGTGAGCCTAGTAAAAATTGATCTTCTGCATGAGGTAAAATATGACCTTCTCAGAGTCAGGTGTCACATATGAATTAATAGGGACTGTTGGTAAAATTTATAACAATAATAATAATAATAAAAAGCCCTGCAGCAATGTCAAAAATGACTTTGGGCAAATCTGCCACCCTCTCTTTTATTTTGATGCATAATAGTTCAAATGATTTGGATAAGAAAAGAAGGGATCAAACTTTTTATAGACAAAACCCAGCTGTGTGGGAAATAGGATTAATGCCAGTGATTGGGGCTGATCAAAGGCAAAAACCTACATATTTTTTCAAGTATTCATTCTATTAAAGGATGAATAATCATAAGGATATTCCACATTCCTGGAGTAAAAAAAATGCTATAACTATGCATAGGATATATGCATATATCATGTGTATATGTATGTATGCATGTGTATGTATGTAGGTATGTGTGTGTATGTTTTTATGTATATGTTCAAGCTACAGACCCCAACTTACTTTGCTGATAATGGCCTAAACATTTCATCTCACATTAAGATGATGCCTGGGTATGTTTTTGAGCAGAATCAATATCCTGTGCGCCCCCCTGCCCCCCTTCCCCGCCCCCCCGTTAATAAAGAAACAAGGATTTAGCAGATTTAAGGTTAATATTATCTGAGTTGGAATAACCTTAAAAATAAATCTTTCTCTTATTATAGCTTGTGAAAGATTATACATTTCAGGCATCAATTAGGCAAAGACTTTGCCTAATTCCACTGTACGTATTCTAATTTTGTGTGCATTTTCAATCATCTATTTTCTCCTTTCCCAAATTTGTCTCTCTCATTCTCTACTGTGCTCTTATTTCTCATATTTAAAGACTCACAGAAGTTGGGCATTTAAAGAACTGTTACAACCTACAGTTCTTTTCCCTAGTGGATTGTATAGAATTCCTTTCCTGGTTCCCAAACATCTTCGTATTTGCAACCCCTAATGGTTGCAAATCTTCAGAAGGGACCCTCATTTCTCATGCAGTGAAGGGCAAAGAACCTTTGGCAAAATAGGTGCCTGTGTGTGATCTAATTAAGTCAGTGCTGATGTAATGCAAACAGCAGCTTCCATTCCTATAGAACCAAGTTCAGACTAAACCTCAGAAATTTCTACAAAGCCCAGTAAGTTCCTTTGAATTTTACAAGGGCGGGGGAGGGGGGGAAGATGGTGGAAGGGTGAAGGAGAGCCATTTAGGTGAGTGGGAAATGGCTAATGTCCTAGATTTCTGGATTTTAGTTCCTTTACATGTAGTCAATGAAAATCACTAAGGTCCTAATGTTTATTTCTCATAGATAGAAAAATGACTCTTCTCCCACCACCAAAAAAAATTACTTGGTTTCCAATTGTTTTGGAGATATTACATCATATTTTTTCTTGGAAGGCAACTTTACTCCCCCTAGCAAAAGTTCCTTTAAGATCGTTATACCTTTTCTGCTATTGTTGTTGGGATGTAGAGGAGGATTTAGGGCTAGGCCATTTAAAGTTAGCTGGACTGGTGACAGTTTGGAGGAACTTGAAAGTCTATTTGACTTTTCCCAAAATGTCCACAAGAGTTTTTCTATCGTAGACCATTTCTAGCAGAGAATTCACTTACTTTAAATTTCACATCTTCCTGTGCAAGGGATCACAAAGCACATGTGTCTCTGGGGGTGTCCATCGGTTGTAAGGAGAGGATTGGAGAAAAGGTGGGCCTTTTCTGGAGCTATCCTTTTTCAGGACCTCCTCCAGAGGCTCCCTCAGCCTTCTCCTCTCTATCTGAAATCGCCCAGCACCAGGGTCCAGAACATAGAAACCAAAGTGAGTGTTTTAAATAGATGAAAGTTTAAAAAAAAAAAAAAGCCTGCTGTACCATAAAAATTGCAAAGTTATTGCAGATGGAAACTGGCAGGACAATTTTAAATATTGTAATTATAAACTTGTCGAGAAGCCTTGTTCTTCATTAATGTAAGATATGAAATCGCCTCTAAGGTACAAGGACAATTAAATAGTTGAGAATATGTCTGTGATTTACACTGCTGCTGTGTAAATGTAAAGATGGTTGCTCTATTCTATCTCCTTCACTTTCACAAAATGAAAAGCACACCAGTGCAAGTTGTCCTTTGATAGATTTTTAATATGATTTTAAAGAGTTTTGTTTGGTCTCATTCTTATTCAATGAGATTAATTTAAAGCACTTATCCCCTGGGTTTAAGTCAATCCATGTAGGATTTGGACAGGGTTTGTTGCATGGGGGGGTTTTGTTTGCAGGAGGCTATGAGAGACTCCTTTCCCACTTCATTAACCCTGAGTTGGGGACAATCCCCCCATCACCCCCACCACATCCAGAGCCGGGGATTTACCAACCCCCATTCACATGCAAAAGAAGCCGAATGCAAAGGGGCTGTCTTGACTTAATTAGCTGCTGTGCATTTTGCAAAATTATAATACCCTCACCATCCCAGGGAAGAAAGGGGTGTGTGTGTGTGTGTGTGTGTGTGTGTGTGTGTGTGTGTGTGTGTGTGTGTGTGTGTGTGTGTGTTGGATAGAATGGGGGTAGGAAACAGTTGCAGACCAGGAGCTGGCTCTGGTTTTAATGAGGGTCTGTATACCACAGTTTTCCCCCACCCCTCATTCCCCTCCAAAGCAGTTTTTCATCTCCCAGATCTTTCCTGTCAACAAAACTGGAAGGGTCTCTGGTTATTGTTCCACTGAAAGGCGATTCCCAGCCCTGAATGTTTCTCCTTTCTTAGAGTCTGGTGCCTCCCCTATCCTTAGCATTTTGAGGGTCAGGGCGTCTGCAGGTTGAATGCTGGACAGTGGATGGGGAAGGAAGGCGGGGGAGGAGAGGCGGGTTGGTCCACTAAGAGCACCTGCTACCTCCCCTGAGATGGGAATGATTTCTCCCTGAATGTGGGCACAGCCTGGAGTCTGGCTCAGGGTTTAAATCCAGCCCTCTCGGGATCCTGGCGTTGGGGTGAGGCAGAAGCTGGTGGGGAGGGCAAGAAGGAATTGCCACCCCTCCCTCTTATCCCAAACCTGACCCCAAGGGTAAATAGGAAGTGGGAAGGGAACCGGGTCGGTGAAGCATTGCTAACGTGCCTCTGGTTTATGGGAACGGAGTTGGAGATTTGTCTCTGAATTCCCTGGGGCTGCTGGAAGGTGCAAGACAGAGCTGGGACTAGAATAGTACAACTTCGTTCCTCTCCAGCCCCCACGCGGCTCCACCCCGGGGCTGACAGTCCAGGACCAGGATGGGAGTGACCGGGGCGGGGAGGGTTTGATAGTGGGCAACGGGTGCCGTATGGGGGGAGAGTGGGCTCTGCCTCGGCGCCCATCTGTTGTTCACCGCGCCCGTCGGGTCTCGGTCACCAGCTGCCGGCGCACGGTCCCGGACAGATGAGCTCACTTGGGGAGGGCGAATAGCAGCCCAGCCCGCTGCAAAGCGAGCGCCCGGACAGTGACCCCCTTCTATACATGTCTCTCCCTCCCCCACCCCTCTGCCCTCTTTACCTCCCCTCCCATCCACAGCTCACTGGAACTCTACCTTCTTGGGACGAAGGCCCCAAGTACCCAAGTGACGTAGGAAAGGAGAACAGTCTTGAACTGGCGAAGGAAAGATTGTAAAGGGAAGAAACCAGGTGAAAGGATGGAAGGGGAATGAAGAGGGAAGAGACTGGGGGGCCGGAAGAGGAAGAGAAACAAAAGGGAACGGGCCAAGAAAATAGGGAAATAGGAATCGAATGAAGAAAGGGAAAGGGAAGCAATACTTTGTTGATAGGGTGAAGGAATAGAAGATTGAGAGGAAAAAAGGTGAGAGTAAAAGGGCATCTGTTTGCGACTGGGAGAAGAGAGAGGCCAAAATGTAAAGAGCCTGAGAGCAAAGGGCTGGAGAAGCAGAGTACTAGGCGAAGAGGCAGCGTGCACACGAGCAGGCTTGTGAATTTGTAAGAAGTTTATTTCGACATTTAAAAAAGAGAGCGCGAGCCCAAGGGACCTGACTGGCCCAGGGGCCCGGGCTGGAGGTTGGGGGCTGCATAAGCAAGTCTCCTTGGCCCCTTCCTGCCACGCCCGGGAGCAGAGAGGGCGCAGGCTACAGACTCACAAATTCACGGACACGGTCACGGGCTCATGGGTCACGAATAAATAACTTCATATACACTTTACACGCGGTATGTACAGCTCGGCCCGGCCCGGTCAGCCTCTCCTCTGGGCCTGGCCGGGGCTCCCGCTGGGGTAGAGGGAGAGGAGAGGGGAGGGGAGCGTCACTACAAGCAGCAGTCCGCGTTTTCCTCCCTGCCCTCCCCCACTCTGCAGGGTTCGAGGAGGAAGGGGCAAATATACAGCAGGAGGCCAGGAGCCAAGGGAATAAGACAGAGCAAGCAGCTCGTGGTTCCTTCATCCACCCACCCACTCAGACTGGGAGAAAGGCAGGGAGAGGAGGCGCCTTACGGATCAAATTCCCCAGAGATTAAGGAGCAAGTTGGGCGGGGGCAGGGTGGAGAGCGGTAGGAGAAAATGTATGCACAGAGCCAGATATAACCCGGCTAGGGCAAACTGACCCCATCCTCGGCTGGTTTGAGTGTAGTGAAGCAGGGCGGCTGATAGAGTTGGGGAAGAAGTGGGAATCAGCCACTGGCCAGCTCTTGGAGTATTGACCTTTGGCCCTTTGTGGGGAGATGTTTTGGAGCGAAGAGGGGATTGGGAGAGTTTATGCTCTTGGCGGGGAGGATTTTCAACACTCACTCCTCCAAAAGAGGGCTCTAGGTAAAGGATCTCCCCTCCGGGCGCGCAGCGGATTCTGCTCTCCCTTGGCTCCTCACTCTCAGCATCAATGAACTGGGGTGAGGGTGGGGGCTGCGCGGCCCGCGCGGAGAGGGAGAACTAGCGCCCGGGGCTAAGACTGGGGACTGAGGCTCACCGGGGCTGTGCCGCTCGCGGGAGAACGCCCGCGAGTGGGGGAAGGGGAGGGGGCGGTTCGCTGGCTCCCTGGAGTCCGTGGATAAGGATGCGGGGCACCAGAGGTCTCTGAAGTGCGGGCGGAGGAGCGCTGGGGCCCCGGTACAAGTAGAGGGCTGCGCCAGGGTCCAGATTGGAAACCAGGCTCTGCGGGTAGAAATAAGGCGACGGGAACATCCGTTGCAGTGCTGAGTAATTGCCTGCCTCTGCCAACA
The DNA here is from genome assembly GCA_028646515.1 of Pseudochirops corinnae. Lineage (NCBI taxonomy): Eukaryota > Metazoa > Chordata > Mammalia > Diprotodontia > Pseudocheiridae > Pseudochirops > Pseudochirops corinnae. Next base: position 212,757,273 of record CM053585.1, read on the forward strand.
GCTCCAAACCCACAGCCGTCTGACGCTTCCATTTGGTTCTGGGGATAGAAACAGATAACAGCGTCGGATAAGCGAAGTGGGCGCCTAGACGCCGACTCCTGGATCTAACTTAATCAGCCCCCAGCTATCTCCGCCCAAATTCGGGACTGGAGCAATGGAGATGGATCGGGATATAGGCCCAATGAGCTCAACTGACCTCTCGTTGGGAGAGGAGCTGGTCTGGGGGAGCAGAGGAGGAGTTGAGCAAGGGCATGAAAAAGACGGGGAAAGAAACAACAAAAAAGAGAGGTGAGAGAGGAGTTGAGAGGACAGAGGACAGGGGAAAAGATCTAGGAAGGAAGGGAAATTCCGAGGCTAGTCATGGAAATATCCCAGTCTCTGTTGCCTGAATGGAGAGACAGAGGGAGAAGGGGAAGAGGGAGGCGTCAAGCAGAAGATAACACGATTATTATACTCTCTTGATCTGATGGACTTGCTCTCAAACAGTAGAGCAAGCATATTTACAAAAATGATGGTAATGATGATGGCGATGGTGATGATGCAAATAGTTATATAGGATCCAAATGAACAGAAAAGCAAAACTAACTCCCAGGAGTCCCCTGCTCCAGTGAAAATCCATCCGAATCCCACGATTACTTTGGAGAGAGGAGCCATGAGGGATGAGGGACGCCGGAGGCCGGATTGACTGATTTCCAAGCCTCCCCAAACCAGGGTTTTGGAGTCGCGATCCCAGCCTACCTCCCCTGTGACCACGGTGAGGAAGGTTGGGAGAAGGGGACGGGAGCCGGGGGCCCAGTATCCTCACCTTCAAACAGGACCAAGAATCCAGGGGAGTATGAATGAGGTTTGGGGCAGATTTGGGGCTTGCAGGATTGAGTAATACTTCACTAGCCAAAGAGTTAGACGCCTGAGTTGACCAGAGGAACTCAATGCCTATTTGTCCATTTGCCCCCTGGGGAAGCGGATATAGGAGGAGGTGGGGAACATAAATCTGTTATCCTGAGCCTCCTAACAAGGTTATGGACTTCTTGAGCCCTGAGTTTCTGGTCAGGAAACTAATGGGAGTTCGGAGACAGTGAGTTGGGGGTGCCCTGTGTAGCACAGCCCTGAACCCTGGGATCCTCAGACGGAGCCACCGCAGCATCCCGATATCTCTTCTTGGGCCCTTGTGGTCTGGGGCTCAAGGAGCATCAACCCAATTTCCCTCCCTGAATTATTCATCATCATCATAATTGTGTAATTACTGTAACTGCCCTTAATTATTGATGCCTAGAGCTGTAATTGGTATTTATTATTAATAGCTCTATGTGTTCTATGTCTTGTTTTAGGGGAAACGCTTTTCGGCTAAGACTGAGGGTGGTACTGGGAACATCTTCGCCTCTTAGGTCATCTGTAACACTCTCCAAAGAGAGTACCGATTTGTTTTTGCACCTTTCCACAGGAGTTCAAAGTGTTTCTTTGCTAATTAACTCTCACAGTGTGGTTGGTGGGTGCTTACGGATAGTGCTGAATTCTCCTCTCTAGGGAAACAGACCTAGACCGGTGGTATATTGTCCACCAGTGCACAGCGGAAAGCTAGGATTTGAGCCCAAGCTTTAGACATCAGACCGGAGTTTTAGCTACTTCTTTTCCAAGATCCTTGTAGAGAAGGCCGATTTCGAACAGGCACACCTCTACTTTATTCTCTGTGTTGCGTTCAGTCTTGATTCCTGCTCTGACCTCTGCTTTTCTCCCCTCTCTTAATCCGGGTTTACTTCAGTCCTGCTCTGTATCCCAGTACACGACAGGGATGGGCAGCTCTCTAATTTTCACTCCAGGGTCGAGAGCAAGGGTCACAGAGGTCAACGTATAGACCCTCCCAACATCGGCAAATTCCAGTTCCCCAGTGATGTAGGGAGAGGTGCAGGTGTCTTGGCACAGCAGATATGACTGTTAAGTGCAAGACCATCTAAAGAGCCTGGGGACCAGATTGAGAGGGAAGAGAAGAGTAGGGAGAGTAGAGGATGGGGCTGGCGGAAGAGCACACGGGTAGGTATAGTCCACTACTTTGTGTGTATGAAAGTGTGTGCGTATGTGGTTTACCCCTCTTTGTGATGTCCATGCAACTCTGCAACTGTTATGTCAGTTTATGTATTGTGTACTTCTAGTCTAGAATACCTCAATTCAGGTCCTAGTTTTCTGGGATAATAATCATAGATCATAGCTTTGAGCCGGAAGTTGTGTATTGTGTCAGTGTGTTCATGTGCTTTGTCTTCAGGTAGTGTGTGCATATCGAACCTGGGCTGTGCAAAATTCGTCTCTGGGATGGAAAGTGAATTGATGAGGGCTGGATTGCAAGCGTTGGCTTTCAGAGCACCCTCCCCAATCCCAGACCCTAGAGGTCTTCTATCCGACGCCCCTTTGGGGGCCTCACCTGCGATTCTGGTACCAGGTCTTGACCTGCGTGTCAGTGAGGTTGAGCGAGGCGGCCAGCTCCATGCGATCCTGCACGCTCAAGTATTTCTGCCTCTCGAAGCTGCGTTCCAGCTGCGCCAACTGATGGTCCGTAAAGGCAGTGCGAGCTTTACGCGGCTTCTTCAGGCGCACAGGGGGACTGTCCCGGGAACTGGAGATTTCTCGGTCGCCTTCTTCTTTCACTGGGGAAGACAATCAAGGCGATCAAGACAGCTCTACAAAACCTGACAATCAGTTACTCAGCTTCCCGCCCCTTTCCAGTTTCAGTCTGCTTGAGTGAAAAACTAGTCCAGGATAAGTATTCCAAACTTCGCCGTCCAGCTGTCTTTGTGGTTCCTAGCATAATTTCACAATTTGTTGATTTGTTTGCAAACGTTACTTCAAATACTTGTTTTTCTCCCCTGCCTGTAAGAAATCCGCACCCATCCTGGGTTGGTTTCCTGTTCTTCTAGCTAGGCTTTTCTGAGTTAGGGTTTCCATAACGAAGATAGAAAAAGACAGTGTTAAAAAGCTTTAAGAATGAAAAGGGAACAAGACCTTGGGAAAAGTTTATAACTTTCTGCTTTCAACCACCTCAACTTCTTTTCTTTCCATTGACCTAGGTAGCGTGTGTATGAGTGGAATCGGGAGTGTCTCCAGAGCGTGGTCCACTGTTCTCCTGTTTCTCTAGCTCTGGAGTGGGTGTGGGAGGGGGTAAATTAAGGCAAGGAGAAGACCTCAAGTGGGAAGAGTGAAGAAAAAAGAAGTCTGAAATAAAACAGACATGCATGTGAACTCACAGCGCGAGCGTTCTCTTTCCAACTAAGCATTTGGATCGGCTGCGCCTCAGAGGGTCAGGGAAGGGAAACGTTTTCCCTCCTCCCCACCCACCCCCCATGGGGAAAAGGATCATAAGATCATAGGATCGTGTGCATAAAGGGCTGTGTGATGCCAAATTAAAAAGTGAGTCAGAAAAGAGGGCCGAAACCTTAAAGGATGAATTTCTTATCCTAATTCTATGTTAGACCATACCCTGCTCAGAATTCTGTGCCCCACAGCCACATACACATATGTTTGGCGATCACTTATTACACTACATGCAAATGATATATTAAAAATAGAATGTACTCTGAGGTTTGAGGTAAGAAAAATAAACACCTATCTTATTAAAGTGGAAATTGATGATCATTTACACTATATTTTTAGTTTGGTGCATAAAAATGCACATTTTAGGAGTGTGTATATAGAGCAATATGTCAGAACTGGAAAGGATGTTGGAGACCATCTAGTCCAACCCCTCATTCTATAGGATGAGGAAACTAAGATCTGACATGGATAAATAATTATTTGTATTATTTTAATATATGTTTACAATGTGTGTATGTAGAGAAATATTTTAACTTTAAATAGATATTCGAATTTTATATACAAATGTGTATTTATGTGTAAATATTATGTACAATAAAATGTATTGTATTAGAAGCATATAACATATGTATTATATATGTATGTATAATATACCAGAAACAATGAATGATATTTATGGCATAAGTAAGTATATTAACATAAAAATGTGGTTTATGGGGTACCTATTTTACAGTGCCCCGCAAACACCTGTCTCTTTCCTCTCTATCCCAAGTGTGCTGGCTCTCTATCAGACATTTCACTGCTTTAGAACACGGAGGATGTTCTACACCCTAAAACTGAACTCTCTCTCTCTCTTTCTCTTTCTCTCTCTCTCTCTCTCTCTCTCTCTCTCTCTCTCTCTCTCTCTCTCTCCTTTTGTCTCTTATTCCCTCTCTCCTTCTCCCCTAAAGCGATTAAGTAACCAAAACGGCCCCTTTCCATAAATTGGCGGGGAAGGTAGGAGAAAAACATCCCTGTGTTCAGTCTTTTACGGTGAATTTCATTGTGAGCTGCTTTTGTGGTGACAGGGCTTGAGTGGAATACGAGTTGATTTCTCTCTGTAGGGAACAATAATCCGGTTAATTGAGCCGCTAGGGAGCAAAACTCCTCAACTGGAAAGGCAGTGGCTTTTAGCCCGGGAGAGGGCCCGGGCTCAGCGCGGAATTGAGGAAAGAGAACGCTGGGGAAAGCTAGCTGAGTTCCTGAGTATGAGAGGCTGGGAGCTGGTGAGAGAAATCAGGAAGAACGAGGGCAAGTACTTAAGCTAAGTCTACTTGAGCGAAGGGAAATGGAAAGATGAGGTAATTTTCCGGATACTTTTAGACCCAAACTTAATATTCCGGAGGAAGCGGGTGATTTCCACTCGATCCAGATTGGCTGCCGAATCATACGGCTGGTTACCTCAGTTCTCCAGTGAGGTCCTCACCCAGGGGTTAGGCGAGTATGTGTGTAGTGTTAGGAAGAAAGGCCAGCCTAAGTTTAAATTGGCACTTTGTAAATCTTCCGGCCTGTTTGGCGACTTGCGACCAGACTTGGGAAGCATGGGAGTTGGTTGCGAAAAGGAACTCAAATTGACGGAAATAGTTACGTTAGTCGCCTTCCCTTTTCCATGTCATTTTCAAGTAATTCGTACCGGGGCTCAGTCTCCTAACCCGACCTGGAGCCGGCCTATTGTTCCGAGACCAGGAGCAGAGGACGCCCCTGAGATGCTCGGTTCTTGTCTTTACAGTCTACAGATCATGTAGAATTTCCAAGGCAGCTTTACACAAATATCTGTACCCTCGAGATCTATTTCCTCTCCTTTAAAATTGCCGATAGTTACACAGCAAGGAGGACTTACAAACCTCGGGAACCTCATGATTTTTTTTTCCCTGCTGACTGGCCTACAAAGGAAACAGCTAGTAACAGTATAAACGAATTTTGTTCCCTTCATAGGCTGGGATATGCATTTTATAATTTGTGTTGCTGCTGTCTCCGTAATCAGAAACTTCCTTCACTGGAAAGAAACAGCACTTGCAGCCGAGTTGTGGTCACCGTTTGTTCCCTGCTTCTTTTGGTATTCCAGTCCCCAGTATTCTCCATTTGAGCCTTCACTTCCCTTCTGAGATGGACTTACAAGTACTCAATAAATTTTTGGAACTGGGTGTGCATATATCTAGCATACATTTTACATTTGGTATAAGCACAACTTCATTACGCTTATTAAAGACAGTGATGATGACATGGCTGTTAAAATTTTGAGAATCAATTCTAATCTAAATTCGGCAAGAGTACTAAAGAAAGGAATAGGACGAGCTACATAATGTTTCATATTTTAACTCTGCTCACACACACTCGTATACATAGAGGACAGGGGGTTTTGTCCTTATCCTGAAGTCTGGAGTTGGATATAACCGTCTGCGTCAGGCCAGCCTCTTTTTTCTAAGACCAGTCTAAATCGTTCTGAAAACAGTTTTTTGACAACGGTAGATCTGGTCAGAGGACAAATACGGAAGCTTTTCCCGCTTGTTACTCACATTCCTTGAGACTCCCTGCCTAGTAGCTCTAGCCCAATTCACTTTCTTCTTTGCTCCTCCAAACCCCTGTCTATACATCCCAGACCTGGAGGAACTACCTGGTAGCTGTTCTCTGGGGGAAAAATTGCGGATAAGGTCGGTTGAGGAGTTTATCTTGATAGAGGATTCTGGACAGGATAGCCGGATTCCTTAGAAAACAAACGATTTATCCTCTCCTAAAGCCCTGGCTCCAAAGATGTGCAAGCCTCTTGCAGAGATTTAGGATAAGGGGACAGATATGTGGACTTCAGAGAAAATAAAGGGAACTTTATGAGGAAATTCCATCTTGAAGAAAGGGATACCGAAATTAATTCTGAAGTGAAATAGGGGCTCCTTGTTGCCCACACCTTCAGCACAGCTAACCAGAAGGAAGAGAACACGGGTCCTTCTCCACAGTAGACTCCTGAGGCTCCTCTTGCCATTTTCCAGGGTCTCGGAGAAAGAAATTAGTGCCTCTTGCTGGAGCCCAAGTAATTGAAAGGTAATTAGGAGAAACAAGTCATAAACAGCTTTCTCTTCTTACTTCTCGCTGCCATTACCCTACTTTTCCTTCCCACTCAGCTTCCCGTGAGGTGAAAAGGAAGAATAAATTAACCAAGATAAGAACGAAAGTTAGGAGACTGACTCAGGAGGGAGCAAGGAAGACAGGTGAGATAGTTAGACAAGAACCGAAGGACCACCTGTCTCTCCGAGGTCCCTGAATTCAATGTTCATTCCACATACAATCAAATGCAGTAAGAAAAGCTAGGGTGTCCTCTGAGGATTTCCTGTCTTCCGGGCCCTCTGGCTCCTACCCCAGTATCAAGGCTCCCCCTAACCACCCCACCCTTCTACTGGCTCATTTCTTTGAACTTAGTATTTCTGCTTGACTCCCTCTGTCCCCTAACGGGCAGAGACCGGGCGAGAAGAGAAACTTAATGCCTGTTCTTTGATGGAAATGTAGACTAAAGGCGAAGCTCTGGTCTTACCTGGCCTCAGTGGAAATTCTGGCGTGCACACAGCCTACAGAAACTCGTTTATAGCTTCAAATGGGGGCATTTAAATTAAACCAAAGGTCCTCAAATTGTGCTATGGAGGACGGTATTTTTTTTTTTTTTTGGAGTCCTGGGAAGGGACCAAAAAACTGTCTCAGCAGGTCAAAAGTCTCAGGAGGAGTACTCCTGACTGTTTTATAAGTTTGCTTACTGCTACACTAAGAGCTTGATTTGATTCCGCTCCCTACTCCCCGTTACCCCTCCTTCAGATTTCCTCAATGGAACAGACAGCTCCAGAAAGATGCACCCAGATGATCAAGTGTCTAGGCTCGTTTTTTAGGGAGATTGGAGAGGGTGCCTAATTTGAGAATGGTTATATACAAGATTTTGTGGCTCCAGTTCCCTCTTTCCCTGTATCTTAACCTTCTCACCTCCAGACTTCTTACCTTTATATTCTGAATCAGAGGAAGAGTTGCTGCCGCCTTTGTCCAGTTTGTCTCTAAAGTCCTCTCCAGGCTTGGCCGAGAGGCGGCCCCCGGGCTCCTGGGCTGCGGGCTGCCCGTTGCTGGAGTAGGGTGCGCAGGCTGCCAACGGTTTGCAGTCGGCAAGTATGTCCCTGATCAGGAAGGAGGAGGTCACCGAGCGGGATTGGGACGGAGCTGACAGTTGCCCGGGCTGCAGGTGGGAATCTAAACCCTGGCCAGACGCTCCGCCCGGCCGTGGTGCTCCTGTCTCCAGACAGTCCCTTCTTGGCGAAGCAGGAGATGAGCATCCGCTGCTGCCTTCCGATCGGGGGCTCAGCTCCAGGGGTGAGCGGCAGTCCCCGATCAGGGGGTCCCCCTTGGGAAGGGCGGGGCTGCCTGCTCTGTGCGAGAGGATGGAGTCGATCCCAAATCCATTGGAGCCTTCCATAGCCAAGCCGCTTCCTTTCCTCCCCAGAACCTCCCCACCCACCCACCAACCCCAGCAGCCACCGCCCCTGCCCCTAGCTGAGGGCTGGCATGGGGCAGGCGGGCAGGGAGCTGGCGGGCACCTTGGACCGAGTTCAGCCTTGGGGGAGCCGGGGAGCTCTGGGCCAAACGCCTTTGCGCATTAGATCCACAAGGGCTCAGCGCTTCTGCAGCATCTCGAAGAGCTGCGGTGCCTGGGTGGGGGGGGGTTGGGGGGGGTGGGAGTGTCGGGGAGGGAGAACGGGGGATAGGGAAGGAGAAAGCGTCAAGTTTGGGGGGACAGAAGGGAAAGTTTCCGGCCTAGGTTTCCCTTTGGCAAAGAGAAAAGTGAATAAATAAAATCTAAATAAAATAAGGTTTGCAAAAGAAAGAAAAGAATAATAACAATTAAAAAGTAGTACAATCAGAGCCTTCTTCCTGATGAGCAGTTCACAGAGAGCAGTTAGTCAGCACCACGGACAGCAGTATGTCCCAGGCGCCCAGGCTTCCAGCCGGTAAGGCGCAGCGCACCTGACGGCATCAGAACCTTGGACAGCAACAGAGCTCAAGACAAGCTGCTCCACCTGGCCCACCGGCTCCTACTTCCTCCGCTTTCGCAGCCTTGGGACAAACGTTTCAGCACCTTGGACAGAGGTTCTGGCAAATCCGGGCCTCTAGACTGCTCTCACAATTCCTCAGTGTGCGGTACGCCTCCCCCCCTTCTTTTAAAAAATGAACTTGAGTCACTTTTTCTTTGGCGTTCGGGTTTTTTGGGTGTAGTTTTTTTTCGTTTTGTTGTTTTTTTGTGTGTTTTTTTTTAAAAGGGGGGACTCGCCCACGTGTCCCCGGAGCGGTGGCGCTGATTGGTTCCGGGTGATTTTGGGGGTGATGTCACGGTTTCGCAAGAAGGAGCCTGATCCCCTTTCAGCTTGATTAAAAGAGACACTGAATTAATTACAGTCCAGACCCAACTGTTTACCGGCGATTTCCACACGGTTTGCTTTCATTAGGCTGCTGCTGAAGCTTTTAATGAGGGGTGATTAGCCAAGGGGGGTAAGGGATGGTGTGTGAGGGAATATGAGGCTGCCGCCGGTGGGCTTGGGTTGTGTTTTTTTTCGGGTAAGTTTTCTCCGATCCTTTCCCACAGTTAGCCAAATCACTAATCCACCGGGCTTTCGGGTATTCTTTTTTTCCCCTTCTCTTTCCTCTCGGAGTCGGAGGCAGTGTTGAGCTGTCGGGAATCAGAACTCCTTTCCCAGTAAGGGGAAAAAAGTTCTTAAAAAGAAAAAAGTTTGTGTTCTACACCTGCTTCAGCCCACAGTTGTTTTTAATCGTTTCTTGTTCTATGCATCATGCCTCCGCTCTTTCTCTCCTTCGGTGCAGTGGTAGACAAGAGATCGGTCTTTAAAAAGCTCAGTTTCTTCTATTCCGGTTGGCAGCAGGAAGGGGTTCTTCACATCTAGAAGTGGGCTTATGGGGTAAAGGGATCCAGGTGCTACCGATTTCGGGGCGCCTGAGGCGGTCTCAGTTGAAGCAAGGAGAAAAGTTAGACAAAAGAGAAGGAACCCCGCCCCCGCCCCCTTCTCCTCCCCAGCTAAGCCAAGCTCCCCAGAGGCGCTCGCACTTTTGTCCCACCGAATACGGGAAACCAGAAGAGGAGGTGTCCGCGTAGCTTCATTATAAGGCCCAGAGCTGTAGCTCAACCGACGAACCCTCTTTATACGGTATCGTCGTAGGAAACGGGGTCTTTTCGATATATCCTAGTCTCCCCGTCACATATACATTTCTTTTCAATGGTTGGTTGAGGGAGGGGGAGGCGGATGCCACTTGGAAACACGAAGTGAGAGCCCCGGCTCTTTTTTTGTGTCCTCCCTGAGGGAATGTGACCTGAGTTCGGAGCAGTGTCGAAGGCAGAAGACTGATTTGTGGCGGCTGGGGCCCCAAAGCTGTCCCCTAGCCTGCTATCTAAGAGACTCTGGAAGCGTCCGAGGTTTGCAGGGAGGCGCTCACGAGAGAGTTAAGAGCCTCCTAGCAGGCGATTGGAAGAAAAAAAAAGTTCTCTGAGGACTGAACTTCTCTCTCCACGGTGGGCGAAAATCCGCGCTAATTTACACAGGGTCTGGAAGCCAGACTTTTGGAGTGGAGGTTTAGCGCAACCTGATTGAATAGAAACTTTCCCCCCTACTTCTCAAGTCAATTTCGTTCGATAGTCTTCAGCTCCTGTCGCCCAGCTCTATTCCCATCCGTTACCCCCCACCCCACCCCCCAGCAGATTGGAAGCGGTCACTCCTGTCTGGCCGAGGGCTGTGAGGCTAGGGGCAGCTCTTGGGCAGGGGTGGAGAGGAGGAGGCCGCCCGGCTGCAAGCTGTCGGAAGAGGGAGGGGGTGAGTGGGAGAGGAGGACACAGAGTGAGCAGGGGGACGGCTGTGCGCTGCTTACCGACTCGGTCAGCCACTACTGATCTGAGTGCCCGCTGCAGAACTAACATGAGTTTTTGTAGTTGTTTTTGATGAGAAACATAAAGTGGAGTCTGGGGAAGCTTGTTCCGTCTATTAGCTCCCAATTTTCTATTGATTCTAGCCCACACGTCCTACCTATCGGCACTGGAGTTGTTCCCCTTGTGATGTTAAGATCCAAATTATAAAACTTGTTATAAACGAGGGACCTCAGAGACACCTGTGTTGGCCTGGATGAGACTGTCAGACAAGCTTTTGACACCCCTCCTCTCCCCCCCCCCTTCTTTTCTTCCCCTTCCCCTTAGCTGTTCTGGGAGTCTCTTCATCCAGCAGGTCCGAATATATATGATTTAGGAGTTTTGTGCCCTTGCCTCCTTTCTTGTTTCACCTTTGCAGTCCTAGCTCCAGAGAAAGTCAGAACATAGGGAAGGCAAGGAGAATGTAGTTTGGGAGGAGCCCAGCAGCCAGAACCTGAGACTCTCGGCTATCAGTGAGCTGATATTCTATGTTGTGAAAAAGTGGCCTGGAGAGACCTTCAGACACCTTTCCGAGATTTCTGGGTTCTTCTAAACTAGAAAGTCTACCTTATAAGTACTGAATTATTACAAATACCAGATTATTCTTTGTTTGGTAGTAATATCAGATATAATTTGAAAGTTAATGCAATATAATGTTCTTTCTCTTCCTTCTCTCTCACACTTATATTTCATTCTGTTCAACAGTTTTCACCTTCAGCAATCCAGTTTTTCTGTTTCCCTCTTTCCACTCAGCCCTAGCTGTCCCATTCTTTTCCTCTCAGTTGTATCTGCCACCTTCGAAGCTTATAGAACAGCCTCCCTAGGAATGGATGGAAAGCTAGAGTAAAAGAGGTGTCTTTTCTTCTCTGACATCCCTCAGAGCGAAAGCACCAGTCTCCTAACAATCTTCAGAATATTTCACCCCATATAAAGCTTATCTTTCCTCCAATTAAATTAAATCCATTTCAACAAGCATTTATTAGATGCCTATTATGGGCAAAACATTGTTCTGGGCACTAGGAATACAAAAACAAAAATGAAAACAGTGCTTGCCCTCAAGGAAATTATGGTGAAGAAACATGTTAGGTAAGAAAATAGTAAGTAATTGGAGGGGAATTTAGGAAAAGTGCTAACAACTAGAGGAATCAGGAAATTCCATTATAAAATTTAAATAACCAAATGTCCATCATTCCTGGCAGGAGCCTGTCTGGCTAGTAACTATTAACTGTGCTAATAACCAAAGAATTCATCCATGCTAGCCAACCTATTAGTGATGAGCCTCTCCTTCCTGGGTTCATGCTTGGTGGTAGTATTTTTAAAAAAGAAAAGAAAATGAGTTAATAGTTTTTATTTTATAATCTTTGAATATTCCTCAAATCATATTAAGAATACATAATAATAATATGTTAATCTAAATATAGATGGCACCCCTAAAGTGAGATCCTTTTGAAAGATGTGAATATATACACTAATAAGTATGCATTACCAAAATAAATACAAATGTTCTCTGAGTTTTAAAAATTATTTTAATTCAATTATCATTGCTGCTTTTGATCTTCATTTCCTTTCTCCTTTTCACAATCTTCCCACAATTTATACTGAGAATGCAAATATATATGGGCTATACTCTAGTTTCATACAAACCAGATTGGGAGGACAGATATGGGCTATATTTAGGCCAATGTAGTAGCTTACTTACAATTTACAAAGTATTTGCCTCACAACCTTGTAGTACATGTTTTATCATCTTCATTTTACATATGAGGAAAATGAGGTTCAAGGAGTTGACATGAGTCCTGTCCTACATAACAAAGCTAGTAAGCAGCAGAACTAGAACATGAACCCAAGACCTCTGATTAGAGTCCAAGCTCTCTCAAGCAAAACGGAATTCCAGTAAATCTTCTACTGTTTATAATGAACAGTTTATCTCCAATGCTCCTTGAACACTTAGGTCCCAGATTTGCCACTGGCAAAGCTAAATCATCACTCATTCAGAATTATAGGATCAAAACTGCAGATTCTCAGAGATTGAAGGGACTCCAAAGATCATCTAGTATATACCTGACAAGGAATCCTCAGCATAATCATCCGCTTCTTGCTCACAGGCCTATAAAGAAGGTGAGTCTCTAACTTTTGGGAACTACTACTCCATTTCTGGACAACTTGAATGATTGGAAGTTTTCCAACTGTGGTTGGATGTACCCTGATTTCCCTGGCCTGCTAGAGTCAAGATATGGGCATAGGGATCACTATTTTATTCTCTCTCTCTCTCTTTCTCTCTCTTTCTCTTTCTCTCTCTCCTCTCTCATTCTCTCTCTCTCTCTCTCTCTCTCTCTCTCTCTCTCTCTCTGCTCTCTCTCTCCTCTCTCTCTCATTCTCTCTCTCCCCCTCTCTCCTCTCTCTTTCCTCTCTCTCTCCCCTCCCCTCTCTCTCTCTCTCTCTCTCTCTCTCTTTCTCCCTCCCTCCCTCCCTCCTTTGTCTTTGTGTTTCACTTTATCTTTCTCTACAGGTCTCTATCTCTTTCTCTCTCAGTCTTAGCTTTGCCCTTAAGTTCAGGGCTAAGCCTAGGGAATTTTTATTCTGCTTCTAGGTCTATACTCGTAGGAATATGGAACCTAATGCTGTAAAGGACTTCGGAGATGCTCTAATCCAATTACAGGGGAATGACTTGCCCAGGATCACAACTAGTAAGTGTCAGAACCAGAATCCTACCAAGGTCTTCTGAAGTTAAATACATTAAGTTCAATACATTGTTTTCAGTAGCTTAGTCCATCTTCTTCCCCAACTCCTCTCCCTAATTTCCAGGCTTGATCTCAATTTCTCACTAAATCAGTAATAGGTTTGAGCCCCTAGAAGGACAAGGACTGTGTATGCTTGCTTAGATCACCTAGGATAAAGATAATGTGCTTAGTTCCAAGGAGATAATAATGCCTCTTTCTATTCCAGTGCTTCTTTGATATCTCATCCTGGTACCAGGATGACACTGGATTCTCAAAGTTCAACAGAACTTAAGCTCCATATGGCTTGTTAATAGAGGAAGGCACTGAGTATGGGCCCAGGGAAGGAACAGAAGTTAAGCTACAGAGGTTCATCGCCAGAAGCAAGTGATGAATATTTTTTTCATCACAGCAATTCACAAAGACTCTCTGGGCTTAGTAGAAAGAACTCTGGATTTAGTGTAAGAAGACCTGGTTTAGAATCCCAAATCTATTACTAGCATATTCCCTGTGTGACCTTGGGGGAATCACTTCCCCTTTCTGGGTCTTACTCTCCTTTTCGGTAAAATGAAGTGGTTGGGGTTAGACCAGGGATGGGGAATATGAGGTGTCAAGGTCAAGTGTGATCCTCTATGTCCTCAGGTGTGGCCCTTTGAATCCAAACTTCACAGAATAAATCTCCTTAATAAAAAGATTTGTTCTATAAAACTTGCACTCAGTCAAAAGGCCACACCCAAGGACCTAGAAGGCCACATGTGATCTCAAGGCCAAAGGTTCCCCACCTTTGGATTAGACAGTCTCAAGGTCCCTTCCAACTCTAAGATCCTACCATCTACTAAGGCCTGGGGAGCTCATTATCTGCTTTAATGAAGGAAATGCCCAAACTTCACAGATCTATAGAATATCAAAGAAGTAATAAGAGCTCACATTTATATAGTCTTTTTAAAGCCTGGTTGCCAGCTCTCCTATCCTACCCACAGTTTCCTCAGTAATACAAGGGCCTGAATGGTAATGGTGATAACTGCCTTTTATATGGTGCTTTAAAGTTTGTAGAGTACCTTAAATATATTATCACATTTAGTCCTCACGACAACCCTGTGATGTTATCATTTTACATATGGGGAAACTGAGGCTTAAAGAGATTAAGTGATTCATGTGGGGTCAAAAAGGTAGCAAGTGTTTGAGATAGCACGTGAACTCAGTTTTTCATGACTCTTGAGTCTATCCCCTATTCATTATGCTATCCTGTCCCTCATGATGTACTAAGTGTATGGGTAGAATTCTGAGTGTCTTGGTGCTGAAACCCTAGGAACCATCTACAGATACCAAGGCCTTTCTTATGACTTAGTGAATAGCCAAATTAGGGGGAAGTGGAAAGAGAAAGCTAATTTTATGTCTACATTCTTCAAAATGCAGAATTGGTCAAGAAACAAGGTCTTTCATGTCTCAAATTTCCATTGAGTCTTGTTTCTTTGACTCAGATCTTTCAGTAGATGCACTTAGCACAGTGCCTGGCACATAGCAGATACTTAGTGTATACTGAGTATTCTCACGCCTGACGTCACCAAACAGGAGAGGTATGAAACCCTTAACTTTGGACTCATGAATATTTTGTACTCCTCTTATGAACATATATTCCTTTTTTATTACTAACACAATCTTCAATTCACTTCTATACAAATTTATTAAGCATCTACAGCATGCAACCTAGAGGAAATGTCATCTCTTTCCTAATATCAATTAGCCAATAACCCTTTAAGAAGTACTAGCACCAGGGATTCTCACTTTTGGTTATTTGGGGGTCTAGACCTGTGATTTCATTGGTGGAGGGAACTATTATGGAAATTTCCTATAACCAAGCCTGATCAACAGTTGTCAAGTTTTACTACTGCATTATGAAGTGAGGTCTATTTGTTCCCAAAGTAAGTCTATTAATTTTTAACTGCTTATCTTGTGCCCTGAGAAAATCTATTAACCCTTTCCCTCATTTTTGATCAAGAAGTAAGGCTTTTTCTATGTCTTCCTTGGGGTGATGAATGCTGTGTTTCAATAACATTGCATGAGTATGTGTTTGAACACCTTGATCCTTTGTTATCCATTTTACCGAGCAAAAAGAGTATATATTAAGATAATCACAGTAAATGTGTTAATTGCTCTGAATGTGTTCTTTTCATAAAGTTTTTATTCAAAGATTCCAGGAGTCTCTTAATGCACAGCCTCAACTTTCTCCTTAATTAGCTTCAGGCTCTATGTGTCTTGCCTGAAGAAGACTAAGGTATAGCTTTTTTTCCCCATTGGTTCGATTTGACTTCTGGCTTCAAATGCAAAGTCTTCAGTCTCTATTGGTGCACATTAAGAATTTTATTGAGTGCTAATGACATTTGGGTATCATTGGGAAAAGTTTCCATAAAATGCAATAGGTATTTAATGTGTTTTTCAGTGGCAACATTAAACTTGATGTTATCCAAATGCATCAAATGATTAATATTGTGTTTTGATACAACTTCTTTTTTGACTTGACAGCCATTCTCAGTTCTCTTCAGGAGTGATAATAATGGATTTAGGATGAGGGAGAATCATAGTAGGATTAAAATGTCTCCCAAGAATATGCCACATTTTATATCAATTGTTCTTGACAGTATTGTGTTGGTGAAGTGTTTTAAATAGAGAACTGTTTTATATATTGACGTGAAATACTCTAGCTTGGATCCATTTTAGCTATTTTGCAATGTGTGACTAATCCATGAGTGTGGCATTGAGTCAAAGGTCTTGGTAAAATCAACAAAGGTAATGTTACAGTACATCTGTGTGGCTTTCAAAATCATCATCAAATTAATAACGAATTGCTCTTTATATCGCTGGGACATTTTGGCTGCTCCTCAATCTATGTATTGTTTTCTTGTCTCATTTTTTTGAGCAATGCAAGTTGTAAATGCTTTGTATAAAGGACATAAACATGTAATTGCTGTAGTTGCTGGTGCTCTCATCTTTTGGCAATAAATATGTGACACCATCTATTAAGAAAGTTGAGGTGAGGCTTGTATCAGAGAGGAAGCTAGTAAAGTGCTCTACTAGTTATTCATGCACTGCTGTGAAGGGTTCCAACTAATAATTATGGATCTTATCTGGAGTTACCACTTTTTGGCTTTGTAGAGAAGTTAGAGTTTCAGTAACCTCCTTTGAAATAGCCATTTTATCATTTTTTTATATTAATGGCATGAAAGGTTTTTATTTCACATTTGATCCAGTTTGTGTTCTCATTGTGTTGGACTTCTTTCAACACTACATGACGTAAATGAAATGATTGGGCTAGATGACCCATAAGGTCCATTCTAGCTCTAACATTTTGTGTTCTAAGGTCTGTCCCAGCTCTAACATTATATAGTTCTGAGGTTCTAATGGCTGTCATTGGGTGACCTACAAATTGCAATCCATATCTATCATTTATTCCCCAGACCCCAGATGCATCTTAGCATAGATACCTCTTTATGTTATTTCTTGCTGATTCACCCCAGAGAAGGTTTTAAAAGGTCAAGCTTACTAATTAAAGCTTGGAAGGATCTAGTAGAAAGGGGGCACCTTAAAGGTTTACTGCTATTATTATAGGTAATTTTCATTACCAGGTTGCACATTGGACAGATTGGTGCCAAATTATCTAACTAAATGCTTAAATTTCCACACATAAACACCAGCTGGGAAAAACATATAAAAATTTCAATGTCTATGATTTCTCTGTACCCTTAGAGATCACTTTGTTTTTATGTTTATTTAGGAAATGATGAGAAGTTGGGTCAAGGGCCCCATTTCAAACTATGGTATGAAGTAAGTTTATTCAATTTAATTCATCAAGTATTAAGTGCAAGGTGTTGTTCCTAGATTCAGGACACAGAGGTGTAAAATAGTATAGCTTCTGTTCTCAAGAAGGACACACTATACTAAAGGGGATATAACATAGACTAATAAGGATGATAAATCGTCGAGTATGGTGGGAGCAGAGAAAAGGAAGGAGAAGGGAAAATACTTTCATATAGCACTGACTATGTTCAAGGCATTATGTTGTGTGCTCTACAAATATCTCATTTGATCCATAAAAAGTGTCCAGGAAAATTTTAGGAGGAAAAAATTCACTTATTTGTGAAGAGTTCAGAGAAGGCCTCATGAAGGAGGTGGCACATTATCTTTGCCTTATAGAGAAGAAACGTTGGTGGACAAAGATGAAGTTATGGAGCAGAGAGGGTCAAAGAATGACCTATGTGAGTACTTGGAGCAAAAAAGCAGAATAAGATCAGGTTATATCCAGGGTTCAGTTTGGAGGGAACATAGATTGTGTTAGAGAGAAGTAAGTTTGGAAAGGTAGATTGTATCTCCTGACTGTGGCAGTTTTAAAATGTTAGGCTGAGTCTGTATTTTATCCTATAAACAATAGCGAGTCACTGAAGATTTTTTGGTAGGGGAGTACTTAACACAACTTGTGCATTAGGGAGATTATTTTGACAGTGGTGTGAAGATGAGTCAGAACTGGGAAAGACTGGAGATAAGCAAACCAGTTGGAAATTATTAGAATAGTCTAGATAAGAAGGAACAATTGTTTTGCTAAGGAGTAAAGTCAGATTCCATAGCTTGTTCTCAGGTCCATCTGGAAAGAGTGAAAGACAAAAGGGGTTCTTGACAGGAAGAAATAAAACCTAAGAAGGTCCAATTAAATCTACCTGCAAGCTGTGAAACCTTACCAAAAATAAATGCTTGGTGGGGCCAGGGGAAGGGGCTAGCTGGGTGGAAACTACACCAAATCTCAGAGTGACCAGTGGGTGGCACTGTAGGACAAGGAGAGGCAGATATGGGGCTATTTAGGACTTTGGGGAGCTGTGTCCAGACATAAAGAAGAATTTCGGACTTTGAGAAGAGTGTTCAAGAACAGAGTTAGTAGTACACAGAGCCATACAGCTTCCCTTTCCTACTGGCATTTTACTCTTCTATTGCTTGGGCAATAAATGGTTTGTTAATTTATTGCCTTGAATCCAGGCTTTCCTTTGTCCCAAGACAGGAAGACCCAGCCTCATATATTTTCCTCCCAGCATCTATCTCTCTTTACTGGATGACAATTTCCATCACTTTTTATTGGGGGGAAATGGTAAATTTCTAGATCCCCAAAGTATTCCTTTGCCCTTTCCCTCATTCTTTAGTTTGTCCGCTATGGCTTATATATTTCAAATAAACATCATGTAGTATTATTTAGCCTTTTAAGTTCTTTTTCTTTTTTGCCATACCTGTTTGGGCATAGGACCTTTCATTCCCTTAGCATATCTAAATAAAATTGTTTAAGTCATCTCTAAGATTCCAAGTGGTACTTTCTGATTGCTGTTCTTAGTCTATTATCCAGTAACCAGTATCTGACAACTAGCTATTTTCTCAAGCATTCTCTTGCTTTGTGGTCCACTGCATTGTACTCAGTTTGATTTTAGTGTCTCTCTTCCTCTCTATATGCATTGCTCTACCTAGGAGATACTGATGAATGCTTCTACAACTCCCTTCCATCCAGGGAAAGCACCACCTAGAAGATGGCAAATTCCATTTTAGTAGCCCTTAGTTGCCCTATACAGTACTGCATGTGGTACATTGGCCCTGACTCCCAAAGTTTGGATCATAGAGAAGTAATGGAGCTTCTGTGACTGACAGACCCATACCTGGGGGTCAGAGTTTGCCATCATGGAGCAGGTAGGATGTCAAGAGGTAGTAACTTCAAAGGGGGTGAACCAAGCTATTAATGTTTCCTTTTATGGCATCTATCCCCTGAACAAGGATCATCTGATTTTCGGGGGTCGCTTTAGTGTTTTTGAAGAATATGATCAAAGAAGGAGGTATGATATTATCATTATGGAACGAGCATCTAAGAGGTCATGGATTTTGCTCTTCAATTTAGTAGTTATAGACGTGTTCTTTCAGAGTTAGGAGAACCAGCCTGAGTATCCCACCTAGAGTAGTCATAGACTAATAGACTCATGGAGTAGGAGTGGGAAGGAATCTTAAAGACCAACTGAATAGGGCAATGCCTGGTAGTCTGTGGGGGACTAATCCAGCTAGCATAGAAGCTGTATGGTACAATGGACAGCGAACTGGACTTGGTGGCAGAAGCCATAAGGTCCAGATACATCTCCCCTACTTACTAATCACTGGCAAATCCTTTCATTTCTCTGAGACTCACTTTCCTCACCTGTAAAATGAAGACAATAATACTCACACCACAGACTTCACAGGGTTTGTGGTGAGGATCAGTTGAGATACTGGAAGGAAAGCAAAGTGCTTTATAGCTCTTAACTACCTGCTGTGTAGAGCAATGGGTGGGCAAAAGGGGAAGGTAGACATACAAAATTTAGACAGGAAGGGTATTGAAGTTTAGATGCTAGTGTGTGGCTTTTCACTGGTATTTTGGGACATTTTAGTCATGATAGGAGGGAAAAGGAGGGAGATAGAGCAGTAGAGGCCCGACCGCTTTGATCTAGATATTTGGAATCTGTCCAGTTTGCCAAGAGAAATCCCCCTATGAAACTTCCATTAACCCCTAAATCCCATTTGGTTCCATCATTAGTATTGTAGATATTCTGTTAACTTATTCAAATATGGACATGAGAAAGTAATGGCAAATCAAGGTATTTAATCAAAATACAGAACTGTGGAATCTCTATATATAAGCTCTGACAAAAGGTACTGGAGAATAGACAGAAGGGGTGCTTCCATAATGTGAAGGATGGTCGAGAGGATCAGCCAGAACAATTATGTACTGAGAACACATTCCTGTGGCCCTCTCTCTTCCTTGAAAGTCTCTCTCTTAAAAGGGATCTAAATAATGCTAACCCTAGCAACCTTCCCATAGATGAGGGATACTGGAATGGCTTCATAGCTTGAGAGATAATGCATCATTGGAGAACTGGAATGGTCCAGATCCTAAAGGTTCCAATGACTTCCTTGGAGGATCCATAGTAGACTGGAACCAAGAGAACTGGCATTCGCATGCATGTGATCATGAACCCAAAGAGGAGAACTAAGGTTCAGGAGAGAAAGCAGGGGATCTCAGAGTACATTGATGTTATACTCATCGGGAAAGTCAGTGTGTGTTGTTCATAGCCTTGAATGTTACAAGGCTGTGTGATCTGACCTTGGCATGGTTCCTTGGACAAATGCCTTGAAACTCAGGTTCTTCACATCAGAAGAGGGTATGAGAAGAGAGGATGGGCTGGACTATTGATTTAGAATGCTAAGGGAAGATGATTCTCCAGTGAGGAAGTGGGAAGGAGGTACTAGTGCACTTTGACCTAAAAAAATAGGAAGTCATCAAATATCATTGGCTTGGGGGCTGATTCTGAGGTCCTTACAGAGGCAGAATCCCCATCAAATGACATGGGGGTTTTGTCTCAATAAGGGCAGAAAAGGTAGGCCCACCATACTCTAAAATCTATCCAGGGAATTTCCTATCCCACTAAAAGGGTTTCTTATAAAAGTTAAGTGTCTAGGGATGGGTATAGTTGCCCATACGCAGGGTTCCTTGGCGCGCTGAGAATTCCTCATAGTGGGATTTGTATGCTCTCTGGCGAGCTTTCTCAGACGGGAAAGTATCAAGATGGCGGCTCACCTGTTGAAATAAAGGGAAAATAGGCTGGTGAAAATGAGCAAAGGAACAATATCACCTGCTTCTTGCCCTCTGCTGTCCTGCTTTTTTAGTAGGAATAAGCATTTCTATATAGTACCTACTATGTGCCAGACAACGTGATAAGCACTTTTCACAAATATTATCTTAACAGTCCTGTGAAGTAGGTGCTATTATTATCCCTTTTTTACAGTTGAGGAAACAGAGGCAGACAGGTTAAATGACTTGCCCAGGATAACACAGCTAGTAGTTGAGGCCAGATTTAAAGTCCAGACCCAGGGCTGCCCTACCAGCTGCCTCTCTTGGTTTGACATATAAAACTCATTACACAGAAACTTAATGCTTGCTTTTCATGTGATTATATCTTCCTATCTTTTCTTTCCTTTTCCTTCCCATCTTTCCTTCCCCTTTTCTTCTTTCCCCTTTTCTCTTCTCTCTCTCTTTTCCCTCCCTCTTTAATTCCTTTGTTTTTTTTTCTTATGTGTGTTACTAACATCACATTTGTTCATTGGAAATTGTGAACACTTAGAGATTGGGTGGTCCCTACTTTTAGATGCAGTGTAACACTAGAAATTATAGCCTAAAGTAAACCATCACAAAATGACTGTGTGCTGTTACATCCATCTTTTCAGTATCATTTGCTAAAGGTGGCAAATGACTCGAGTAAAGGCATCAAGAAGGAATGTATGTGGAATAGTGAAATGCGAAATGTCATAAAGTGGCAGTTCTATAAGTTTAATTTTTATTTTACAATGTATTAAATGTAGCTCCACATATAGACAATTGCTTAATAAGTATTATTTCATAAGGAGCTGGAATCCTATTGAAATAGAATCTAATACTCAACATTGCCCTTACTATACTGTTTTCCCCTGATTCAAAGAATGAACTAACCACCATGCAAAGGGAGGCTTCTTTATGGGCTGTCAGTACTTCCCAGGGTTCTATGTAGAAATTTTGTACTAATCGCACCCCTCAAATTGTTGTGGAACACATAAAATATAATAGGGGAAAGAGACGCTTCCAATTAGGGTTTAGCATCCCAAATGTTCACCAAAGTTCCAGTGTGGGGATGATCCCATGTCAGGGGCTCCCTATTACCTGTAAATTCAAAGGTTTTTTTTGTTTTGTTTTTTGGGGGGCAATTGGAGTTAAGTGACTTGCCCAAGGTCACACGGCTAGTTTTGTGTGTGTGTGTGTGTGTGTGTGTGTGTGTGTGTGTGTGTGTGTGAAGTGTCTGAGGTCGGATTTGAACTCAGGTCCTCCTGACTCCAGGGCCAGTGCTCTATTCAATGCGCCACCTAGCCGCCCCTAAGTTCGAAGTTTTTTTAAAGCCAAACATGAGATTTCATACAAATGCATATCATCACCTTTTAAGTTTATAGTCTTAAAGAGATGCTTGTGCTGTAAAATGCAAATTCCTTAATACAGCATTTAAGATCCTCCACAACTTATATTTCCAGTCTTAATTTCATAATACTCTTCTTCACAACTTTACAGCCAAATCAGACTACTTTTTTTCCAATCTTTTTTCCTTTCTATTTCCCACTTGTGCATAGTCACACCAACTTCAAATTCAGAATGTACTACATGGCTTTTGGCTATTGAAACCATCCTCTTCCTTTGAGGACTAGATCAGGGGTGAAGAACTGAGGCCACATGTGACTTTCTAAGTCCTTGGATGGGGCTTTTTGACTGAGTCCCAAGTTTTACAGAATAAATGCTTTGGTAAGAGAGTTTTTGCCTTGCATTGTTGGGGAATGGTGGCAGGGATGGGGTGAGGAGGGGTGTGGTTGGAATCCTCTTCAACACTTCTAGCTCTGGGTCTCCTCACCATGAACCCATGCTACGACCATCCCTGCCTTGCTGGAGACTTGGATTCACCCTTGGGTGAAGATTTTTTGTCTTATCTAGCCAGGGCTCAGACCTCCATGACTCCTCCCAACCATTTCCTCATCATGTCCTGGCACAGGTACCCTCCTCCTCCACCATCTCATCTCCCCTTTTCCAGTTCACTTTTATGTGTTATCTTCCTTCTTTAGAATATACATTTCTGGAGGATAGAGGCTGTCTTGCTTGTTTGTATTCCCTATATAGGAAATATAAACTGTATAGGCATGGTGCCTAAAACATAGGAAGTACTTAACAAGTGTGCTTCTCTCTCCCCCTCCCCCTCTACATCTCTCTCTCTCTCTCTCTCCCTCCCCTCCCCTCTCCTCTCCTCTCGTCTCCTCTCCACCTCATCCCCTTGAAAGGGAAGAGTTTGTGTTGTACTTTATCCTTGAATGCTCAGTGCCTAGCAAAGTACCATATCCAGAATAGGTTCTGCATGAAAAGTTGTTGGATAGCACTGAACTGAATTAAAGATAATCTGATTAATAGTAATAATAATTCACATTCATATGATGTTTTAAGGTTAGCAGCTGATGAGACTAGAGTATCTAGTGTCCTATGTTATCTTAGTCAAAATCCAAGAGAAAAAAAACTTCCTTACTACTCTTTGGAAGGGAACATGTAAGAAAGACAAATCCCAGAAAAGAAGTGTAAGCCTTTTTGGTTAAAATTTTATGTAATCAATATTTGAGCATTCCCATCTTTCTCAAAAAATGATGGAAAACATCTTTCCTTCTGCTGCCATCATCTCAGAAATATCTAACTCCAGACAGAAGGAAACTCTGTCTAATAACTGTACAACTCTTTCCCCTAAAATGATCTTTTCTGGCAGAGTGATGGCTCCTTTCAAATTACTCAGGAAGGCAGGGGATGGTAGGGTATGCCTGTAATCCCAGCTACTAGGAAGCCTGAGGATAACAAATCCCTTGAGCTCTGTAGTTCTGAGCTGCAGTGGGTTGTTGGGCACCAATATGGAGGGATCCTAGGAGTGAGAGACCATCAGGTTACCCAAGGAGGGTTGAAATGACCCAAGTTAGAAATGGATCAGCAAAGTCTTGCACTGATCTGAGTAGAACTGGACCCATGAATAGCTCTTTAACTTTCTCCCTAGGAGAGGTTGGGAGAATCTGTCTTAAAAAATAAAAATTAAAATACACAGGTGGCTAGGTGGCACAGGGAATAGAGCACTGGCCCTGTAGTCAGAAGGACCTGAGTTCAGATCCAGCCTTAGACACTTAACACTTACTAGCCATGTGACTTTGGGCAAGTCACTTAACCCCAATTGTCCTGCCTTCCTCCCTTAAAAAAGCAAAATATTAAAATACCTAGGAAGGTTATAGGGTAAGAAACCTTCAAGTTACTTTGGGATTTGGAGGGAATAGCTGGAGAATTCACACTTCAGGAAAAAGGAGTGTCTCCTGAGGTGGTTGTTCCTATCATAGTATAAGCCTGGAGAAGCTAGTAGCCTGGGTGTCACTAAAGGATTTAATGAAGCTTATGGGTGTCTAAAGCACAGGCAGAAGAGAAAGAAAAAAGGGAGAGGAAGAATGGAAAAGTAAAAAACAACGTGGAGGAGAAAGGGGAATGGGAGGAGGGAGAGAGAATTTAGAAAAGGTAAAATTGTTGTATGACCTTAGCCATCACCTTCCTTCTCTACATTGCCAAAGCTGGCTATCCACCCACTAGGTCATATAGGCTGTCTCTCTAGCTATTAGATGAGGATTATCATTATTATTATGATCAGTGAACACCTGATAGGAAGTAATCTTAGGAACTACTCAGGGAACCCCATAGTCACATCACACTCTACAAAATGTTTTCTTCCTGCCCTACCCCTGCCAACTAACCAAACAATCAATAAGCATTTATTAAGCACCAATTATGTGCCAGGCAGTGTGCTGATACAAAGAAAATACTGAAGTAGTTCCTGGCCTCAAAGAAAAGGGAAAAGGACCTATATGTACAAAACTATTTGTAATAGCTCCTTTTGTGGTGGCAAAGAATTGGAAATTGAGGGTATGCCCATCAATTGGGGAATGGATGAATAAGTTGTGGTATATGGTTGTAATGGAATACAATTGTGCTGAAAGAAATGATGAACCAGATTGGTTTCAGAAAAACCTGGGAAGACTTATATGAACCGATGCAAAGTAAAGTGGGCAGAACTGAGAACATATTGTACACACTGATGACAATATTATAAGAATGATAAGTTGTGAAAGATTTAATTTTTCTGATTAAGACAATGATACAAAATTGAGAGGATGCTCATCAATTGGGGAATGGCTAAACAAGGTGTGTCATGTGATTGTGATGGAGTACTATTGTGCTATAAGAAATGATGGAGGAGGGGGTCAGAAAAACATGGCAAAACCTATACAAACTGACTCAAAGTGAAGTGAGAACTGGGGGATCATTGTACACAGTAACAGCAATGTTGTAATGATGATCAACTGTGAAAGCCTTGGCTACTCTGATCAATACAGTGATCCAAGGCATCTCCAAAGGGTTCAAAAGACAAAAAAATGCTATCCACATCCAGAGAGAGAATGGATAAACTCTGCAAATTGAAGTATAATTTTCTCTATTTTTCTCACTTTTTTTGAAATCTGGCTAATACGGAAATATGTTTTGCATGATTTCACACGTATAACTGACATCATATTGCTTACCTCCTCAGTGGGCAGGAGAGGGGGTGGGAGGGAAAGAGAGATTTGGAACTCAAAATATAAAAAGAAAAGAATGTTTAAAATAAATAAATAATTCCCCAATTGATAAATGGTCAAAGGATATGAACAGGCAATTTTCAGAGGCAGAAATTAAAGATATCTTTAAGCATATGGAAAAATGCTCTAAATCACTATTAATTCGAGAAATGCAAATCAAAACAACTTTGAGGTACC
>CM053585.1:212798998-212817696 GCA_028646515.1 Pseudochirops corinnae
GTCAGAGGGGTGAGGGGGAGGACATAGGAGAGAGCAGATTGGGGGAGGGGTTATACAGTGGGATGGTTGTTTTGAGATGTTGGGTAGGGGAAAGATGGGGAGAAAATTTGTAACTCAAAATCTCGTGAAAATGAATGGTGTAAACAAGAAAATTAATTAATTAATTTTTAAAAAATTAATAAAAAAGAAAGAAAATGAAGGACAGACACCACAACAACAATTTCTATAATAACAAGGACAGACCCTAGAAGACGCAAGTGAAGGGTATAGCAAAGAAGACCTCATTCAACGTGATATTGTTTGAGGAGATCTTCCAGACAAATAAGTGATTTGGAAAGGTATGCAAAACAGTCCTCAGTTGGACAATGCTGTAGAATGTTGCAATCTACCCTTCATTCCTCTCTTGGCACTTTGGACCAGGGAAAGGAGAACTGAGTTTGGAGTTGGGAGACTTGGGTTTGAGTTCCATGTCCAGGACTAACAGTTATATGACCTTGGGAAAATCACTTCACGTCATTAAACCTCAATTTCCCCATTGGTAAAATGGGAATAATAACACTTGCACTACCTAAGGGTTGTTGTGAGTGATATACTTTGGGAATCTTAAAATACTATAAAAATTTTGGAGAACAGAACTAGAAACAGTGGCAAAAGTAAGAATGTTATCTGCCGTTAATATAGTACCATGCAAATATTATTTCAGTTTATCCTCACAAGAGTCCTGGGAGGTAGGTGCTGTTATTATCTCATTTTACACGTAAGGAAACGGGGACTGAACAAGGTTAAGTGACTTACCCAGGGTCACACAACTAGCAAGTGTCTCAGGCCAGATTCAAACTCAGGTCATCCTGACTCCAGGCCCAGTGCTCCATCCACTGTGCCACGAGCTGCCTCAATAAGAAGACAAATTTTGACAGAATGTACAAAAGCACCCTCTAAAAAGTGTATCTAAAACAATTCTTTCTGACAACAGAATAGACTGCCTTAAGAGCAAGTGAGTTCAATTTTCAAGCAGATTCAGGATATTTATCTAACAGAGATAATAACAATAATAATAACATGTTATAAAAATTTGCAAAGTCTTTACAAATATCTCATTTAATCCTCGCAGCTGCTATTCCCATTTTACAGATGAAGAAACTAAGGCACAAAGAAATTAAATGACTTGTCCTGGGTCACACAGCTAGTGTCTGAGGCTGGATTTGAACTCAGGTCTTTCTGACAGCCAGGAGACCAAACTACAGTTTTTTTTTTTAAATGACATGGATTTTAAAACTCGAAACCTTGGAGTTTTGAGGCTATGGAGTGTTTCTTTACTGACAGGGTCTTAATTAGAAAGTAGGCGGTCAGGTCAGGAAGTTCCATGAGAGGGCCTGGCTAGAACCCCTGACTCCTCTCCCTTATTCCCTCTCTACTACATCCCCCACCACTGGCCTCATGGCAGCCTATGGGCCCTAATATTTGTCTACAATCTCAGGGGCTGAAACACTTGAAAATCTCACCATCACACCACTATGGGCTACGAATTTTTGTATGGATATTTAAACAGCTCTTCTTATAGTTCCTAGGACTAAAGAGTTAGAAGGGACCTCAGTAATCATCTAATTCAACCTCTTCATTCTTAGAAAGATTAGAAAACCGAGTCCCAGAAAGGGAGCATGACGTGCCAAAAAGAAAGAGCTGAATTGGGATTCCCAAGGTTGAGCTACAAAGCACTACACTGTTTCTTCTCTAGCCATCCAAGGTAGCATTATAGAAGCAGTTAGGTGGCAAGGGCTTAGAGTCAGAAAAACCTGAATTTAAATCCTGCTTCAGTCACTGACCAGCTATGTGATCCTGGGTAAGTTACTGAATCACTATCTGACTTTTTCCTCGTCTGTAAAAACAGAGATAATAAGAGCACCTAGAATAGTTGGGTGGAACAGTGGATAGAGTGCCAGGCCTGGAGTCAGAAAGAGCTGAGTTCAAATCCAGCCTCAGACATGTATTAGCTGTGTGACCCTGGGCAAGTCACTTAACCCTGTTTGTCTCAGTTTCCCCAACTGTAAAATGAACTGGAGAAGGAAATGATGAACTACTCCAGTATCTTTGCCAAGAAAACCCCATATGGGGTTATGAAGAGTTGGGTACGACTGAACAACAGTAAAACAGGACCTACCTCCCAAGGTGGTCTGTTATGAGGATCAAATGAAATAATAATTGTAAAGTGCTTTGCAAATCTTAAAGCGCTAAAGAAATGCTGACTATCCTCACCATCATCATCAAACAGTAAAGTGGGAAGAGCCCCAGAACGGAAATTAAAAAGAGTTGAGTTTGTGTTGTTGTTGTTGTTGTTGTTGTTGTTGTTACTGAGTCATGTCTGACTTTTCCTGACCCCGTTTGGGGTTTTCTTGGCAAAAATACTGGAGTATCGCCCTTTCCTTCTCCAGCTCATTTTACAGATGAGGAAACTGAGGAAAACGGGGTTAAGTGACTTGTGCAAGGTCACACAGCTAGTAGGTGTCTGAGGCCAGATTTGTGCTCAATTAGATGAATCTTCCTGTCTCTAGGCCCAATGGTCTATCTACTGTACCAACTAACTGTCCCTTGTGCTGTGTAACTCAGGGTAATTCATTTTACTTTTTAGAATCTCAAGCTCTTCACTTACAAAATAGAGATTATTAATAATATTTGCACTATCTAAGTTCTCTAGGGTTTTTTGTAAGGAAAACATCTTATAATCTATAAAAATCCCATATAAATATGAACTATACTTATTTAGCTCATGAATCTGGTCAACTTGGTCATCCCTTTGAGTTGGTCCTGGGGTAGAATTCTCAAGGATCATAGGCCCAGGACTTTTCGGGCTTGGGTAAAAGAAAGGGATCAAGGTTGTAATGAAGGCTTGCCAGCACCAGAGCCCCCAGTTAGGCCCTTTTCTCCATATCCCTTAAGCTTATCATTTAGGCTAACTCAGAATACCTATCTCCACGCACAATCAGCTAGGTTCTACTCCTGTAAGATGCAGTGTCACCAAGGTCAGGATTCAGCCCCTCCCCTTTAACAGCTGCCAAAAGCTGAGCCACGAGTTTGGCTGAGTGAAGCTCTTCTAATTTTGTTTCTCTGTTGGAACCTGCTGCTAGCTAGGTGCCATGTGATTCTTGCTTCCCTGATCCAAACTTCATTAAGAGCATGCAAGGGAAGAAATTAAAAATCCAGTGCTGGAACAGGAAAGAAAGCTTTGTCAAAGTAGAAAGAATTC
This sequence comes from Pseudochirops corinnae, assembly GCA_028646515.1. Classification (NCBI taxonomy): domain Eukaryota; kingdom Metazoa; phylum Chordata; class Mammalia; order Diprotodontia; family Pseudocheiridae; genus Pseudochirops; species Pseudochirops corinnae. The sequence goes on from CM053585.1 coordinate 212,802,240, forward strand.
AAATAAGATAGAAGGAAGAACTTCCTTTTGGTGGTTGGTAGATTATGTACCTAACCACTGCAGGAGGCTGTAATAGCTCCTTTAAGATTTTTAAAGGTATTCCTTAGAGATGAAGGCACACCAGGATTCTGACGATGTGACAGGTACCGTTAGGCATTTAAAATATAGATAGTAGGAAAGTTGTCTTAAAAATGTTTCTCTGTGTCAAATTATGTTTTTCCATTGGCTTTCATTATATAAAATTGAGTTATATTCCCAAGGGGGTAGGAGAGCCCCACTCCTCCAAAGGAATCAATGTGACTAATTCCGAACCCCACACAGTTCATTCCAAGAGCCCCACCCTTCTTTTTCTCCTTGTTGTCTTTCAAAGTTTTCGATCTTCAGCTACAGCCTTTCTCTGTGGGTTTTTAGACCATAGGAGAGGCAAGATGACATAATGAATAGAAAGATGGTAACCCTGGAGTCAGAAATTATTATTATTATTATTATTATGATTGCCATGGGATCACAGAAAGAAAGCTCGAAGAGACCCATTGGGGCATCTAGTCCAACCTCTTATTTTACAGATGAGGAGGGATACTGAGATCAGGGTAGTTGAGGCACTTGCCAAAGGATACAGCAAGACCTGCGTTCAAGTCCTGCCCCTGACATAGTATTGAGTGTTTGACTGAGAATAAGTCTCTCAATATTGGAGGTATTCTAGGAATGTAAGGTGCCAATCTTCATCGGTTGAGAAACTTCATTAAAGAGAACCTCTACATGCAAACAGGTTTGGTCCCTCCTCCCCCAAAAAAAGTTATTTTTTTTTATACTATCATCTCATACCATTTTATACTATCACCAGATATCATTTAAAAAATCTGTAACTTGGAGGTTCTGGCTTGAGGAAAACCAATTTTAATCCTCTACTTTCTCAATGCAGTGATTTGGAAGTATTCCAAAAAGGGCTGATTTGCAAGGAGGGATAACTATACTTAAAGGAAGAATATCATTCACTTCTGGACTTCTGAATCACCTTTCTCATTGTTCTTTCTAATGGCTGGTGCTTTCCATGATTCTCCCACTACTCCCAATCCCACTGTTCTGTTGCCCTACATAGAAATATGAGGTGACTTGTATCTCAGTACAAAGAAAGCTGGAGGATTCTTCTCGTCACTGGTTCAGAGATCCATGGGACCTGAAATTTTTCTTTCCTAGACTTGGAAAAGATAGCTTGGGAAGTTTTCCCATCATTTGAACTGGGCAGGAAAAGATGGGGTCCAAGAGAATGATCAAAAAGTCAGAATCTCTTTTCCACCCTTTTTTTTGGGCAGGGGGAGTGGAGGGAATGGAAAGAGGACGAATAGACAGACAGGGGAGCTGCTCTCCCCCAGGGTTTGGCGGAGAGTTAACTTTCCAGCCTGTTATGATTTGTAAAAGAGCTTAAAGGTAGAAAGGAAAATCCTTTCTTAGATTCAGCAGCTTTCACTAATCAGCTGCAACTCTAAATGTCACTGCTTGGCTGATTGTGCCGTCATGTTTCACCTCTTCCTATTATATCAGTGAGCTGGGCCCAGGAGACTAAAGGCAGGGTTAGTCTTCCACAGAGAGACAAAGTCAGAACCCAGGGTTCAGAGCACGAAAGCTTGTAAATCAAACTGTTAGCTTAATAGCATGTGCCATTATTCTAAACCAGTGGGGCTGAAACCAGCAGTCAGATGAAAATAGTCTATTTGTCCATACTTTAGTGACTGAATGACTATGTAATATCAGTAGTTGGTGGTGCTATGGAGGAGAGACAAAGTCTGTTGGGGGAAGAGGAGGTGTATAGGGATTTGGGCTTAGGCAGGCTGCCTTGGGTGCCTTAGACAGGTTCCCTTGCTGAAAGAGATCTAGGACCATTAGGTAAAATATTTCTAGACTTCAGAATTGGACTAGAGCAAGAATTCTTAACCTGGGGTCAGTGAACTTTATTTGAAAAAAATATTTTGTAACAGTATTTGAGCATAATTGGCTTTCTTTGTAACCCTTTGTATTTCATTTTATACATTTTAAAACATCATTCTGAGATGAATTCCATAGGCATTGCCAGACTGTCAAAAGCATCCAGTATACACACACGCACACAGACACAGACACACATACACACACACAGACACGTACATGCACACGCACATGCACACGTGCACACTCACACACATACTACTCCTAGTTCAAATCTTCTGTGCTCTGAAGTCCGTTTTACTTTGGGCATTCTACATTCAAAGACCTCTTCCAGCTTTAATATTCTGTGTTCTAAGACCCCTTCCATATTTTTTGGTATTCTATATTCTGTGGTCTTTTTCATTTGTAATAGCTTATGTTCAAAGGACGTTTTCAGGTCTGACATTCCATGAGTTCCATGATTCATAGCTGTGTGTGAGTAAGTATATGGAAGTAAGGAGAGCTCTGGAGGTCCCATAGCCTCATGGTGCATGGAGATAATGCCCAAATTTGATTTCTGTGTCTGACTGAGGTCAAATAAAAGGAAATGGGCTTTAATTGTAACAAATTACAGTTCAGTTAGACATGATGAAGACACTTTTTACTCTAAGGATAATCACACAGTGGAACAGGAGATACTTTTGACACTAAGGAAAATCACACAGTGGAACAGGAGCCTCTGTCCTAAGAGACCTTTATAAAAAGAATAAACCATATGGTTTGGAATGACTTGAGTGGCCTGCTGAGATCTGTCCTACAGAGGTTTATGCCAAGAGTGCTTGGAGTGGGGGATGCCTCTCACTCTGTCTTTAGGCCCAATGCCTCAGTATTACTCCCCTGTTGCCAGATAAGGTTGGTGTTTCCCAACCCTTTTCAGCCTATGACATACCAAAGATCTTGCCAAGAAACACTGGGATATCTGGGAATGGTGCTCATCCCACCCCACTCTGTCCAGCCCCCCACTGATCCAGCCACCTGTCCATTCTATAGTCATAGGATGCTTAGTACTGAAAGGGACCTTAGAAATCATCTAGTCCAATGGCCTTACTTTACATATGGAGTAAAATAAGACTTAGTGAGGAGTTGTGACTTGTCCAAGATCACACAGCTAGTCAGTAGCCAGATCCAGGGTAAAATGCAAGAATCCCATTCACTGGTCAAGGGTTTTTGGTACCATATATTCCCTACTTCTGAGCACATGGACAACCCCATGAACATATCAGCCCTTTTCTTCTCTTTCTCCACCCCAGTCATCTCCCATAGTTTCCAGGCAGACATTTGTGAAAGAAAGTGATACTGAACACAGTTGGGGAAAATCTACAAAGGGCCCATCACATTGCATCGTAATCAACAGAAAACAATGAATTCTTTCCCCAAAATCCTTTGATCTGAGATGACAGGTCCTGAGCTGACTTTTGGCCCTGGGTTTTACCACTTTTATAAATCCCTATTCTCACTCCCCCTTTCCTTAATACCTTCACATTCAGAGAACTTTTTTTTCCAGTGAAGTTTTAAAAATTGTATTTCATCTTATTTTCAAGTAAAGATCTGCCTTTTCTCCTTCTTTCCTTCCCTCCACCCCACTGAAAAAGCAAGAAAAACAAAACCCCTGTTACAAACATGTATGATAGTCAAGCAAAATAAATTCCTGTATTGGCTATGTCCAGAAAAATATGTCTCAATCTTCAGTCTTAAATCCATCATCCCTCCATCAGGAGAAACTCATGTTTCATCATGAAGCCTCCTCTCTAGTGAAGTTGTACATCAGAGCAACTCTAGCCCTACCTTTCTACTCCTACTGGTCCTTACAGTATGGATAAAGGGATGAAAAACATGGGTTAAGTATTTACTATGTGCCAACCCTTGTATAAATGCTGGGGTTATAAATTCTGATAATATAGGTCCACTAGAGGACTACAGTCAGTTGTAGAGAAAGAGAGAAAGTCTCAAATCTGTCCATACCTCTGCTTGTTCTGGAGGCAGGTGGAGGAGTGAGGCTTGGCAAGAATGAGTTCCAGAGAGGGCTTGTTTATTCTCCATGCATTAGTCTCTCCCACCTCAGACACAAGAGAGACTCCTGGGCAGAACTAGGGGCAGGGGTGGGAGCAGGTGGTAGATTCTTTCAGAGAAATATCACCATTTATAGGCTCACTGAGTTTTTGGAGAAGCAAGTTTGCTAACTTGTGTTGACCCAACAGAATGAACGTGCTCCCCGCGCCCCTGCCTGCCGCTTTTCTGTGTGAAAGGTGTTTAATTATTTCTGACAGAGTTCAGTTTCGACATCTGTTCATGAGGGGGGAGAGTCCATTTAGGTTATCCATCATTGTGACAGGTTTAACTTTTTTGGAAAAGATTTTTTTCCCGTCATAATGGGGATGGGGGATTGGGAGTAAGAAGAAGGGGAAGGGGGGAAGAGGAGGAGAAAGAGGTTGGGGGAAGGGGGCAGAGTTGGGGGATAAGGGAGAAAGTGGTCTGCAGGAAGAGTACAAAGCTCCTGCTAATACTCCAATCATACAGGCAAAGCCAATACCAATCCTGTTGAAAGAGGGATGGGAAAAAAAAGGGTCCTTGGGCTACACTACTCCTGGGCTAATTCACTTACAATAGCGAAGCCTTTACCCACTGTAACTGAGAAAAAGAGAGAGGGATAAATATTCCCAGGAGCCATTGTTTCTCTGAAAGCACTCACAGTCCCCAAAGTTGCTCCCAAATCTGTTTAATGGCTAAATGAATGACAGTTGGCAGTGGAGCTGGGGGAGCTGTATGAGGTGCCAAGAAGAGGCTGCGGGCAGGAGCATGTTCGGGCTGTGGAAGCAGAACTCAGTCCATCTCTAGAGTTCTTTAAACGTGGTACACCCTCATTCTGAGATGTTTTCATAGGTGGAGTAAGCACAAGGAGAGTTCTTATGATTCCTTGAGCCTATAAATCAAAATAAACATTTCTACCATCCTAACTATTTTGGCTACAAGATCATGGTTAAAAAAAAAAAAAAGCATCTGACAAGACTCCAGTAGTCCTGGTCCCAGCTTTGCCTTTCATTCTCAGTGTAGCCTTAGGCAAATCATTTGATTTCCCTGGTCTTAGTTTCCTCAGATTGAAAAATGGGATATCAGTCACTCTCTGCTTTGTTTACTGCTTGGGGTGGGGAGGGAAAGTGGTATTGTGAAGATAAAATGAGATAATGTATTTAGAAAAAAAATTTTTTTAATGATATATAAATGCTAAAGTTACCATTACAATGTAGTTGTTGGCTGAATAGAAGCCAAAAACTAGAGTAAGAACACCTGCATCAAAAACTATGCATTTCCTAAGTCCAGATTGGATGCTATTCTGATTTTCTCTGAGATAAAAACATTCAAAAGAAAATTATATTTTAAAAGTGGATGTCCATTCCTTTATGTATTCATGCATGCCTTCAAGAATTATTAACTGAGACTCTTACTACATGCAAGGGTTTGGGAAGTCTTTCCCAGAGGATAAGCAGAGGGACTATTTAATTTCTTTTGTTGGGGAGAAAATAATCTGAAACCATATTGAATATTAGTTCCATTGCTATGTATGTGTACCAGATCATGGTTGTGGATCATGGAGTGGATGGAGGGGCTCTCACAGTGGGAAAGTAGGGAGGGAAGTTAAAGTTGGAAGTTAGGGAAGGATTAAAGGCATCTTACTCTGGTTGAGAAACCGTTTCTAGCCAGAGCACTCCAGATGGATCAGTCCTCCAAAATGCAGGTGGAAAACCAGAGGAAAGAGAGAAAAGGATGTCAGAAAGAGAGGCCAGGAAGGAGATTGTGGAAGGTATAAAATCTCTGTGTATGTGAGAAAGAGGAATGATTGGTAGTTTTCTTGAAAATGAAAAAAAAAATCGAGAAAGACAGAGACTGAAAAACGGGTAGTGATGTAAAGGTCTAGGGTGAGAGGAGATTTAAAACGGCTGCTCCCCCCTCCCCGTATCTCGTGTGACTTCCACAATCTGTTCAACAGCGATCGGTCATGTTCTTTCCTTGACACTACCTGCAGCAGTGGCTCTGTGCTGACAGGCAGCTGGGGGAGATGATCAGTGACATATGCTAATGGATCTGACTTAGGCAGGACATAAGAGGAAAACATCAAGGTGGAGTAAAACAGATTTCTCCCGTGAAACTCTGCATCTTGTTCAAGTGCATTAGCTTCAGGAAGCCACCATCTCTCTTCATTGCTTAAATTGCAGTTTAGCTCAACAGAACAGCCTCCTGTTCTCAGCCCACAATGAGGGCTGGGAAAGATTGCTGCTGCCTACCATTTCACCGGCACCAAATCAGGCTGGGACTTTTGCAAACCATGGAGCCATTGCCTGGTACCCCAAGATTGTTGCCTTTACTCTAGGTGATACCTCTAACTCTTAACTGGTATCTTATTTTTCCTGATGTTTAACCTCCCACCAGCAATTGGTTAGGATGCATGTGCTCCCACAAGAGGACAAGAAGTTGAGTTTAATACAAGGAACCATTGCCTGAGCATGAAATCTTAACTGTGATACTTATCTGGACCAATTTAGGTGAGTTTTGTGAACTCACATCAAAATCTAGTGACCATGGGTTCTCACCTCCACGGGGACACTGACAGGCAGGCTCTTTAGAGCATCAGCAAATGTGTGAGCTTTCCGGAAACATAACTCCAGGGCAAGGCAAAAAGCCTTCTTGACTCAAATGAACCCATCACTGTCTGGAGGTTTCCCCGAGAGGTGGAATAGCAGGGCCTCTCCTTTATAGCAGACCTATCCCTTTCCAACATTGAGTAGGCCACAGTCTGCAGTGAAGGAGCAGTGGGCACTTAATGAATGCTGCCTGTTGTTGCCGTAAGGCAATTGTTTATAACTCAGTGAAAATTACACTTAGGAATGAATGAGGTAAGAAATGGCAAGTGGCATTTTGCTCTAGCTGAGCCTGGCCAAGAGAGGAAACATACCAGAGCCATAACTGGCATGGAGTGAACAAGGCTTTATCACAGGGCACCAATATCAGGGTGGGGCATGCTTCTTCCCCACATCAAACCCAGTCATTGTACCTTGCCTTGCACAGGCCTGTTTTATGTCCTCTACATTTTCTGAGGCCGACTGAAATCCTTTGACAGGCCTTACGTTGTGCAGGCCTGCCTTGTGGTCTTCCCTGACCCATATTAGCCACTGCCGCCCCCGGCACCTATCACTATGATATCTTTCTCTGTCCCACCTTCCTAGAGTTTGAGGGCCAGAGCACAATCATGGTCATACTCTCCTTTTTGACGCTTCACATCCAATTGTTTTTGTTACCACTCTAAGATCTACTGACCTTTTGAAAGTGGGGCATATGCCAAAGAGGGTCCAGTTTCACTGGTGGTTTATACTTCCTCAGCTGACAGGCTCTCGTCTCATAGAACCTCCCAAGGGTGACCTAGGAGAAAGTAAATTGGGAAGGAATGATGAGCCATTCTTGGAAAGAGTACTGGTTGCCTAGAGAAGAAGCCAGATGTGATGGAAAGGGTCCAGGTCTGAGAACTGAGAGACCAGGGTTCTAGTCACTAAATCACTGGGTCACTTCACTTTTCTAAAAATCAGTTTCCTTTCTGTGCCATAGCTGTGCTACCTAAATTACAAGATTATTTTGAAGCTGAGATGGAATTCAGGCAATTTGAAAAAAATAAAAGCATTTGAACAAGGTAAGGGATTATTATTATTGTAGTGTTACAAAACTGATTCATCCTTATCTCAGGAATTCTGTTTGTTTTTGTTTTTTTAATAAATCCAGGGTTGTTTTTATTGGGTTAGCATCAGATTTTAACAGATAGCATGTTCTTACTGGGTCCTTCCTATGGAAAAGGAAGATAGGAATCACTGTTTTGGGGATAGTCCTTTCAAAGCAGGCAGCTGTCCATACACTCAGGGTGCCAAGAAAGGCCCCATACCCAAAAGAGTACCCTACCTCATGTCTAAAACTGCATGACTTGAGCTTCCCTGCTTTAGTCTAAGGTGAAATACTCTCTGTTAAAAAGCAAACTTTATCAGTCACTTATACCTTAGTGCAGGGTTGGCAATATTTCAAAAGTAGAGTTCCAAAGGAGTGTTTTGTTTCCTTGGTTTGGGGGTAGGAAAGCTATGGCAGAAAGTGGGGGGGGAAGGTTGGTGACTGGGAAGGTCCCCTATGCTCAAATGATACACTCTACCCATTAGATATTCATTGGGTTAACAAGCTCTTCTTTTAAAACGCAATTATTATCTGGGATTGTTCAAGCTTATTAATCATTCATACCTTAATGTGAATTACTTTAATCAAGTAACCAGATTATTTTTCCCTTAAACACCCACTCTGAGAGAATGGAAATTTTAGTTGAGGGAAGGGAGTAGATAAACTTAGGATAATGGAATTCTTCAGCAGGCAAGCTTAGGTATCAGACTTTGGACAGTGAGTCAATTAGTCAATGGAAGTTTTATTGTCAATGAGTTTCAGAAAATGTATTTAAGAAAAGATTTGGATAAGAGGGCAAGGGAGAATAAAGGACACTAAATTCCTGAGCAGAGTGGGGATTTTAGATTTAGAGCTGTGAGGTACTCTAGAGATACCTTGTAGCAGCCAGGTGGCACAGTGGATAGAGCCCTGGATCTGGAACCAAGAAGACAAGAGACAGGAGTTAATTTCAGAGCTTGTGTTTTCCAGAATGCCACTGAAAGGGAAAGCCACAGTCTCACATGAGAAGACTAAGGGTGCCAAAGACAGTAATTCAGGGTTTGCAGAAGACTGGCCCTGGATAGCTCAGTGGTTTGGGAGTGGTATCAGACAATGGGGTAAGGATGGGGTATGATGGGGAGGATGAACAGTGGCCTATCCCCTATCTCTGGGGAACCTTGTTTAGTGATGTAGTATCCTGGGAGAGAGCATCTAACTTTGAAACAGCCCCTTGGATAACTCCAGCCCACATGACCACTTCCCCTCCTGCCAAGCAGCAGCACTAATTGTTTCATATAATTTGGTACTTGTTTATATTAGATTTAGTTCTTTATTGTATAAACTCTTTGTGGGTGTAATGGTAATGTATTTTTGCTTAATGAGAAGATCTTTCCCATCCATTAACAGGCCCATGTGACCTGCTTGAGTGGCATGGAAGCCTGAGTAACATGAGTCTGTGGTGGGAGGAGCTTGCTGAATGGGTGGAATAGGAAGGGGTGGAGCAGGAAGGGTGGAGCAGGAAGAAGCAGAACTGGAGCAGAGCCCAGAGGAAGCTCATCAGAGCAATTAGAGCTGAGGAAGAAAGAGAAAGCAGGCAGCAAGCTATCAGTGTTCCTTTGTAGGAAGGCCCTAGCAGGGGGAAGGCTTGGGGATGGTGGTGCCCCCTGCAGTGTTCTTGTGTATAGATTTCCTTGTTGCTATGATAGATTTGACTTTCTGGTGTTGGGATTTTGCTTTCTGGTGTTTGAATAAATGTTTTGGTTCTGTCTTCCATGAGTAAAGTCTGTATATTTTGTTGGCATATTCATAGCCACTGTAGGTACTGTGAATAACATGTTGGTGCTACAGTGGGCAAGAATGAAGTCTGATACTTCTTTTCCTCTCCCACAATACAGTCAATCGATAATAATTTCTGTGATATTGAATAGTATTGTTGTTCAGTTATTTTCAGTCATGTCTGACCGTCTGTTTTCCTATTTGGAGTTTTCTTGGCAAAGATACTGGAATGGTTTGCCATTTCCTTTTCCAGTTCATTTTACAAATGAGGAAACTGAGGTAAACAGGGTTATATGACTTGCCCAGGTCACACAGCTAATAAGTGTCTGAGGCCAAATTTGAGCCCTAGTCTTCTGACTCCAGGCCCAGCACTCTATTCACTGCTCCATGTAGCTTTCCCAAATGGTGGTGGGTATTTTTTTTAATGTTTTTAAATATTATTTTCTAATTGTTTCTTATGGGTAAGTCTTTTTTTTTCTAAAAGATTACAAGCTCCTTGAGGGCAGGGGCCCTTCACATACTTCTATCTCTGTCTAAGCCCTTTCTCAGGTTATGGGCACATAGCATAACCATTTAATAAATACTTGTTAAGATTGTAAGATTTAAGGCAGGAAGGGATGGTAGAAATTAATCCTATCCTCTAATTTTGTGAAATTCCAGAAAGAATATGATTGAAGTCTGGAAACCCTGTGTCCAAATACTGTTTCAGACACTTACTAGCTGCATGATCATGGACAAGGAAGGAAAAAAGGAAGGAAGGAAGAGAGAGAGGGAGGGAGCAAGGGAGAAAGAGAGGAAGGGGGAGAGGGAAGGAAACAAATTAAGTGTCTATAGGTACTGTGCTAAGTACTTTACAAATATTAATTATCTCATTTGATCCTCACAACAACCCTGGGAGATATGCACTAGCCCCATTTTAAAAAACCTCTCAGACTCATTACCATCTGTGTAATATCAGTAGGATTTTAGGATCATAGATCTAGAATAGGAAGGGATCTTAGAGTCAATTGAATACAATCCCCTTACTTCACAGATGAGGAAACTGAGGCATAGAGAGGTTAAGTGGCTTATCCATTTAGAGGCAACTAGGTGGCATAATGGATAGAGCTGGGGACCTCAACTTAAGTTAAAATCTGGCCTCTGACACTAAATAGCCCTGTGACCTTGGGCAAAAAATTTAGCCTCTGTCTGCCTCAGTTTTCTTATTTTAAAATGGAGATTAGGTCATATCCCTCTTTCCATTTGGAATATGCCCTCCCTGCCTTTATCCCTGTCACATGTTCAAGAAGGTAATAGATCATCACCATGAGTCTGTCCATAGATGACTTGCACATACTTTGGATGGATAGATGGTCCTCTGTGGTTGCAAGAGTATAATTGTGTAACTTCAGCCAGGAATGAGTTTAGCAGCAACTGTTTTCTCCTAATGTTTTCTCCTCAGATTCACCTGAAATTGTCTTTGGGACAATGCCATTCTAAAGTCCTTATTCCAGCCTAATAATCTCTGCTTAAAGGTCCTTCTTTGATGACCTTTAATTCGCTCCTGAGAACAAATACATGTGACTATTTCACCAGTTTGTCCAAAATGCTCCCCACTTCTACCATGCCCCTTTCCCTCCAGCTTGGATTAAATGAGTTAAGGTGTTTTCCTTTGAGTGACCACTTGTTGGGAATGCTATAAAAGGGAGTCATTCATTGGACAAGGAGTTGAACAAGATTACCACTGAAGTCCCTTCTGACTCTAGGAGTCTACTCTAAACTCTGTATAAAAGTTTAAAGAAAACCACAACATTTGTCGCAAGGATTGTTTTCTCTTTGTATTTGGGGAGGGGGTGGGGGAAAAAAGAAGAAGGAGGAGGAGGAGGAGGAGGGGAGGAAGAGAAGGATCATTGAAACATTTTCTTGAATGCCCAAAAGAGAATTGAGTAAAGTTCAGAATGAAACACAGGCAAGCAGAATAGCTTTAAAAATATGTTGAATTTAATATATACTTTTTAGAAAAACAACCTATACATAGTAGAGATTCACATTTTCAAATATGATCCTCTTTTTCTGTTCTACTTTGAATATGGAAATGTCATTTTTCTTTGTTTGGGTATTTGTTAAATTCAGAATAAAAACAAAAAAATTTAAAAGCATTGCAACAATGTTCTGGCTCACTTTTGTGGAATTCTTTTTTTTTTTGGAGGGCAATTGGGGCTAAATGACTTGCCCAAAGTCACATGTCTAGTAAGTGTTAAGTGTCTGAGGCCGATATTTGAACTCAGGTCCTCCTGACTCCAGGGCCCATGCTCTATTCACTGCACCACCTAGCAGCCCCTTTATGTGGAATTCTTAGATTGCAGTATTATGCTATATCATTCCTGACTTAGAGCCAGATGATAAAGGGCTATTTATGAGTGGGGAAAAGAAGGTAAAAAAAATCATTTATCAAGTGTCTGCTGTGTGCCAGACACTTTATAAATATTATCTCATTTGATCCCAACAACAACTCAGTGAGGCGTCTGTTTGTTATTATCCTCATGTGCTTTTATTGTACTCATTTGACAGTTGAGGAAACTGAGGCAGACAAAGTTTATGTGACTGAATTGCCAAGGATAACAAAGCTAGTAAGTATCTAAGGCCAAATTTGAACTTAGGTCTTCCTGATTCCAGGCCCAGGGCTCTATTCACTTCATCACTAGCTGCACAATTTATGAGGCCACAATAACATATATGTAGAATATTCAATGTTAGAAAACACTTATTCTACTTCTTTATTTTACACCTGGAAAAAGCACAGGAAGAGGAAGTGACTTGCTCAGATTCACACAACCACTTAGGAACAGAATCAGACTGATGGCACCTCCCCCTTACCTCCCATCCCAACATTGTTTTTCTATTTAGATACCTACATTGTAAAACTGAGAGAAGCTTGATGGAAGGTTATCTCAGTGGGAGACTAGGAAATCAGTCCTAAGCAGGTATCCATGGATTTCTAACACATCAGTCTTGGTAGCCATAAAATAACTGCTAATTAAAAAAACTGGGCTTTTGCATTTAAGTTGTAAAACATAGTTTGTAATGACAATCACCCCATTGAAACTGGTCATTACCACATTAACTTGACTCTTCCTTGAGCCATTAACTAATAAACTAGTCATTGGCTGCTCTAAAATGTTATTATGGTATTCCATTCTTTAATGGGCTGGCTTTTCAGACTCCTGAGGGCTAGCATTAGATAGAAAAAGCCAAGGAACAGAGACAGTAGACTTATTCTCATGCTGTTCAATATGTCCACTGGGGTGAAATAATCTTCTGTTCAGCTGAATTGGTTAGTTTTTGAGGTTTGAGGCTTGCTAGCTGCTGAATTTTGTGTTGTCTCTTTTTAGAACTTCAGAGAACATTCTTTGAGGAGCACTACCTTCTCTTCATATTCTCACCATATTCCAAGAACATTAAATACATTTTTTGTTAAGCAATGGAGCTCTGTCTTAACTAAGCAGGGATGTGGGATCCTTTTTTTTTTTTTTTTTTTTGCTTTTTGGAGGGCAATTGGGGTTAAGTGATTTGCCCAAGGTCACAAGGCTAATTTTTGTGTTAAGTGTCTGCGGTCAGATTTGAACTCAGGTTCTCCTGACTCCAGAGCCAGTGCTCTATTTACTGCACCACCTAGCTGCCCCAGTGTGGGGTCTTTCTAATCAAAGAGAAAAAGGATATGGTTAGAACATCAGTGAAAACTTGTATGAATAGTAGACATGGGTCACCGATAGATGATAGAAGGATTCAATTTCCCACAATGCTTTTTTGGTCCAAGGTATAGACACTGATTGGCAGGAAGTACTTAGAGGAAAGAAGGTAGCCATTGTAGAGGTATTAGGGGCTCCCAAATGATGATGGTAAGGAAGAAGAGGTGAGAGCTATTGGGCAAGTGCCCAGGATTCCTGAGATGAGCAAGGTTACTTACTTCATAAGCTGTCATGATCTGATGGTGCCATTTAAAGGCCTGTAAGGACCAGAAGAAGGGAGAGATGGGATGTAGATTGTGTACTTGGGGTGGGGTGCCAGAAAAAGGGCTCAATCAGAACCCATAAGAAGAAGGAGAGTATCAAGATGCAGATGCCATCTTCCATAAATTTCCAACAGTACTCATATTCCTGGGACTTCTGCTATCGCTACTGTGAATTTTATTTATATGAGGTTGAGGGAACTGGCACTGTTCCTTTGATTATGGGACTTGGGTATGAGCCGGTTTCTGTTCATTACATTTTGTAATGAGAGTCAGCATGACATAATGGATAGAGAATCAGCCTCAAAGTCAGGAAGATCTGGCTAGGTTCACATCCTATCTCTGATATAAACTGACTGTGTGACCTTAGGCAAGTCACTTATCAGATGCCCCAGAAACTCTCTAAGACTATAAGTTTCAGAACTGTTGCAGTCTTGCCTTGATGGAGGGAGTTTCTTCACTGTGAGCTGCTTATGTCAAAGAGATCATAGATATTGATAAAATAATTTTGAATAAATATGCTTTATGTTCATATGTTACTAGGAGTTTATTGTTCTAGGCAATGAACATCAACTAGGAGAGAGCTTTAAAGGAACCAAATTTAAAGGTTCCCATGGATTAGTTCTGGATAGAAGCAAAATTGAACCATACTGATGTTAACAGAGAGAAGTTCTCCCAATTTTAACTTGGTTCATATGTAAAGAGGAGGGTAATTTAGGAGTCTCACTGAGCAGTGCAGGTATAGCCCTTCTAAGCCATGGGTTACATGGAGAAATGTGAGGATCATTATCATTAATTTGAACTAAATGCAGAGAAGCTTAGTTTGAATTACTGAGAGATCTGAATTGCAGAATTTTTAAAGAAAGAAATTCCATTTATTACTTTCATAGATCCACAATAACTTTAGCTAGTGACAACAACAAAGTACTAAAGACCCTGCTCAGGCAGTCTGGCGAAGTCTATGGATCCCTTCTCAGAATAATATTAACAAATGTTAAATTTCAGTTGGTCAGTCAGTCAGTCAATAGACTTTTATTTAGTACCTACTATGTGGTAGGCACTAAGCATTAGAGATACAAAGAAGAGGAGGAGGGCGGAGCCAAGATGGAGGCGTAGGAGCAGCAAGAAATCGCAGCTCCGACACAGCCACATCAAATACCCAAAAAATATGACTCTAAACAAATTCTAGGTCTCTAAAACACATACAGATATATTTCTTCCTGAAGGCAGCTCAGCTCAACATGACCATTTTAACTCTGAGAGCAGAAACCAGCCCGGCCTGAAACGGCGGCTTTTGCCCTGGGGGTGGTTGGACAAGCAAAGCCCCACCTCAGCTGGAGCTTCAGGAGAGCGGATCTGTGGCAGCTGTGGCAGTATCCAGAATTATCCAGCCATAAGAAAAAAGGATTCAGGTTAGTGGAACTTGGCTAAAAACCGGGGAAGAAAAGCAGGTCTGGCCAAGCCGCCTCCAGGGCAAAGAAGCGGGAAGCGGAGGTTCTGCACCTGCCTCCACATTGCCGATTCAGAGCTCCCAGCCTGTAGACAGCAGGGGAGCCAAAGGATCGTTCAGAGGCCAAGTGCTCTCGCGTTGAGCGGCCTGGATCCGGATTATGGTCTTGGGTGGTGGTCCTGGGGTTTTTTTTTCAGTGAGCCGGAGCTGGGGAGGGCCCCAGCAGCCTCCTAAAAGCCCCAGCAGCTGGGAAAACCCCAGCAATTTGGGACAGAGCTGTTCCCTCTGGAAGCAGAGTTCCACAGAACTAAAAAAAAAAAAAAACCATTGAATGGTGACCATGAATAAGCATAGGAAGCAAAGTAAGAACAGCAACCAAACCCTAGATTCCTTCTTTGGGGAAAAGAAGGAACAAAGCAGGGAAAGGGAGGAAGACAACGCAGTCAGAACTCCCACACCAAAAGCTTCCAAGAAACACGAAGATTGCCGAAAAGCTAGAGAACAGCTGAAAAAAGATTTTGAAAACCAAATGAGAGAAGTGGAAGAAAAATTGGGAAGAGAAATAAGAATGATGCAAGAAAATCATGAAAAGAGAGTCA
>CM053585.1:212817796-212828419 GCA_028646515.1 Pseudochirops corinnae
GAGCTGATAAGCTAATAACGGAGGAGACAACATGCAACCAACTATGCAAAAACAAAATATATACAGGATAAATTGGAGATGGGCAATAGGAGGAAGACATGAACATTAAGAGAGATCAGGAAAAGCTTCTTAAAGAATATGGGATTGGGGGGGGAGGGGCTAGGTGGCGTAGTGAATAGAGCACCGATCCTGAGTCAGGGGGACCTGAGTTCAAATCCGACCTCAGACACTCCACACACTTACTAGCTGTGTGACCTTGGACAAGTCACTTAACCCCAGTTGCTCACTTTTCCCCTCTCCAAAAAAATATGCCCGTCTGGTGATGGAGTGTCTTGTGTGAGGAGCAGTTAGGAGCCAGTATCACTAGATCACAGAGTATGCAAAGGGGAGTAAGGTCTAAGAAGGCTAGAAAGGGAGGGAGGGACAAAGTTGTCAAAGTTTCTGAAAGTCAAACAGAGGATTTCATATTTGATCTGAGATGTGATAGGGATCCACTAAAATTTATTTAAAAAAAAAAACCAGGAAGGAGGGTGACCTGGTCAGTTCTGAGCATTAAGAAGAGTAATTTGATAGTTGGAGTGGAGAGTAATTGGAGAGGCAGAGAGACCAATCATTAGGCTATTGCAATAGCCCAGGGGTGAAATGATGAGGGTCTGTATCAGGGTGGTGGCAACATCAGAGAGAAGGGGACATATACAAGAGATGCCATAATGTTAAAAATCAATAGGACTTGGTAATGGATTGGATATGGGACTAAGAAAGAGTGAGGAATCAAGGATTACACCTGGGTTGTAAGCCTGGGTGACTAAGAGGATGGTAGTAGCCTCAATAAAAATAGGGAAGTTCAGAATTAGGGAGGGTTTTGGGGAGATACAATGAGTTCAATTTTCTATATTGAGTCTAAGATGTCTAATAGGTAGATGAAAATACAAATCTGAAGATCAGAAGAGAGGCGAGATAGGAGAATCATTGGCATAGAGATGATATTTAAAACCATGTGAAAGCGTATAGAGGAAGAAGAGAAGAGGGCTCAGGACAGAGTCCTCAGGGATACCTACCTTCAGTGGGCATGGCCTCCGTGAAGATCCAACAAAGGAAACTGAGAAATCGGAGAGTTGGCATAGGTAGTGTTTTCATCAGTACTTCAGAAGAGAAAGGCAAACGTGGGGAGTGTCCAGTTGGTTAAGAAGATGAAGTTTGGGGATAAGAACTCACTATTTGACAAAAACTGCTGGGAAAACTGGAAAATAACATAGCAAAAACTGGGCATAGACCAATATTTTACACTGTATACCAAAATAAAGTTTAAATGGGTTCATGATGTAGGTATAAAGGCTGATACTGTAAGCAATCTGGGAAAGCAAGGAATAGTTTACTTGTCAGATTTATGGAGAAGGGAAGATTTTATGACCAAACAAGAGATAGAGAGAATTATGAAATGCAAAATGGATAATTTTGATTACATTAAACTGAAAAGTTTTTGTACAAATAAAGCCCATGTAACCAAGATTAGGAGGGAAGTGGAAAATTGAGAAAGAATTTTTATAACCAGTGTCTCTGACAAAGGCCTCATTTCTAAAATATACAGAGAACTGAGTCAAATCTACAAGAATACAAGTCATTCCCCAACTGATAAATGGTCAAAGGAAAGGAATAGACAGTTTTCAGAGGAATAAATTAAAGATATCTATAAGCATATGAAAAAAATGTTCTAAATCACTATTGATTAGAGAAATGTAAATAAAAACAATTCTGAGATACCACATCACATCTATCAGATTGGCTAACATAACAAAATAGGAAAATAATAAATGTTGGAGAAGATGTGGGAAAAATGGAGCATTAATACATTGTTGATGGAGTTGTAAATTGATCCAACCATTCTGGAGAGCAATCTGGAACTATGCCCCAAGGGCTATAAAAAAAGTATATACCCTTTGACCCAGCAATACCACTTCTAGGGCTGTATCCCAAAGAGATCAGTCAGTGGGAAAGAGAAGTGGGAAAATGACCTGTATGTACAAAAAATATGTACAAAAATTTCCAAAGAATTGGAAATTGAGGGGATGTCCATCAATTGGGGAATGGCTAAACAAGTTGTGGTATATGAATGTAATGGAATACTATTGCACTATAAGAAATGAGGAGCAGAAGGACTTCCTAATAACATGGAGAGACTTATATAAACTGATGCTGAGTGAGGAGAGCAGAACCAGGGGAACTTTGTACACAATTACAGACACAACATTTGTGTGATGACTAACTTTGATAGACTGGACTCCTTTCAGCAATGCAAG
This sequence comes from Pseudochirops corinnae, assembly GCA_028646515.1. NCBI lineage: Eukaryota > Metazoa > Chordata > Mammalia > Diprotodontia > Pseudocheiridae > Pseudochirops > Pseudochirops corinnae. The sequence goes on from CM053585.1 coordinate 212,820,094, forward strand.
GTTATAAGCCAACTCCAAAAAACTCATGATGGAAAAGGCTATGCACATCCAGAGAAAGAACTACAGAGTCTAAATACAGATTGAAGCAAACTACTTGCTCTCTCTCTTTTTTTGTTTTGTTTTGTTTTGTTTCTCCTTTCTCATCGTTCACTCCGTTGGTTATAATCCTTCTTTACAACTTGACTAATGTTTAATGTGACAGTATTTGTAGATCCTATATTTGATTACATGCTGCCATGGTGGGGAGGGGGGAGTAAAGAGAGGGGGAGAAAATTTGAAACTCAAGGGATTGTGGAACTGAATGTTATAAACTAAAAGTAAATAAATAATTTTTTTTAAAAAAAAAGAAGATGAAGTTTGAGAAGAGAATTTGGATTTCTAGATAAAAGTTTAAAATATAGGAATGATAGACTCTTGGCCAGGGATGGAGTATACTCAACAAAGCAGGGCTGGTAATAATGTATTTGACTAGAATCTTACAAATCTAATCAGGAGCTTTAAATTAGAAGAGAAGGAGTAGGGAGAAAATTGCCTGTGTAGTCATTATGCCAAGAAAGATAGCTAAAATGTAGGAGGAAAAAAATAGCAATAAAGATGCTCAGAAACTCGCAGGAGATAAAAATCCAAGAAATGAGCCAACAACAAAACTCATGGCATCAGATGTCTATGAATAAATGGTCAAAATGGGCTACAAGTAAGGTGAACTAAAGAAACATGTAATATTATGAAAAAATTCGACAGGGGAAGTCAGCTCAGCAAGTATGAGAAGCTCTCAGGACTGAAATTCTGAAAATACAAATGAAAGCAATTACAAAGAGAAGGAAAGAAAGAAGTATTCAAAGGACATATTGGAAACACAGGAAACTCACTGACCAGATTAGACCAGACATTCACAAAAGACAGAAGGCAATGGGATGAACAGGCAGTTAGGTGGCACAGTGGATAGAGTTCTAGGCCTGGAATCAGGAAGACCTGAGTTCAAATCCAGCCTCAGATACTTACTAGCTATGCGACCCTGGGCAAGTCACTTAACCCTGTTTGCCTCAATTTACTTATCTGTAAAATGACCTGGAGAAGGAAATGGCAAACCACTCCAGTATCTTTGCCGAGAAAACCCAAAATGGGGTGACAGAGAGTCAGATATGACTGAAAAATGACTTAGCAAAATCGAGGTTTCAATGTCACAGTGCAAGGTATTATTATCTTTAGAGAAGCCTACTTTGGAATCTGTGATACAGCAAAATGTATGCCCTTCCACCCCCAGCCTAAGAACACTCATATTGTGACAAGTTGGACGATTGCACAGTGACTGCGATAGGAGGTGTGATCTCCTATGCCTACAATAGATACAGTAAGGTGAAAATGGTGATGCAATTTGGGCACAGAGGAGTTAATATCACGTCCATTGGGACAACTGACTGCTGGAGGAAGATTGCTAAAGGCAGGGAAGGTGAGGCGTTCTCTCGGGGTGCCTGGTGCATTGTTTTTAAGAAGCATAAGTGGAGCTTTCATGCCTGTCCTGTATGATGAATTGAAGACAGCAATTTAAATATTCTAACTAAAAATGGAAATGGTGACCATAGACCATGTAGAATACTTTGCCAAACTTAGCATTTTGAACCACTGATCTTCAAGAAATTCCTGTTGTCTTTTTCTTCAAGCTATATCATGTTTGTAGAGGAAGCAGGAAAAGTTCTTGAAAAGGGGGGCTCATTTATTGTGATCTATTATTCACACAATGGAACCTGATGATTTGGTATATTGATTCTATCGGGTTTGGGAAAATAACAATTACCATGGGTCCAAGGAAGTAGATCAACTTAAACCGTCAAGTTTAAATACTCACTGGTAAACCACAAGTTTATGTTTAAATATTTACTTTTTTATTTTTTAAAATGTCTCCAATTTGTACTTAAGCACTATAACATACTATTTTGCACGGCTGAACATTTGGCAGTTATGATGATGTGTGTGGGGCATTCTGCTGTAAAATGGCATGTACACAGAACACTTTAAGACTCCTGATATAATAACTGGCTTATCCAACGTGGTTTGCTTGTGATAGATTTTGGGTTCATGAACACAATAAAGGTACTGAATTTATATTCATCCTAATAATACAAAATGGGTGCTGAATTCAGTAAAACATATGTTAAGATTTATCAAAAATAAATTGTACTTATAGTATTCCCTGCCTAATATCCAAATCCAAAGAAGCCATGATAGGTTTATGGAAGGAGTGTTGGCTTTTTATCTCTCCTGCTGCCCTTGAGCTACACAGATTCTTTTAGACCCCAATTCAGAAATGCATTCCAAACAGCATCTTTTATAGACAAAGACACCAAAAACCAAAGAAATGAAATGGTTCCTCTACGGACACACAACAAATAAGCGACAAAGGGGCGGCTAGGTGGCTCAGTGAATAGAGTGCTGGCCCTGGAGTCAGGAGAACCTGAGTTCAAATTTGACCTCAGACACTTGACACATACTAGCTGTGTGACCTTGGGCAAGTCACTTAACACCAATTGCCTTGACCTCTCCCTCTGAAACCCTCCCCTCAATAACACCCCAAATAAGCAACAGAGTCAGAACCAGGGCTCAAATCTAGTGCATCCTACAGAAGATCTCAACGGTACCATGAATATAAGTGAAGCTTTGTAACACACGGAGTATTATGTAATAAAGAGCTACTTTGGTGTAATGAGATCATATACAGAAAGAAAATTATTTAGTAATTAACAGTGGGAAAACTAGAGTATGGGGTAGTATAGAACAGAGTGAACTTAGAATTGTGCTTTTCTGGTCAGTTATGCATATTTTCAGACAGGTATCTTCATTCCTTAGTAAAAATAATTTTCAGTTGAAGAGAGTTACAGTGTCCAGGACTAGGACGCTGTACAGTCCCATTATGCTTTGTCCTGGTCAGACCACATCTAGTGTTATTTCGGGGAGCTACATCTCAGAATGATATTGACAAGCTGAAGAGTGTCCAGAGAATGGCAACCAGCATGTTGAAGGGCTTCAAGATCACGGCATATGAGGATTAGTTGATGTAACCAGGGATGTTTAAGCTGGAGAAGAGGTTTAGGAAGAACAAGATCGAAAGGACAAGATAGCTCTCTTCTAATATGCAAAAGATTATCTTGTGGAACAGGGATTAGACTCGTTTGACTGCTTCAAGAAGGCAGAAGGAACAATGTGTGGGTGTTGCAGAAAGACAAATTCAGTTCTGATGTAGGGAAAATTTTCCTAACAATTAGAGCTACCCCAAAATGGAGTGGGTTGCTTCTAATGGAGGTGGATTCCTTCTGTCAAAAGTCTTCAAGCAAAGGCTAGATGATCACATCAATGTGGATGCCCACTGGATATGTAATAGGAGGGATTCAGGTGGGAACCTCTTTGGTCCTTCCCAATTATAAGGTGCAGAGATTCTGTGGACCAACCACTAACCCAAACTTTCCTGGTAGACTGGGAGAGTAAGCAGATTTGAAGTCATGTCATATGTAGAATTATTGACATTTAGCCTGGAGAAGAGAGGATTTGGGGAAGTCTCATATTTGTGAGTTCAAATCCAACCTCAGACTCTAGATAACCCTGGGTAAGTCACTTAACCCTACTTGTCTTCTTCGCCTCATCTGAAAAATGACCTGGGGAAGGAAATGGTGAACCATTCCAATAACTTTGCCAAGAAAACCCCAGTTGGGGTCACAAAAAGTCAGACATGACTGAAATGACTGAACAATTTGTCTTCAATTGTTTAAAGAGTTTTCATGTGGAAGAAAGATGAAGCTTATTCTGCCTGGCCACAAAGGGCAGAAAATAGTACTTATAGACAAAAATAATAGTTAGATAGATATCAGCTAGATACAAAGAGGAACTTGGTTTTTTTTTTTAAATTAAAACTCTTAAAAAATGACTTTCAGGAGATAGGAGTTCATGATTTTTGACATGTTTAATTGGAGGTGAAATGACTATTTGTTGGGGATATCATGGGGGAGGTTTCATTTTCAGGTAGTATTGAGTTCCAAAGTTTCTCCAAACTCTGAGATTCCATAATTCTATGGGGGAGGGGGAGAGCTCTATTTCTCCTAGGAGAATGTAAGCCCTTTGGGGGCAGAGACTTTGTTTTGTTTTGTCATTATATCCCAGCATGCAACACACAATAAATGCTCTTTAAATTGAAGTGAAATTCTCTTCTTCCTTGATTCTCTCACACACTCCATTTGTACCTTTTTGAGGCATTGATTGTATTATAATTTATATTACAATTGTTTGTGAATGCATCTAATTTGTCACTTGTTGACTGTAAGCTTCATCAGGGCTGGACTATGTCTTGTTTCACCTTTGTATTCCTAGGATCTATTCCTAGAACAATGCTTAACACATAGTAGTCCCTTAAAAAATATTAAATTGAATGGATTCTAGCAGTTAGTTTCAGGTTTCCTGTAATGAACAGATAAGAATCAGTTGCTAATTGGCAGCATCCTGTTGGTGACACATATTGAATATTGTCTAAACAGCCCTGTGATCATTTAATTTGCTTAATTGATTCACAAACACTTTCTCAGAAAGTACAAAACCATCCCTACCCTAGTTCAGGTCAAGTGGTTTTAGTCTTTGACCATCCATCCTTCTTTGATGACAGGAGGCCTTTCAGCATCTAGGAGGGTAATAGAATGTAAGCTCCTTGAACATTGTACACAGTAACAGCAACATTGTGCAATGATTGGCTATGACAGCCTTAGCTCTTCTCAGCAATACAATGATCCAAGACAATTCCAAAAGGCTCATGATGGAAAATACTATCCACATCCAGAGAAAGAACTGATGGAGTCTGAATACAGATCAAAGCATGCTATTTCCACTTACTTCAGTTTTTTGTGAGTTTTTTCTTCTATTCTGTTTCTTCTTTCACAACATGACTAATGTGGAAATATGTTTAACATGATTGTACATATGTAACCTATATCAGATTGCTTGGGGAGCAGGGAGGGAAGAGAGAGAGGGAGAAAAATTGAAACTCAAGATCTTGTAAAAAATGTTGAAAATTATCTTTATATGTAGTTGGAAAAAAATAAAAATACAATTTACAATTTTTTAAAAAGATATAAGCTCCTAGAGAGTAGGAGTTGCTTCATTCTTTATGTTTAAATACCCAGCACCCAGTACAGGACCCAGTACATAATAAACACTTAATAAATGCTTGCTAGATATAATTAGAAACTTATTTTAAAAATTAGAGCTCAAAAAATGAGTGTTTCAGGAGGTAGGGAGTTCATTTGATCGATCATTCCTAACATGAATTAATATTGTATTTGAGCACAATACAGAAGCTGGAGAATACAACGATGAAACAAGACCTAAATGATGCCCTCAGAGACCTTACAATTGAGTAGGGAAGAAAAAGGCACTCATAAATGATTATGTTACATCATACTAATACATAGAATAATCCATAGGAAAAATAGAACAGGACTTGGAACTCTAAGGAGGCTTATTATAACATAAGGAAAAAATAAGCTTGGGAGTATCTGGTTCTAGTCCGCAGAGAAACAAAGAACTTGACCCTTTCCCCAACAAAAGCAAGTATCATAAGGGCTTGAATTAGCTTCTTTGCTTTATCTTGGATAACAGCATCATGGACAGACTAGGACAAAAAACTATGATGACAATAAGATGTGACAGTACAACTCCCCCAAAGATTTGTATTTAAAGGTGATTTCTAGCTTTACCTTATTTTTTTTCTCCTTTTTAATGGCCTTTTGGGTTGCTTTTTGTTCCTGTATCCATAGCTGCTGGTACTTGTGCTGCATCAGATCAAAGAAGGGTGTGGAAGGCCTAGAACAAAGAGCCCAGACAGGGTTTATGAAAAAACAAAGCCAACCACTGGGTCTTTCCACCCCATCTCTGTTTAAGTACATGCTGCCCAACCATTTTCTCATAAATCCCTAGGAGCTAGGAAACAACATAGGCTGGGCAGTCTGTTTGCAACCTATTTAGGGTCATCTACCAAATGAGACTCCTAATTGCTGCAGACAGAGCAAAGTTTGAATGCCACCAGAGAGAAGAACATCCAGGAACTTGTTGTTGCTGATGTGCCTTTGAAGTGGAAGGGGAGAAAATAGACATTTTAGTTAAGGTCAGTCAACTGCCCAAATGACTCCAGTCCATGAAATCTTGGGGATTCTACATTAGTCATCTAAGCTGCCCTGAAAAAGACCCCAGAATAAGTGACCATATCATGGGTGATAGTTTATAGATGGTCTCTACTGATGGCTAGCAATTCATAGAATGGTGACCTAGATCTGGCAGGAATGTCAGGGGCTATCTAGTTTAATCCCACCCATTTTGCAGACGAGGAAACTGAGGTCTAGTGAGTTGCCCAAGTTCACACAGTAAATGCCAGAGACTAGATTTAAACCCAGGTCCTCTGACTCCAGAAATAATATGCCTTCCATTGCACCATACTGCCTGCCAACAAAATGAATTCTTATGGCAAAGAAACAGGGAAAAGGATGGTTGTTTTTGCTTTGATGAAACTGTAGGCTCATTGGGACGTGACTACAACTGGTACTGGACAGTGAATAGGTAGAGACTTTTGACGAAGACAGCATAGCATCCTAGAAAGAACATTCAAATAGGGCTTATGGGCCTTGAGTTCTAATTCCAATTTTGCCATGAACTAGTAGTAGTACTCTAGGTAAGTCATTTAAACTTGCTGTGGGGACAGCTAGGGTAGCACAATGGATAGAGCGCCAACCTTGGAGTCAGGAGTACCTGAGTTCAAACCCAGCCTCAGACACTTGATATTTACTGCCTGTGTGACCCTGAACAAGCCATTTAACCCTGATTGCCTTGAAAAAAAAAACCAACATAAACTTGTTGTGTATCGGTTTTTTCATCTGCAAAATAGAGGTAATAATTTCTACCATGCCTGTCTCACAAAGTCAAAGGACATACCCTATGTAAAATTGTGCTGAATAATCATAAAACACCATACAAGTATACCAACAATAATATAGACAGATGGGGAAGCACAAAATCAGATGAACCCTAGGCATCCTTCAGAAATTTAGTCAGTGACCTATGGAATAGCTCACCCATCTTGAAGTAAAGACAGTGACAGAAGTAAATCATTTCAGTCATGTCCGACTCTTTGTGACCCCACTTGAGGTTTTCTTGGCAAAGATGCCAGAGTAGTTTGCCATTTCCTCCTCCGGCTCATTTTACAGATGAGGAAACTGAGGTAAACCAGTTTAAGGGACTTGCCCAAGGTCACACAGCTTGTTAAGTGTCTGTGGCCATATCTGAACCCAGGTCTTCCTTATATAGACAGATGGGGAAGCAGAAAATCAGATGAACCCTAGGACACCTTCAGAAATTTAGCCAGTAGTCTGTGGAGCAGCCCACCCATCTTGAAGTAAAAAGAGCAATATCAGCAACCTATTACACTCCTCTGACCAGCCTGCTACCCAGTTACATCCTTTGAAGCATCTCTGACTGCTAGTGACTTGTTTTCTACCAACTCTATCCAGTAGCCTGACATTATAGGCCCAGTCTTTTGGATACAGGCCATTTTGATCTCAGAGACGAATATCAGGTATAGTGAAGCCAGCAATACTCCCCCTTATATGCTCTTATGTGATTCACTCTTGGTCAGTCACTAGGGCTACAAGTTTAAATCCTAGGCCTCTAAGTCAGACTTTATGAAAGGGTCCTCCTCCCACATCCCCTCACAACCCCCAGAAAGTCACTCTTCAAGCCCCAAGGATCCTCTTCTCCTTTTGTGAATCTCTAAGCTCCCAATAACAGGTGGGTTACTTTTCAGACAGCATCTGGGAGTCTGAGCCCATCCTCAAAATCTAGTATGGAGGGGGGCGGAGCCAAGATGGCGGCATAGCAGCAGCAACATATCACAGCTCTCACATAGCCACCCCAAAATACCCATAAAATAGGACTCTAAACCAATCCTAGAACTCCAAAACGCACACAAGGATACTTCCCACTAAAGTCAGCTCAGCTACAAGGAACCATATCAGCACTGCGAACCAAAACCAGCCTGGACTGAAGCCGTGGCTATGCCCCGGGGGTGGCTGGGCAGGAGAAACCTCTCAGGTGAGCGGATTAGCACCAGCTGCGAGTGGGGATTGTGAAAGGGGGAGATAAGCAGTCTGGCTGAAAGGTCTCCATAGCGGAAAAGCCAAAGGCAGAGGTTTTGCACCCGCCTCCGCGTTGTAGCTTCCCGCCCGCGGCCTGCAGACAGCAGGGGGACTGAGCGATTGTTTTCAGGCCAGTGCTCTCACGTTGAGTGGCCTGGATCTGGATC
>CM053585.1:212828919-212984745 GCA_028646515.1 Pseudochirops corinnae
GAGAGAATAGACTGGGGGAGGGGGGACACACTGGGATGGCTGTTTTGGGGCAGTGGGTGGGGGAAAGAGGGGGAGAAAATATGTACCTCAAAATCTTGTGGAAATGAATGATGCAAACTATAATAAAATTTTAAAAAAAAATCTAGTATGGAAGAAAACCATTTGGTGATAAGCCTCCTTCTAATCTCTATCTCCTCCCCCCTGACTCTATCCCATTCTTTCGATGGTGAATGGTCTCAGACACCTCCTCAGTCTCTCTGAGTAAAGATTAGATAGGTAAGAACATTAAGAGAAATCTAATAAGATAATAGGTAAGACAAGTGTTGGGACACCAGATGGAGCAGTGGATAGAATGCCAGGTCTGGCATTAGGAAAACCTGAGTTCAAATATGGCCTGAGACACTTACTAGCTGTGTGATCCTGGGCAATTCATTTAACCCTGTTTACCTCAGTTTTCTCATCTCTAAAATGAGCTAAAGAAGGGAATGGCAAACCACTACAGTATCTTTGCCAAGAAAACCCCAAATGGAGTCACCAAGAGTTGGACATGACTGAAACAACAGAATAATAACAGCAAAGGGACAAATATTAAATTTCACACTTGGGTTCAAAGGATCAACTTCATAAACACTAACTGAGAGAGAAGCATCTAATGATGTCCATAGAAGTTTGTCTGAAAAAAATTTGGAGGTTTTTTAGTAGATTATAAATTCAGTAAAAGATCTTAGACTACATAAAAAAAGAGGCATGGTGTCCAAGACCATGGCACCATAGAGTCCCATTGTATTTTTCCCAGGTCAGACCACATCTGGTGTTCATTTCCAGGTGCCACATTTCGGGAATTACATTGATGAATGTCCTGAGGAGATCAACCAAGACAGTGAAGGGTCTCAAGGATAATGGCATATGAGTATTAATTTATGGAACTGGGGCTGTTTGGCCTCAAGAAGAGAATATTTAGAGAGAACAAGATTGAACAAGGATAGCTATTTTTAAATATTCAAAGTTGTCTGGGACAGCATCTTTCTAGACCAATAGATGAATTCCAACACTAAGCACTGGGTCTTGAGGAGCAGAAGACCACCTTGGGCTAGTCTTCTTTCCTACCATACCCTCCTAGCTATGATTCTCTTTGGTGGAAGTATGCCTCTCTTTGGGAAGTTGCTTTGCCTTCCCCAGGCTGCCAGGCTTTCAGCAGGATACCACCTGAATCGAGAGCAGCTACCAGCTTTGAAATGCCACTCATGGCCAGATGATCTTTTTATAGTGGAGGCAGAAGCCAGCAGTACATCTACAAATAGTGGCTCTTTTGTTTTCTGGTTCCTTCACCCCTGTGGTGACTTTTATTACTTAATTATTACACACCCCATGCTTCAGAACAGCCTAATTTATAGTCGTGTTTTCTAATGATACCAGAGGCATAATCTAGCAATATCTACCCCGAGAGGCCATTCATATCAGAAGAGCTCTTTCAGCACCTCCTCCCTTCCCCTTCACTGCGTATATCACAGGCAGTCAGGCCAGCCTCTGCCGTTCTGTGTTCTTACCACAGCTGGCTCTGACCATTTACAACAGACCAATACCACAGCTTTATGCCTTTCCCTTTTTCCATCTAGGAGTCACCCTCCCCCAAAAGAGTCATGCTCCCCTACATTCCAAAGCCAGGGGAAAGGATGCAAATTGGTAAGGATGGGATATAGGAATTGATTAGTGGAACTGGCCAATGGCATAGATCCAAGCCCTAACATTTCTTAGGTCAAACTCAATGTAACCATCCTTCCTCTCCAGTTTGGACTAATGGGAGGAGGTTGTTGGGGAGTGGGGATGGGGGGGAGAGAGTACAATTTAAAGTTAAGTCTGAATCTTAGAATTTTTTTAAAGCAATGTAGTTATAATGTTTGCAAGTACAATATACATTACAAACTAAACTACACCCATATAAGTAAAACCAGATAAGTGAAAAGAAAAACATATAGTTGATGACAGGCTTATGGTATAAAATGATACAAATAGAAAAGTCTAGAGTTAAAAGCCTGTTTGTGATTTCTTGAAGCATTCAAACTACTTATGAATGAAAGTCATATTTTTTCAAAAACAAAGACATTCAATGAAACATTATATAAACAGAAAAGCAGTAACAGAACATTTGCCACATAAATCCGCTCCGCACTCTCCCATTTAGGACATGTTGAGTTTAAGATAGCTATCAGATAGCTAATTCAAGATTCCTAAAAGTGAGTTGGAAATGTGAGACTGGAGGTTGGAAGAGACTTCAGGGCTATACAAGTAGATCTGAGAGTCTGTAGATATAATTGAAACCATGGGAATTAATGAGACCACCAAGTGAAACTTTTTTGAGGAAAAAGAAGAGAAGGCCCTGGACAGAGCCTTGGGAAATCCACACTGTTAGTGGACATGAAATGAATGAAGATCCAGGAAAGAGCAGTGTCATGAAAACCTGGAGAGAAGAGAAGGAAAAGAAGGTGGTCAGTATTGTCTGGTTTCCCACCAGGTAAACTTCTTCATCCTGGAAGAACACTTCAACAAGAGTTCACTCCTCAGAAGTACCCTCTGTTGAGAAAAAAAAAAAGAAGTACCCACTGTTCTTGGGGTCCCTACCTCTGACTGGGACAGCTCCTCCTAGAACCTCCATTTAAAGGAGGGTTCCCATACCAGTCATCTCTTCATTTCCCATCAGGCTGCATTCTTCTAGATCTCCTCCTCTTTCTTCCCTTCCCCACAGTCTATTTCAGTTTCCTTTTATGTGCTGTCTTCTGCATTAGAATGTAAGCTCCTTTAAGGCAGGGATTGTCTTTCTTTTTTGCTTTTATTTATATGCTCAGTGCTTAGCACTATGTCTGGCAAAAAGTAAGTGCTTAATAAATGCTGATTGACTCCTTGCTTTTGTCAAAGGTTCCGGAGAAATCAAGAAAGACGAGGATTGAGAAAAGATCATTTGATTGGGCAATTAATGATCAATGGCAACTTTGGAGAGAACTGTTTCAGTTGAAGACAAACACAAAATGGTCTCTTCCCTCAAGGAGTTAATATTCTATCGACAGGGACAAAACACACATATAAAAGTAAATGTCTGATGATGAGGAAATGCATTCTTCCTTCCTTGAACACAGTTCAATTCAATTCTATAAAAAATTATTAAGTACCTACTGTGTGCAGGCATTGGGGGAGATAGAGCTTGGTGGAAGTGGGGCAGGGTATGGGCAGCAACCAGAATGATCAGGAAGAGCCTTATGTAGAAGATGGCCTTTGAGCTAAGCTTTGAAGAAGACTAAGAGGTGGAGGTGAGGAGAGAGTACTATAGAAGAAGAGATGGGAGAGATGGAATGTTGTGAACAGGAAACAGCAAGTAGGTGGCCGGCCTCTCTTGTAAAGGAATGCTCACAAAGGGAAGTCATGAGGAATAAGCCTTCCAAGGAAGCCTGGAGCCAGATAGTTAAGGGCTCTAAATGCCAAATAATGGATCTGTATTTTGTCTTAGAAGTAAGAGGGGAAATACTACAGCTTCTGGAGCAGGTGTATGACATGGTGAAATCTGTCCTTTAAGAAACTTACTTTGGCAACTCTGGGTATGATAGGTTGGAGAGGAGAAAGAGCGTAGGCAGGAAGCCCAATTAGAAGAGTAGTACAATAGTCTATATGAGAAGAGATGGGGTCTGAATTGGAGTAGAGGCTGTGTGAGTAGAGAGAGAAGGGGATGGATGCAATTAATGTTATTTATTATTGACAAGAACAGGCAACTGATTGGATATATGAGGTAAGGGAAAATGAAAGGTTGAGGATAACTTAGAGGTCGTGAAGCTAGGTGACTGGAAGGATAGAGCTGCAACCAAGAGAAACATGGAAGTTTAGAAAAAGGGTGAATTTGAGGCAGGGAAGAAATACTGAATTTGAGAGGCTTATGGGACACTCAGTTCAAGAAGTATTTTGGTGATACAGGACTGTAGCTTGGCAGAAAAACTAGGGCTAGATATGTAAATCTAGGACATTTATATGAATATGATACTTGAATCCATGGGAGTTGATGAGATCACCAAAAAGGTCTAGAGAGAGGACAGAAGAGAGCACTAGATAGAGCCTTGGGGTATACCTACACACACAGTGTGGGGATATGGATGATAACCCATTTTTAAAAAAAATCAAAGAAGGAAGAGAAGCAGAAGAAAGCATTATTACAGAAATCCCAAGGAGAAAGAGTACTCAGGAGGAAAGGTTGTCAGTGGTATCAAATGATGTAGATTGTAGAAGGATGAGGACTGAGAAAAGGCCACTGGATTGGGCAATTAAAGAGATCACAGTTAACTTTGGAGAGAGTGATTTCAATTGTCCTCCTAGAGTAGCCTAGATAAGCCATTTTACTTGACTCTCTTTTTCATTATAAAGCTTTTCAATGGCTATTTTTGCAGGTAGATTTAAAAATCATACATATTTTTTCTCAAATGTAAATGCTGTTCTGTATCATAAAATGAATATCTTTTCACCCAGAGTGAATGATTTTGCCACAGGCTCAGAGCCCCTATGGTAATAATTTTAAGTATAATTTCTACACTTTATTCTGAGTAGCTGAAATTATTTCACATATAATATCTTAATTATTTATTCTCACTGAATGAGAAGGGGGTTACTCTAGCTAGGGAAACTGAAGCCCAGAGAGGTCAAGTAACTTATCCAAGGTTACACAGCAATTCAGTAGCAAAGCCTGCACCATCACCCCTGAGGCTATGCTGTCTCTCCTTGATAATTTGAGCTACTTTGTGAATATGAATGAGCTTTCAGGCTGGGCTAACTAGATACCACAAATCCAACCCAGACTGTCTAACAAACAAATTTCAAAGCAGAAAATAAAATTCAGGGATCCTAACTCTCCCTACCTTTTCTAATAACTCCACTACCTGGTATCTTTTCATTTTAATACATAATACCAGATTTACAATATTCGACACTCTCAGAGCCCTTAAAAATAACGTTGTTGGGTTATTTTATCCCTCAGCACTCAAAGATTTCTAAGTTCCAGAAGGGGGTTCAGAAAAGATTTAAGCTTTTCCTTACGGTAGATGATGAAGGATGTGAGTTCTGATATGCAAAAGTCAGTAGAACCATCAGGGGTCAGGTACCTAGAGCAAATTCATCTTAGTCTCTGCTTCAGTGGGGCGATGTCACCTTTCGTGTTACCATGCCACCCAGAAAAAGTCAGCTGGGCTGTGAAAAGTTGCGTGAAAGGGTCATGGAATAGGGCAAGAGCCCCCATTACAGACTACAGGGCTCCCCTGGGATAGGTAAAGGAAAATTGTTTGTCTCCTAAATACCCGTAGCTGAATCCTAGGGGAAGGAAAGATAAAGAGGAGACACTCAACAGAGAAAGACAAAAAAAACCAGACAAAGGTCCAGGTGAGAGACAGGGAACATAATAAGGTCAGGCACCAAGGGTCATAAGGGAGCTTTGGAGGTAGGGTTTCCAGCCCTCCATAATAGTATCATGAAACTGAGATGGCCTAGAACAGCCCAGAAAGGGGCTAATTCCCTAAGAAGTTTAAGGAAAGGAGAACAGACTGAAGACGTTGCCACAGATAATCAACCCCCACTCTAAAGGGAGTACTTCATTTAAACAACTCAAAAATCGTGTTTTACAATTGAAAGAAATGGAATTAATCAGATTAGTAGCATTTCACCTTTATACATAACAATAACTAGATTTACATCTATAAAAACTCTAACTCCCATCAAGATTTTTCTTAAATTTCAAAATATGAACTCCAGAGACATCAACAAACATAAACATTTTTATATACAAAAACGAGAACAAAAAGATTACATATAGAACCATGATCCTGTTATGTACAGTTTTGTTTTCTAAAAGAATATATTGAATTTGACACAGTTGTACCAACAATACCCTGCCCTTCTGTGGCCCTTTATGAGCTTCCAGCAAGGAGGTACTTTTTGGTGAGTGGCCCCGAACAGAAAGTGGGCCAGGCTGGGAGAGTGAGGCAGGGGATCTTAATCCTACTTGTCCTTCATGGCCTTGCTCAAATACTCAAAAGTCTTCGTCACCGAGGCTCCTCTTCCTTTGAAATCCTTTAGCACTTATTGCTAGCCCAATTCATTGGGCATTTATCATATATTGCTTGACATTGTTATTCATCTTTTTTATTTACGTGCTCTCTCTACTCTGTTGAAATGCAAGCATCCTGAAGGCAGAAGCCATATCTTATTCTTAGCATTATCTGTACTTAGTGCCAACTCAATAAATATTTGCCAACTAATTGATGAGCAGAGACAGGTGTCACGTCCCTTAGCCCTCAACTTCAATGGACATCCCTCTAAGGTCTAAATTTATCCCATCAGAAAGCTCCCTAAATCCAGGTCTTAGGGAAACAGCTGGATTCTTTCCATTTATTTTAGACTGTCATAGCCCTCCCTGAGCCACAGGGTTTAGGAGATCCCCTACCACTTCTGGGAGAAACTGATAATCAGCATTATGATGATAGCTTATCATTATATAGCATTTTGTAATTACAAAAAAACTTCATATGTTTTTGACCCTTCCACAATAGTACTATCAGTTTCTGTAAGAATTATTATCCCCATTTTGCAGATGGAGAAACTTAGACTTAGAAAAAAGAAATTTCCTTTCCCAGGAAGCAGCCAAACCTTCGTTGTCTCATAGAATATAAATTCCTTAAGGGCAGGGACTGTTTCATTCATTGTATTTTTATCACCACTTCCTGGCATATTGCCTGGTGTATGGTAGATGCTTAATAAATGCTGATTGATTGATTGATTCTGAATCCAAGCCCAGGGCTCTTTCTACTATACTCGGAAGCTTTATCATCATTGAACCTCTCCCTTCAACGGTCTGGTTCAGCATACACATTTTGTCTTTTCATATTTCCTAATGAACTGTTTCCTTTGGATTATTCAGACAGCAGCCACTCCAAGGGATTTCGAGTGAGTTGTTGGCTCAGTGTAGACCTGCATTAAAAAGCCAAATATTTACCAAATCTCGACTTCCCCCACTGTGGTTTTGGATTCCCTCAGCGCACTTTAGAATGTTATAGAATTCAAGCAGCTTTCTCTATGCCCTAGTGAATTTTGGAGTGGGAGGGAGGTAGGGGGATTCTATGTTGCTGTTTTCACTGGTGCTTAGACAGAGAATTGTGTTTGCCTATGGATCTGTAAGTAGTTTCCATCAGTAATGACAGGGTTCCTGCTAACACCTTATACAAATTATTTGCTGATAACCTGGCAGAAACCTTTTGAAAAAGAGGCTTGGTGCCCTGATGAGCCCAGTCACAACAAAACCGTGTCAAAACTAAGTCTAATATGGTGAAAAATGAAGAAAAAAAATTAAAATGAGCTCCAACTTGTTGTCTGCCTTCGAGAAACTTCAAATTAGTTCAATCAAATCCATCTTCACTGCTTTGCAATTGATACCCCAGACCAGGGGTTGATCTAAAATGAAGGCACCGGGGACATGCAAGAGAAATGGAAATTATCATTTGCAAACATTAGGCTGACACTTTGTGCGTGTGTGTGGTTGAGACCTGACAGCTCTGATTTGTGGGCTCCATTCCTCTCTGCCAAATAGTGCTCTGTTGAGATTAGAGGGGGCTCCTTTTATGGCAGCCCATCTTCATCCTCGCTGCTCATTAAAACTTTGTGGAGCAGGAGAACTTGGCGGAAGATAGGAAGGCGTTGGAACCTTCTGAGGGACTTTGGTACACATTTGTTGAAAGGTGTTTGAGAAGGGAGCCTTGGGTCTGACAAACCGGATTTTAGTACGGCTCTCCATTCACAGCGGGCTAAAATAATTGGTCATCAGTGACTACTAATTCGGTTTCGTAGCCAGAGGCAATTTTTTTCTTTCTGGAAAATCAATGACAGCACAGAGGTCTGTTCAACGTGATTCAGCTCAAGACGGGTCCTTATTTAGCTCTTGATGCTCCTTCCACCGGAGACAGCTATTTTGTTAAAATTAAATTAAAATCCATCTCTTCTGTGCTATTGGAATGGAGGAGCCAGGCAGGGCCACTGCTCCTTCCAAGAGGGTTGGGAGTGGGGTTTGTAGTGTCTCTTTGGCAGCCTCTGAGGCTGTGAAACTGGACTATGTTCTCCCATGCCAAACCATATTTTGGAGGGGTGAAAAGGATAATTGATGAATAGCATGGGTTTCTCTCAACTTACCTAAATCAAAAACAGCCTCATGAGGAGTGTCCAGTGGGGGGTAATTTCACAAAGAGGCAAGCCCTGTTTTCCTGAAACCAGTGTTCACTGCAAAAATAAGAGGTTTTGAAATGTATTGGAGTACTTTGACCCAGAGTGTTCCAGGTCATATGTCCCAAGGAAGTCCCTTTCATGGAGTACTACTAGCTTTGGAGTCAGATGACCTGAGTTCAAATCCTAGCACTTCAAATTACTACTTCTTTGATGTCAGAGAAGTCACTTAACCTCTCTAGGCATCAGTTTCCTCATCTGTAAAATGAAATGGTTGGACTACATGACTTTGAAGAGCCTGTAACAGCTGTAAATCTATGTTCTGGTAATATCAAATTTGAAAAGAAAGGTCCTAGATATTCCAAAATACTCATAGCAACATTTAATAGTAGCAAAGAACTGGATATCAGATAAGTGCCCATCTCTTGAGGAATGGATGAAGAAATTGTGGTATGCGACTGTCATGAAATGTTACTATGATTAAGAAACAATGAATGTATCAGAGAAACATAAACAGACTTGCGTGAGCTGATATAGAGTAAAGTGAAAAGAACCAGGAAAAAATATGCACAATGACTCCAATAATATGAACAAAAAGAACAATAAATGCAATTATGATGATCAGTCATGCCCTGGGAGAAGAGATGTGGAAATATGCTTCACTATCTTTATTTGAGAAGTAGAGGCTACTACAGGAGTAGGATATTGTATACACTCTCTGTCATGGTTCCTGTGTCTGTTTTTCTTGGTCATAAGAGAAGCCTCACTGGAAAGAAGGCCATATCCACACATACCCAGGACTGTGACTTTCAAACAAAAGACTGCAGTAAAACTATGAAAAGAAAATAAATGTATTGGTACAAAGTACACATATGTATGTGTGTTTCACACATAGTGGGGCTGTAATCTGTGTTGAAATGGGCTTATGGCCACAAGCTCCTGTAGGACATTCTTCCCTTTCCATTGATACACCCACAAGGTGGATGCTTAATAAGAGGTCTTCTCTATCAAGCGAAGTCAACAAGTAATCATTAGAACACCTAGTATGAGTCCAGAATCATCTGGTGCTTTCCCTTCTCTGCCTTTGACTTGGTGTCTTATTCACAGGTTACACATGGTGCCCGGACAACCAGTTAATTCAGACCAAAAGAAGAGTCAACTTTCTGGCCCCTTCTGACATAAGCACCATGTAGGGAAAACCAACAATAATATCATGGATTTCAATGGCATTTCTCTTCACAGAGATATTCATTATGAATTCATTGTAAATAATTTCTTGTTAATCAGTAGCAGCTAGGTGGTGCAATGAATAGAGCCCTGGATAGAGTCAGGAAGACAAGTTCAAATCCAGCCTCAGAACCTCTTGTCTACCTCAGGTTCCTTAACTATAAAATGGAGATAATAACAGCACTTACTCCCATAGTTGAAAAATTCAAATGAAATAATATTTACAAAAGTGCTTAGCACAGTGCCTGGCACATAGTTGGCACTTAATTTTTTTTTAATCTCATTCATCTTCACAAAATCTCCCCAAACTAATTAGAAACTAGTATTTTAGTTCTTATTTTAGAGAAAGAGAAACTAAGTGCCATGAAGGTTAAGCAGCCAGGCCAAGGTCATGGTACAGATAAATATTGGAGTCAAGCATTTGGAGTCTCCTGACTTGCAGATTGCTTGTCAATCCACTAGACAGCCTTTTGTCTTTTGATTAGATCCTTTGGGCACAGTTCCAGTCTCTAGGATAGTAGAAGCACTTCCCTTAGGGACAGAGTAGTATGTTGCAACTTGATAATAAGGAAGGTGCTAATGGCTTGGACCACATTTTTCTTACAATTCTAGTTCAAAGGAACTCCGCCTAGGAAGTCCTGGGTTAAGACCATCTCTCCTTCGTTGACTATGGTGTTACTAACTGGGAAGAGTTGGTAGTCTATCCCCCATTTATTTTTCTCTGTATAGCCCAGCAGGAATGGGGGATGGGAAGGGAGGTGAATCAGCAAGCTTCACAGACAGGTATAGCCCTCTCCTTCACTTTCTCCTTAATTGTTCCCTTCTGGCCAGGGGGCCTGTCTGTTTTAACAAGACCGGGAGTGAGAAGGGGGTGTTAATTGAGGCACTTAGCCACTCTCACTGGTGAGGCTCTTGTAGCTAATTAGGGAAGGGAGGCCTCTGGGCTTTCAGTTATTTTTAAAAATTGTTTGTGGATTGAGCATAAAAGCTAATGACAGAGGAGGGACAGCAGAGATTGGAGCAAATTCCAGACTTCTAAATTCATCTAAGAGGTCATTTGCAATTTGTTAACATTTTTCACCAGGGTGAATTCAATTAGCAGTTCTCACAGAGAGTTGGAGCCTAAGGCAGGCAGGGCAAGGGGATCTTGGCCAATTTGCTCCTAAGAAGCTTCTGCTAGTTATCCAAAGATGGGTGCACTCATAGCTTCATAGTCTCCCAAACTGCTGACAAACCTGCTGGTCACATAAAAGACAATTTTCCTGCCTTACGCTTCCCTTCAGCTCACTGGGGAGGAAAATTTGAGCAAAGCCCCAAAGAAAATGATCAGAAGTGTTTCTCTATATATGACTTCCCCATAGGTTTCGGTTGATCCTGAGAACATGAAGAAGAAAATGTCCAGGGGAGAGGAGGCTCTAAGGTAGGATGTAAGGCTTCTTTGCTGTCCATATTTCAGTTAGAAATCTGGGGTAGACAGCATAGGATAGAGGATAGAGCACTAAATTGGGGCTCAGGAAGAACAGGTTCTTGTCTCAGTTCTGCCACTAATTTACTTTATGATCTTGGATAAGTCCCCTCCCTACTCTGGGTTTCAATTTCCTCATCTGCAAAGTGAGAGGGCTGGTCTAGATACTAGAAGGGCTGATACCTAATCAGGGGTTCTTAGCCCTTTTTTTATGTATCACAAATCCCTTTGGTAGGACAGTGAAGACTATGGACCCTTTCTCAAAATAATGTTTGGGTTTTTTTTAAATCATAATTGATAGATATCCTCAAATTCACTTTGTGATAAAAAAAATTAAAATATTTTTTTTTCATCCAAAGTCACAGATGCTCAGAAATGTATCCATGGATCTCAGGTTAAGGACTTGGCAGAGATGTTCATTAAGGTTCCTTCTATCTCTAATACTGCGTATACTAACATTCTCCATCCTCAGATCCTTGGAGTTCAGACATGCTGTGTTCTAATGTTCCTTGAAGCTTTGACACTCTGTTCTAAGATCTCTCTATGAATCTGTGGTCATCTTAAGATGTATTAAAAAGTATTAAGTAGATATACAAATGATCCTGTCCCTATCCCTATTCCTAAAATGAGTAAATCTAAGTGGTATTATAGAGGGCAACTTCAGGTCTGAAAGAATGGAAAAGCCTATGGAAGATTCCTGGGTAAATATATGTTGTTACAATGGGTCTTACTCTAGAGCAAAATTCAGTATAACATCTTCTACCTAACTACTTTATGGAAAGAACTCATCCTAAGTCAGTCTCACATATAAACATTTTCTAACACCGAACCCTCATCAACAACAAGGTACCACCATAGATGATTTTATACGGCAGTGCCTTATGTCAATGAAGGGAAATACCCAGAACTATTGAGTTGAACCTAAAATGTACACCACTGGTATTGTATTGCTTTCAGACTATTTCTGCCACTACCGCTGTTCAAATGATATCATTAGTAAGTTTAAGAAGGACTAGTAAACACACACATACACATTTTCAAGCTGATATATTAATAAACCTGTTTGTTCAAGATAATAGCAAATTATAAAAATATTTCTGATATGAGAGTACAAGGTATAACTAATAAGAATCAGGATACACTCTTAGTTACTCTAAATCCCCCCAAAACAACAGATCTGTTGCTTAGATATATCTGTGATTTCATCAGGGTAGATGCTTCTGTTACTAATGCAGACTAATTTCTCCAAGCTTTCTTATCCTGTATGATTCTTGTCTATATCGCTTCCCAAATCATCCATATCTCCTGGAAGCCTTCTTGTTCTTTCAATATCTTGATATCAGTGTAGTTTCTCAGACTACCTAGCTACTATCTCTGATTCTTGTCCCATGACTAATCTATCTCCTTTTCCAGTCATCATCCATTTCTTCATTAAGATCTTTTATGCCACTTCCAGTGAATGAACCATACAACAGACTGTGCCCTAGTTATGCTCCCCATGTGTCTTTTCATTGTCCTTTGTGTTACTCATAACTACAAAATTTGCAATATTCACAACTTAAATTCTAAGGGTCATGAAACCCAATGATCTATAAAGCAGAATATAATCAATTCATGTGATATTAAAACAATGATTTTGGTTACAGAGTTCTGCAGGCATCAAATATTTACTGATTTGTCAATTGTTTTCCCCCTATCCCCCTTCCTATATATTTGAAACAGATGATACCAATGGCATATATGCCCTGAACTGTGTCATTAATACAGGGGATAGATTCTCACTAAACCATCCGTACTCCCTTAGTCAGTTCTTTTTGTGACCTAGGGCATTCATGTACAAGATAGCTGTCTCAAGCCATAAAGTAGAATGATAGAGATTAGCTTCTACGGGATTTACTCTCCTGACCTTAGCTGTCTAGTTTTGCCCTCACCAGCTGAACTACATAGTCATAATCACAGTATGATTGTCCTTGGGATATTCATTCAATGAACATGCCCCTAGTCAGACCACATCTAGAATAATATATTTAGTTCTAGATGCTCCATTTTGGGAAGAATATCTATAAACTGGTGAGCATCTAGCAGAGGGAAATCAGGACTGTGTAAGGAATCATACAAAGATTGATGAAAGGAATATAAATGTTTAAGCTGGAGAAGAAAAGACTTGGAGGAGAATGAGAAGGCGAACATGGTAGCTGTCTTTAAGAATGGTTGTATATATATTTTCAGGTGTAGCCATTGTTGGAATTTGTTTCACATGTATATGTTGAGGGCTTCTTTAAAGGGCTGTTGTTTTATTTACCCTGGGGGAGAGTGTTATACATTAATAAAAGAAAAAAATGAATGTCTGTCTCGTTTGAAAAGATAATAGGCTTGTTCTGACTGACCTGGGAGAGCAGAAGTAGGGGCACTGAGTGAAAGTTGCAAGAAATTAAATTTAGGCTAAAATAAAGAAAAGTGTTTTAACAATTAGAGCTAACCCAAAGTGAAATGGGTTGTCTTTGGAGGTAGTGGTATCTCCCTTCACCATAGGCTTGAAATAAATCTGCATGACAAGGAAAGGAGAAACTAGTATTAGACAAATTGTTGGTCACAACGGTAAATGTTGGTAGAAGGGATCCTTGTTCAGATGTGGGTTAAACTAGAATGGTCACTGAGGCCCTTTCAACTCTGAGGATCTATGGTTTACTGGGTGCTTACTCTGTTCTGCAAAATGCTAAGTGCTGAAAGAAATACAACATTTGAAGGAGACACGGTTCCTGAACTCAGAGAGCTTACAGTCTAGGGATATGACATATACACAAATAACCATAATGCTTAACAATCTATATATATCAGGAAAGTATAAAACAAAGTGCTGCATGAGGTCCAGAGGTGAGGGTCTTTCCCAAAAGTATGAATGAGGAAATACTTCCTGGAAGAAGAGACATTTGAGTTGCGTTTTAAAGAGTGGGTAGAAATTCAGCAATCAAAGACTGGAAAGGAAGACATTCCAGGTATAAGGCAAAGCATAAACAAAGACTGAAAAGTCCAAGGAATGCTGGGAAAACCACGAGCATTCCCAGGAGTCCACAGAGTTCACAGAAAAGAATAACAGAAATTAAAGCTTGGGTGGTGGCAGATAGCAGAGGGCCTTGAATGCCAGAAAAAATCTGGGACTTTAGTTGAGAGATGATGGGGAACCATTAATGATTTTTGAGCAGAGAAGTGATGTAACCAGATCTGTCTGTACATAAGCAAGATTAGTCTGGCAGCAGCCTGATAGTCGAGTTTGGAGGAAGATGAGACTGGAAGAAAGAAGTACTATTAGGAGGCTATTGCAAAATAAACTCTATGAGTAGTAATAAGGTCCTGTACTAGGCAGCAGTGGGAAGAGAGAGAGAAGGGCGTAGGAGTTGTGACAGCAGTCAAAACAAGAATTAGTGGCAGTAGATAAAGAAGAGTTTTACATAAGCGCCCACTCACTCTAAAGCAGTTGTGTGTGTGTGTGTGTGTGTGTGTGTGTGTGTGTGTGTAACTTAACTTTGGCTATACAGCTTATACTAAGACTATGCTCCTTCATCCAGCAGATGGAGGTCCAGAACGACTAGACACGTTCCTAATTTTTTTTTTTAATTAGTTCTAGTGGAGAAGGCAGGAGGCCTGGAGACTGTGGAGCACCCAGTACTGACTCCCGATGCTTAGACCCGGCAAGGGCTCACTGTTGCAAAAGCCATTTCACCGAGAGCAGCCCTTGTAGAGATCAAAAGCCTGAGCGGGAATCCAAGCAATCTGATTGGTGGAGGCCCCATGGGGGAGGCCGGGACCTTAGCAGAGGCTCGTTAGTGCTGACCTTGGCACGGGAGCTGGCTGCTGATGGATTGGGTATGGAGCCGGACAAGCCTCAGGGGAATGCCCGTATTATCTGTTATTGTCCCATCGGCGCCTTCCCTGACCCCTCCCTGCTCTGGATGCCACACGCATCAGGGAAACAATAAATCTACGTCTGAGGCCAGGAAAGAGAGAGAAGGAGAAGGAAAAAAGAGAAGGGATGAAAAATGTCCTTTTTATGACTCTGGTAACAAAGCTGGCCTTCCAGGGAGGAAAACATTGCTTTGGGGAGGCCAGAGGGAGATAGAAGTGGGAACAGCTGGGCAACTGGGAAGCCTAGGGAAGGGGTAGAAAAAGGGACAGAGACATCTTCCCTACCCACGGAGTGTCCCCAGGATTTCCCAGCCCATTAAATGGAATTGAATTTGCTTTCCTCACAGACTAATGGAGTGCCAGAGCCAGAGGAAAATCTAGAGTTCATCTCATCTAACACCTTCACTTTATCAACAAAAGGCATTGACAGGGAAAGTGACTTGCCCAAGGACACACACTGTTTACTTAAGCTGGGCCAGGCTTCCTGGGTCGAAGTCTGGGACTCTTTACTTCTCCCTCTAAGTGGGCAAGATTTCCTATGAAACTCTTTCTAGGTCAGTCTGGCCTTTGATTCAGCCAAAGCAGATAGAGAGCAGTATTTGTCAAGCGGAGGTGCGGCATCTCTAACTCCATCTAAACCATCCCTATCTCCCTTCCCTGTTTCAAATGGTCGTTGGCTTCAGCAAAGTCTGAAAGGACCCAGGTCCAGTTCTCTTTTAAAGAAAACATTAATATTTCATCAGGGTTGCTGGGGAATGGCTCCTGGAATGAGAGCCCCAGAGGTCTCCCAGTCAGGTATGTGCCCCCTCTTGTGGTCATTCTGGGCTCTGGCTGGGGCTTCAGGGTTGGAATAAACCTGCTTTTTCTCTAGCTTTGCTTTTGGAAAGCTCTATCTTCCATTCTCTGGAACAGTCCTAGGAAGGGGCTTGTTATTGGTTTATTGGTGGGTGGTTTGGATTTTTGGCCACTGGCTCACAGTGTAACAAAGGAACCCAGAGTGATTGATGGGCCTATTGTAAATTTGTAAAATAAATCAGCTTGGCAGATAGATTCAAAAAACCTGTCAGCCTGCAAACATTTTTTTAACAGCCTGTAAAATTTTCTCCCATCCTTCACATTTGTGTCAGGCTGATGATGCATCTGATGGCAGCAAGCAGCAGTTCCCGAAAGAAGTACAATGCCAGCTGCATTGCCCATTTTTATTATAATTCTTACTTTTCCTCAGCTGCTTTTCTTTCAGGGTCTGGGTCTGTGGGCCAGGCTAATTTGTGTGGTTGAAAAAAAAAATGCTGAAGTTGAATTGTGCAACTTTGACCCTCATTCCCAAAGAATATATGCCAGTTTTACTCTCTGATGAAAAGCATGATTTCACAGCATTAAAAAGTGAGGCATCTTGTTTCTTACTAGATTCTCCTCTGAATGAATGAAATATGAAGTTTCAATTCTTAGGACTTTAGAAAAAATTTTAGGGCATCTTGTTCATTGCCAAATAACCCATGTTGAAATGTAAAATCATCATGATCTTCTCATAGATTTAAAGCTGTTTAGGCACCTTTTGAATCAAATCCCCTCATTCTTGAGATGAGAAATCAAGAGTCCAGAGACAGGCTAGTCACATGAATAGTAAGCACTTCTGACACTGAATCTGTCCCAGTTCTTGTAGGTCAAAGGTCAGTATGGTCAGTCATACAGGCATACAACTAGTCAGTAATAGATCTAGGCCTCATGACTTGCTCTCCAGAGTTCTTTCTAGGGGCTCCCTCAATTTCCAGGATGACTTGGGTGGCACTTGGGCCCATGCTTTGTCTGGTTTACAGTTTCTGTATAATTGTGTGTGGGTCCCATCTCCCCAGTTAGAATGTAAGCTTAATGAAGGTGGAGGTCCTATCTTAGTTATCATTGTGTTTCCCCCACAAGCACAGTACTCCACACACACACAGTAGGTACTTAATAAAAGATTAATGGACGAATGTTATTTTTTAAGATCTACTCTTTCCTCTCCATTCCCACAATCTTAACTTCAAATCAGGCTCTAACCACTTCCTGACTGGAGGACTGCACTTCCTCCTTCCATATCTAGGACAAGACCAACTGGGGGAAGGAAAGGGAAGTTTACTTTATAACTGTGGGGTGTCTTCTACTGCTGCAGACACAAGAAAGATGACTCCAAAGCACGGTGCACAGAAGGTGTTAGAGCTAATCTTAGCTCCCAGAATTCACAAGCTG
Organism: Pseudochirops corinnae; assembly: GCA_028646515.1. NCBI lineage: Eukaryota > Metazoa > Chordata > Mammalia > Diprotodontia > Pseudocheiridae > Pseudochirops > Pseudochirops corinnae. Next base: position 212,845,973 of record CM053585.1, read on the forward strand.
CCATATGCTGTTCTGTTCCCCTCTATGCCACTGGACTGTATCTTAATTGGCAATGTTTGCCCAATTAAGAGCTCTAACAATTAAGATGTGCTAGGAGATATGTGAATATTTGCAAACACTTGTTAAAATGTATCAATAATTAAGGGGGGGTGCTATTTAAATAGCTACCCTTCTGGCTGCTACGTTATTGTTTACACAGAGTCACAGAGTGCCTTTTGGGCAGCATTCAGCATGACTAAGCTGGCAGCTGACCTACCCAAGGTCCAAATATCCTTCTCAAATCGGAATTCACTGGCTTTGGCAAGATCTATGCAGAACAAGTAAAATGGGGATAGGAGGACATTAGCCAAATCATTCCATCCCCAACCTGCTATTTAGGGAAGAAACTGTGGAAACTGTTAGTTTAGGTCAGGTATTCTTTTTCTTGTGTCTTTTTGGTTCTTTTTAATTTTAGAGAGGGGAAGGCAAGGCAATTGGGATTAAGTGACTTGCCCAAGGTCACACAGTTAGTGTGTCAAGTGTCTGAGACCAAATTTGAACTCGGGTCCTCCTGACTTCAGGGCCAGTGCTCTATTTACTGCACCACCTAGCTGCTCCATAGGTCGGCTATTCTTAACTTGAAGTCCATAAGCTTATTTCGTAACTGCATCTCAATATAATTGGTTTTCTTCATAATCCTGTGTGTTATATTTTGATGCATTTGAAAACATTATTCTGAGACATGACTCATATTTCACCAAAATGCCAAAGGAGCCTATGACCAAAAAAAAAGTTATGAGTCTTTGGCCTAGGTAATCTTCCTTCTTTGGTTACAGGGCCAGACTTTCACTTCACTTTAAACCACTCTTGAATGACCTTTTCCCTTCCTACCTGACACTTTGCTTGCACCTCCATGTTAGCCACAAACATGTTCGATTTCATGTTGTACTTATTTGTGACCTGGTACAGCCCTGTATTCCATGAGGGCAAGGACCTCATCTTGTGAAACTGAGCGCTATAGCTCCTCCAATGCATGTACACGTGCTTAATAAATATTCATTGAATTGAATTGAACCATGTGGATCTATATAAGGAAAGAAGCATGAATTTCCTCATCATCAGGAATTAATGCAGCAATTTGCTGTGGAACTGACAAACACGAGTAAACACAAACACAAGTGGAAATGCTATCTTAAGGAGCCTTGTTTTGGAGGACTCTTTTGCAAAGGTGTTTATTTTGTGTCACAGTTCAGAATCTAAACTAAGGCCACTAATAGAGGCAGCCAGTAGCCAGTAACATGGGGCATCTATAAGAAAAACCTGGGAACACTTACACAACTGATACAAAGTGAAATGAACAGAACCAGGAGAACATTATACACAGTAACAGTAATATTGTACAACGATCAACTGGGAATGACTTAGCTATTCTCAACAATACAATGATCCAAGATAATTTTAAAAGACTTAGGCTGAAAAATACTATCCCTTTCCAGAAGAAGACTTGGTGGGATCTGAATACAGATTGAAACATACTTATTTTACTTTCTTCATTATTCTTGTTTTTTTAGTTTGCATTTTCTTTTGCAACATGACTAATATGGAAATGTTTTGCATGGCTACACAAGTATAATTGACATAAAATTGCTTGCCTTCTCGAGGATGGGGATGAGAAGGGAGAGAGAAAATTATGGAATTCAAATTTAAAAAAAGTTACAAATTTTGTTTACATGAAATTAAGAAAAAAATTAAATGCAAAAAATGTTTTAAACAAATAAAAACAGCCATACAATGGGGATAATAACACATCCTATCTCTCCCAGAGTGTTACTATGCTTTCCTTATGTCATCTCACTAAAGCCTCATATCATCCCTCTAAGGTGACTAGGACATATATTATTAATCCCATTGTACAGATGAGGAAACAGGAAATTATTTACCTATGGTCACAAAGTGAATAATAACTCAATAAACATTTACTAAGTCATTACTATGTGCCATATGTGATACTAAGCTCTGGAGAGAAAAAGAAAAAGAAAAAAATCCCTGCCCCCAAGAAGCTTACATTCTAATGGGAGACAATATATACATAAATAGATACATACAAGGTATATAAAGAAAAGCTGAGAGGTAACCTTAGAGGGGATGTACTACCAGCTGGGGGAACTGGCATAGGCCTCCTGAAGAAGATGGTTTTGAGCTGAGCTTTGAAGGGATTCCAAGAAGCAGAAGCAAGAAGGGAGAGAAGTCCAGGCATGGGGTACAGCCAAAGCAAAGGCACAGAGATGGGGGCTGGAAGAACATAAGGAATATCAGGGGTGGGACTGAAACCAAAGTCTCACTGACCCCCAATTGTCTCTCAATGAGCAAGTGAGTTACTTTAAGGGGTACGCTAGAGCCAGCTCTAGCAACTCGATTGTTAAATTTTCAGTGCCAAAGCTAGCAAACACTACAAATGAGGGCTTCATTGTTTTGGTGGTTGTTTAGACTTAAAATGATGGAGGTGATGTATATAAATGCAGATTCAACTTAAAAGAATGTCATGTACATTGTGTACATTAAAAAAAAATGAACCGGTTGGGGGCGACTAGGTGGCGCAGTGAATATAGCCCCGGCCCTGGAGTCGGGACCTGAGTTCAAATTCAGCCTCAGACACTTAAAACTTACTAGCTATGTGACCTTGGGCAAGTCGCTTAACCCCAATTGCCCTACATTCCCCCCTCCAAAAAGCAAAAAAATAAAAATAAAAATAACAAATGAACTGGTTGTTAAATATTCACACTGGTCCTTTCCATTCTTTGAACCTCAGTCTCTTCATTTATACATTGAGGGGGTTGAGACAATGATGTCTATGGTCCCTTCTAATTCTGTGATCACCAACCTAAACTTAGAATGAACTCCAATACTTATCGCTGGGTGGTGTGGTATCATTAACTGCTCAGTTAATGTGAGTATGATTTGGTCTTTAACATGCTTTTAAAGAAAAGAAATAAATACAATCAGGCATTGTAAAAGGTGGTCATTAGCAAATGGGCCCGGTGCCCCATAACTTTAAAGTAATAGCCACATTACTGCCTAGGACTGATTATTTTTTAAACCTACCTCTTCCATTTATGCTGTGGGAGCTGTGGTTTTGTCGGGGAAAGTTGGGCAGGCCAGCCAAGCTTTCCAGCAGCCATTTAACCTCCATTTATGAAGAAATAAAGCAAAATTGATGCTGATTGGGGCCTGCTTTGGGGGATATTTCTGGTCCATAAAAGCCTTTTTCCCTGCAATTTGCTGAGCTGCCCTGTCATATCAGGAGGAGCTGGTGCTGATAAAGATAAAGCTTTATCGCTGGGGTATTTGCTGCTAACAGCAACCTAATGCAGCAGTTTCATTTTGATGCAATTAATGTTAATGTCTGCTACGAAAATTGTCATTAAATACCATTTTAAAATCCATTCAATTTGCATATGCAAAGCCCATTTACTATCACAGAAGATAGAGCCAGCACTTCATCACACCCTTTTCCTAGAATTTGTAGCCAATGGGTTTTATAGCGATTTAAGATTTCATATTGAAAGCCAGATGATAATATACGTCCTTTCAAGCAGCCCAGTGGATTTAGAAGATGTAGTGGGCAAAGGCAGCCACAGAATCTGAGAATGTTGCAGGTGTCTTCCATAAACCTTAGTACTCAGTAGCCTGGGATAGCAGGATTGCCGGGCTGCGAGTCAAGAGACCTAGGTTGTAACTATATGTTTAGGTATGCGACCTCTTGTGAGCCAAAACACCTGTGTGAGCCTCAGTATTCTTACCTATACAATGGGGATAATAACACTACCAAGAGTCCCTCAATGGGCTTTGAGTGAGAATAAAGCAAAACAATAGATGCAAAAGCTTTTTGAAAATAAAAAGCAGGTAGAAATGCATGGTATGTGGAAATAATAATATTGCTATGACTAACAGAAATGACTATTTAACATAGGTTGTTATGTCAATCAGCATATATAGCCTGCCACTTTGAATGAAAAAGCATTTCTTAAGTGCTTACTAGCACTGTGCTAAGACCTGGAAACACCAGTAGAAAAGTAAGTCATTCCCTTCTCTCAAGGAGTTTACATTCCACTGGAGAAGGCAACACATAGAAGGGGATTCTGTTGCAAGTCAGACGGAAAGATACAGTGGTCCTCAGGGTACAGCCCCGAAATGGATGTTAACATATCTTCTTTGATGTCATTTCCGCTGATGAAAACCCTGTCCATTTCTGGTGTTGAGCCATTCGAAAACGCCAAGAGCTTTGGTGATAAGCACTTTTTTTCCTGGGTTTTCAGTAGTTATGGCCACTAAGATGGTGGGGGCCAATACTCCTGCAGAAGCAGCTGCCAGGTACTATCTCCTCAGTGGTTGCTTCCCTGGAGGATGGTTGCAGGGGCTGGTCTGCAAGAAGACTACAGTCATTCTGAAGGCTCTTGGGTTCACTAGGTGTAGAAAGCAGCAAGAGTGGTGGGAAGTGGTAAAAGTAATAGAACTGGGGGGGAGGGGAAGGGAGGCAGCTACATGGCACAGTGCATAGAGCACTGGCCCTGGAGTCAGGAGGACAAGAGTTCAAATCCGGCCTCAGACATTTGACACTTACTACCTATATGATCCTGGATAAGTCACTTAACCCCATTGCGTCTTTAAAAAAAAACCAAAAACAACAGAACTGGAGTCAGAGGATCTGAGTTATAATCCCAGCTCTACTGTTCATTACCTATGTGACCTTGGGCAGGTATGTCACTTTACTTCTCTCATCTGTAGGGTTTTTTTTCTTGTTTGTTTTTTTTTTGGGGGGGGTTGGTTTTCAGAGAGGCAGTATGGTATAGTGGGTAGAGCACCAAATTAAATGGAAAAAGATTAATTTAATTCAAATCCTTTCTCAGATACCTTCTAGCTATGTGACCTTTGGGGAATCACTCAATCTCACACAATCTCAGTTTCCTCAGCTCTAAAATAGGAATAATAATACTTATAGCACTTAGCTTAGAGGGTTCTGAGGACCAAATGAAATACTGTATGTAAACTTCTTTGAAAACCTTAAAATCTATATGAATGCCACTTAGTAGTATTACCCCTCCATGGCTCCACTCATGATACATGTAACTTTCCTAATTCAAATATCTCTCCCAGGCTACAACTTCCCTACGTGTATTGTTTCCTCCTCTTAAAATGTAAGTTTCTTGAGGCAAGAATTTGTTTCTTGGAGAGGTGAGGTGGCACAGTGAATAGAGCGCAAGCCCTGAAGTCAAGAGGACCTGAGTTCAAATCTGACCTCAGACACTTAACACAAAAGCTAGCCGTGTGACGTTGGGCAAGTAACTTCACCCCAATTGCCCTGCCTTCCCCCCTCCAAAAAGCAAAAAAAAAAAAAAAAGTATTTGTTTTTCTTTTGTATTTATATTCCAATGCTTGGCACATAGTAAGCACTTAAATGCTTTACCTTTCATTAGTAGCCTTGATCATTTATCTACTGGAAAATGACTTTTCCAAAACTTGTTCATATGATGTTTATCTTGTTTGCCAGCCAAAGTATAAATCCTCTAAGGGAAGAGACTAGTTCAGGGGTGAGGAATCTGCAGCTTCGAGGCCACATGTGGCCCTCTGGGTCCTCAAGTGTGACCTTTTGACAAAGTCCACTGGAGTCTGGACTTGAGGACCTAGAGGGCCACATGTGGCCTCAAGGCTGCAGGTTTCCCACCCCTGAACTAATCTCTAAATCAGATTTATAGATACTTTATTGAACAAATGTATAAAGATTGGATGAGAAGAGATCTGCTGGTAGTTTTCCTGTCATCTAGGAAGCTGTGGCCTAAAGTATCCAATGAGTATCTCACCGAAATCAGGGTAACCACCTGGAGGAATCTATTTCTATCCAACCACTTTGTTTTGAGATTCCTTTTCCTCTTGAAAACGATCATGGATCCAAATAATTGAACTGTAGATCTGGCCCCCAAATAATTGTAAAATTTGCCTCCTTTTATCCCTGCTTACCTTTCATTTGGGTACTTTATTTCCCTTTCCCTAAAACCCACATATCTTCCTGTAGGGTCTCTCTCATCATGAAGAGGAAAAATATAATAACCATGTACCCTTGAACTCATTTCATCCTGTCTTCTCCAGCAGATTGCCTCCTCTGTCATCCCCACTCTCTCCTTACTCTTCTTTCTGTCCCCTATCTACTTCCCTGCCAACTATAAAGACTATAAACGTGTCTACGTCACCCTTATCCTTAAAAAACAAACAACCAAACAAAACCCTCACTTGCTCTAAATATCACTACTACCTGTAATCCTGTATCTCTCCTCCCTTTCATTACTAAACTCCTGGAGAAAGCCATCTACAGTAAGTGCCTCCACTTCATTTGCTTTTATGCTCTTCTGAGCTCTCTGTGGTCCGGCTTCTGACTTCATTATTCAACTAAAACTGCTCTTTCCAAAGGAACCAGGGATCCTTATCTTTCTTGACCCCTCTCCAGCCTTTGACATTGTCAATCTCCTTCTCCTCAGTCAATACTCTCTCCTCTCTAGATTTTCATGATTCTTCTCTTTCCTGGTTCTCTTTCTAACTGACTGTTCTTTCTCAATCACCTTTACTAGATCTTCATCCAGGTCATGCTTGCTGATCATAGCTATCCACCAAAGAGCCCTTGACATCTTGAATTCAACATATCCAAAACAGAACTCATTCTCTCCTCCCTCCAAAAAAACCCCTCCCTTTCCCCCAACTTTTCTATTACTATTTTTTAAAATTAAATTTTGTTTTTTATTCAATCAGCAAAAATCTACCTTCTCCCTCTCACTCCACTAATTGATAATAAAAGAAAGATAAAACTCCTATTGCAAACATGTATAGTCAAGCAAAATGAATTTCTGCATTGTCCATGTCCAAAAGAAAAAAAACCACCTCATGCATATGTGTGTGTGTGTAAACACACGTGCAGATGATTATTCATTTTGAATCCCTCACTTCTTTATCAGGAGGTGGGTCACATGTTTTATTACTAGTCCTCTGGAATTGTGGTTGGTCATCACATTTAGGAAGAGTTTCTTCCTAAGTCTTTCAAAGTTATTTGTCTTTGCAATATTGTCAAAGTATAAATTGTTATCTTGATTTTGTTCATTTTGTTCCTCATCAATTCATATAAGTCTTCCCAGGTTTCTATAAAACTATTCTCTTCATCATTTCTTATAGAACAATAATATTCTATCACATTTATAAATCATAACTTGTTCAGCCATTCCCTAATTGACCATCCTCTCAGACTGTCATTTCAAAAACAGCTACAAATATTTGCACACCTCCTTAGTTAGAGTTTGTTTTTCTTAGGACCAAGCTCCTTAATCAACTCTTCCTCTAATTCCCCATTCTCCCTTCTCCCCTTTCCCTCCTATTTTCCTGTTGAATGAAATGTATTTCTGTATCCAACTGTGTGTGTTTATTCTTCTTCCTTTTGACCAATTCAGATGAGAATGAGGTTCAAAGGTCACCAGCTCTCCTCCTTCCTTCTTGTTTTATATAGACTTCTACTTGTGTACCACAATCATGTGAGATAATTTCTTCTAACCTTATTTCACCTTCCCTCTTTCCCTCCAAGTGTATTTCTCTCCCCATCCTTCCATTCTTCTTTTAAGATCACAAAGGCATAACAGAATTATTTCTTAGGCCTTCTGCCTAATTAAACTGTATGACCCCTGATGATGATAGAGTTCCAATAAGATAGATAGATAGGTAGATAGATAGATAGAAATATGTATATGTATGTCTTTGTGTATGTGTATGTATATGTATATATCATGTGCCCATACTAAAATGTAAGCACATTATCTTTTTGTTTGGTCCCTAGTGGTTTTTTGTTTGTGTTTACCTTTTTGTTTTTCTTTTGACTCCTCTGTTTGCATGGAATACCTACAAGTCCTGTATTTAATTAAAAATCCATTTTCTCCCTGTAGGATTATACTCAGTTTTGCTAAGTAAGTTATTATTAGATGTAAGCCTATATGCTTTGCCTTCTGGTATAGAGTATTCCATATTCCACCTTCTTTTATAGTGGCAGTTGCTAAATGATGTGTGATCCTGATTAAGGCTCCTTAATATTTGAATTATTTCCTTCTGGTTGCTTAAAGTATTTTTCCTCTGATGAGAAGCTCTGGATTTTGGTTATAATGTTCCTGGAAATTTTTATTTTAGAATTTCCTTTAGGAGGTAGATTCTTTCTATTTCCACTTTGCCTTCTGGTTTTAAGAGATCTAGATAGTTTTATTTTATAATTTCTTGAAATTATAATGTGTAGACTCCCTTTTTTGTCATGGCATTTAGGCAGTTCAATGATCCTGAAATTTTTTTCTCTTCAATCTATTTTCTAGTTTAGTTGTTTCTACTATGATACACCTTATCTCTTGTAAAGCCAAGCATGAGCAGCTTTCCAGAGGACTGCTGCTGTGAACTGCTTTAAGGTTCTGACTACACAGTATAGGAACTCTCTATTTATTCAGTAACAAACCAAGACAAAACATTTACAGAAATCAAAGTACAGCATTCACAGTGTTATGGCATAACAACTTATCACTAAAATGGCCACATAGTTTTCAACAAAGCGGTCACATAGTTTTAAATAAAGTACATTCATTTAGTAACTCAATCATTTAGTAAATCCTTAATTCAATCACAAAGTACAAAGGTCAAAGTTTTCCACCCCTAGGTCACATTGTCTTACTCTCTTCCATCAAAAAGTCTTCTTTCTTCTTAATTAGAGAAGTCCTTAACTCAATCATCTGAATGTAAAGGTCAAAGTTCTCCACCCCTAGGCCATAGTAAATCATGATCTTCTCAGTTTTCATTAAATACCCAAGAGTCATTCTCTTGATTTGAGGCAGGCTCTCAGCCTCCATGGTTCTTCTACCGTGGTCCCAGCTCCTGCCCAAATCTATCCAGCTGTCACCTGAGTTCAAAGGCAGACAGCTCTCAGTTCTTTGTCAAGCTTCTTGTGCAGTCCCTGTTCCATACTGAAGCTCACAGTGTCTAGTCCACCTCAAGTCCTTCACAGTTTCTGTACCTGGGAAGACAGAGCTTAACAAAGCACAATAACATTCATTCACATTACTAGCACCATCATCAATTCACTATCTGCCTGTGAAATCAACTCAGACCCACCAACAAGGTCTAAGAATTCAACACAAATCATCAGTATAGTCCCAGGACCTCTGAAAGTGTCAGTAAGACCTTCCTCCATGAAATCCTCTTTCAGGGCTTCTGAACCAGCAGTAAGGTAACTTACTTCTGTAACAACAGCAAGGTCCTCTGTCAACAAATGAGTCTGACAAAGTAACATCAAAACAGACAAAGTACCAGCACCACAGTCATGCTTCCTCCCAGCTCTCCTCTCTTCTAATTTCTCAGTTCTTCTCAATTCTCTTCTCAGTTCAATTCTCAGTTCTCTTACTGCCACCACAAGTTCTGTTCTCTATTCTGTTCTCAATTCATAGCAGTTCTCAGAAGTTCTCAGGATCCTAGCAGTTCTCTGTCTCTCAGCAATTCTGGTTCTCTAGCTTGGGCTTTTCCTTATATATGGTATTAGCAACTCCCTGTTCTGCTCCTTCCTGTTACATCAGCAACTTCCTCCCACTGTGGGATTCACAAGTTCTAGATCTTAATACTTGATACAATCATGAACTGAAACAAGGTGCTAAATACCTGTTTGATTGCCTATACAAGGGGCAGGGAAGATCTTCAAATCCCCATTACCATTACACCTTTTCTTCTATTTTTCCAGTCTTTTGATTTTGTTTTAATTTTATCTCTTGGTGTCATTGGCTTCTATTTGGTCCATTCTAATTGTCAGGGAGTTTGTTGTTTAGGCAAGGTTTTGTACCTCTTGTGTCAAGCTGTTAATTCCCTTTCTAATTCTTTCTTCTATATCTCTTCTTTTCTATTTTTTTCTCTAGTGTTCTCATTTCGTTTATAAAAAAGATTTTCAAAAACTTAAAAAAAAAAAACCTTTTGCTTCATCTCCTCCAGGAATTATGGTTGAATTTGTGCCCACATTGTGCTTTTATTTGAGACTTTGCTTGCAGATGTTTTAGAGTCATTTTCTTTTCCTGGGTCTGTGTCTTAAGCATCCGTGTCACTATCTTCATTTTTTTATGCTGGGGATTATTATTTCATTTAGTCATTCTTCCATCCTTCATTCTGATTTCAAATTTGATGTTAGGTCCAAGCTTGGTGCCATTCTGGAGGGAAGCTCTGGGCTGGTCCTAGAGCTGCTTTCTTGAGACATTGAGTATTGTGTTATTCCAGGCTCCCAGGGACAGTTCAGGCTAAGGATCTTGCAAGTTATCAGAGTGATCTGACTTGGGGAAAAATCTGATCACTAGTCCCCTGGTCTGAGCTCTGTAAGTTCCTGACCTGGGTTTGGATTTGAGCAACAGCAGACTGCTGCTAGACTCGGCCTTTATTAACCAATGGGAAGTTCTGCTGGTTCAGAGTGACAGAACTACAAGCTTCCCTTTAGTCTGGGATTTCTGGCCTGGTTATTTCTCTGCAGGCTTCAGACTGGGCTAGAAGTTAGACCCATCTATGCTTCTGGGGTCCAAGCTACACAGCTGCTATTTCTTTTTTAAAATTTCTCCTGTTTCAGTACACCCCCTAGGGCCTGGGGACAGTTCCTTACCCCTAGAAAGCCACCCTTGGGGACAAATCCCTTCCTCAGTCTCTCCTTAATCTGTCACCCAGAACTTGGTGGTGAGTGGCAAAGCTTCCAGTTGGTACCTGTTCCTGATCCTTGTAAGGTGTGGGTTTTGGACCTCTTCTTTTTTAAAAATTAATTAATTCATTTTTAATTTTCAATATTCATTTCTACAAGTTTTAAATTTTCTCCCCTTCTCTTCCCTCCTCCCTCCCTAAAACGGCATGCAATCCAATATAGGTTCTACATATACATTCCCATTAAACATATTTTCACATTAGTCACGTTGTATGGAAGAATTAGAATGAATGGATGCAACCAAGAGAAAGAAAAAAACAAACCAAAACAAAAAAGAGGGCAAATAGTATACTTCTATCTGCATTCAGACTCTATAGTTGTTTCTCTGGATGTGAGCGGCATTTTCCATCATGAGTCTTTTGGAGTTGTTTTAGGTCCTTGCATTGTGGAAAAGAGCCAAGTCTATCAAAGTCAGTCATCACACAATGTGGCTCTTACTGTTTACAATGTCCTCCTGGTTCTGTTCACTTCATTGAGCATCAGTTTTTCCAGATTTTTCTGAAGTCTGTCTTGAATCTCTTCTTACTCTGGTGTATAGCGTCTCACTGTGCTGAAGTGCTTCATGCCTTTTCACTAGCTATTAGCTAAGCCTTTCATGTTCTCCCTCCTCATTTCTACCTCCTGGATTTCTTCATGACTCAATCCCACCTTCCAAAAAAGGTCTTTCTTAGTTTCTCCACTCTACCTCCTCAACCTCCCACTGCTGGTGACTTTCTTTTAAATTAATTCCCATTTATACTGTACATATTTTGTGTGTAAATAGTTGTTTACATGTTGTCTCCCCCATTAGACTCAGTTCCTCAAGGGCAGGGAATGTTTTTGCTTTCTTTTGTACACAGAATTATTTCTGGTACATGGTAAGTACTTATGAATCTTTTGTATTTTAAATATTTCTTTCATAGAGGGAGAAATAAATACTGTCCTATATCTGATATCTACTATTTTGTGCACTGAATAGCTTTTCTGGAAAGGACACTGTTAATTCCTTCCAGGGAGACTCTAAACATGAATCAAAACTAAGTGCTATTTAAGAGAGTTTCCCTGAGATTTTGGGATGAGACATAAAGAATCAGAGAGTATGATTAAAAATCCTGAATTCCCTCTCCTTAGGTCAGCCTCCTGCAAGAATAAAGCCAGGTCCATGTGAGTAGAGAGTTTCCTTGAGGAAGCCTGTCCTCCATCCTACCCCAACTCTAAACATCAGTAATGTCTCAGTCTACCTTTCTAGTTTACCTTATCATCACAAATCTTATGTACACTAGATTAGTTGAGACCCACTGATGGTTTCTGACTGTCTTTGTTCATTCTGTTTTTTCCTTCCCCCTATTCTAGCTTCTCTGCACAATACCTACACATCCTTCAAGACCCAGTTCAAACACCATCTTCTCTATATGACCATCCTTCATCCACCCAAGTAGAAATGATCTTTCCCTCTTCAGAGCCCACATATCACTCTGTATTTTTTCATGGGACTTTCCCAGTCTGGAGTGGATGAGATACAACTCTTGTGAAAGCATGAGAATGATCCAGAAAAAAAAATTAGGTCATTGCCATCCTAAGTATTCTCAGACCTTAGGTAAACATGAGTGCTAAGCACCCACTGTAAGACAGGGTCTCAGTGATGTTAAGAGAGACTGTGTCCCTTCATCCAGAGGGAGAGGTAGACAGAATCATCTAGAACAGTTGATGGATCCATGAATGCAACTCCTTCCCCCAAGGGAATCCTACCAACTATTATGGACATCTTGATCTAGCTTACTCATGACTGGAACATTCAAAAACTAACTGGAAATTGCTTATTCTATATCACAGCATTTGAAGAAGGCTATAGCAGTCTTTGCCCTCTTGAAAATAAAACAGTACTACCCCTAACCACTGTAGCCACTAGGACCTACCCTGTAGTTTTGGACGGTGCTGGGCTGTTGTTTTTTTTCTCGAACTGTCACATTCATTTTTGCCACTCAGAGAATCAAAGTGACAGCTGAGAAACTGAGTGGCCTGTAAAACTGACATATACATCTTTGTATTCTTTTTGAAATGTAGGTGCCATTTGTGGTTTGCATATTATCAGTAAAGGTATGGTTAGAGTTAAGGAGTTCAGGTTATGTTTTGATTCTTTGAGACATCAAATTTATGCTAACTCACTTGGGAAACCTGAGATAATCGTCCCCTTGATTACCACCTCAGTACTTTTTTTGGCCAGTGCTCTGATTCCACAGGTGGAACAGAGCCCAGAGGGAAGGATGGGGCATTGATTACAAGCCAGGCCTTACCGTCCCCGGATGCCATAGGTTATATCTGGAGGAACAGATGACTGGTCCTTTTTGAAACGCCTCTCATCCTGGTCACTTCTTCGGATATCGTGGAGTTGGCGGTATAGGAAATGTTCCTTGGCTGTCACCAGACCAGCCTTGATTGCACCACGGTTCATGGCAATAAAATCCCGAGTCATTGCCTGGGGGGAGGTAGGATGCTGTTTCAAAACATTCCAGTGTCCAATGGCTATGGGGAAAGGCAGACAAAAGAAAAATGGAGATGCTTTCAAGTCTTTCCTTCCCTCCCTCCCTCCCTTCCTTTCGTCCTTCCTTCCTTCCTTTCTTCCTTCCCTCCTTCCTTTCTCCCTCCCTTCTTTCCTTCTTTCCCCCAACAGGTCCACACTGTACCTCTTCCTCCCCCATTCAAGCTTCTAGCTTCTCCTTTTCTGAGTTAGTTGTCAACCCCTCAGAAGAATTATAACCTGCCCCTAACTCAGGTTCTCAAAGTAGTAGCTGAGCAGGTACCTCTGGGAAAATTCCTCTCATCTCAGATTCTTAGCTATAAGGTACTTCAGAAGTCCTCTGGTTCAACCTCATTATTTTAGGTATGAGGACACTGAAGGCCAGAAATGTTTAGCAACTTGCTAGAGGTAATATAGGTAGAGCTTGGATTTGAACTAAGTCCAAATTCAAGTATTGTACCTCATTGAGTCCCAAAATCATTATTGAATGAAAGAGGGGAAAAAGAATGAATAAATAACTGAAATAAAGAATGCCATTTAGGTGGCTATGAAGACCCATGCTATCTGCCTGCTCTTCCAAGCTTTAAGAGACCTCTCTGGACTTGATATCTTGCCTTTGTAGACCTTATATCCTTAACCCTGGCCCCTTCTGGCTGGACCTATCCCACTGCTGCCCACATCTCAGCCCAATCATGACTGATCAGCTATGGAAAGAGTAGTTTGCCATCCTTTGGATTATTCTTGCCCTACAACATTCAAACTTGTACCATCTTACCTTCCGGGACTCCTCCATCCAGTCCTTGAATATATAGTCCATAGTTAAAATTAATTCCAGGCAGAGTACTGCTCCTTTCCCGAGGCTTCCCAAGTTCAGCCTACCAGAGGAAGCAGTGGGAGAAAAGGTAAAGGACCAAAAGTCACGTCAAGCAACCAAGCAATAAACAGGCAGCATAATCGCAAGAGGGCTAACTTGGGAGCCAGGAGGCCTAGGGTCTAGTAGAGACCATTACTAATTTTCTGTACCCTTTGTTTGGTGTTCAAGGCCCTTCATAACCTGTCCCTTCATAACACATCCCCACCCCTGCCACATACACCTTTCCAGTCTTCTTATACTTTATACCCCTCCACCACCCATGTATTCTGCAGTCTAGTGACAATGGTCTCCTTTTCCATTCCTCCAGCAAGATACTCTGTCTCCTGATTCTGGGCATTTTTACTGGCTGTCCTCCATGTCTGGAAGGCTCTCCCTCCTTCTTTCCACCTCCCAATATCAGAATCATTACTCTCTGCACATTGCTACCCTCCCTCTCTCCATAATGATGATGTTCCTCAGTTCCTTCATCTTGCAAAATGAAGGGGTTGGACTCCTGATGTCCCTGGCTTCCTTCAAGTCCCTTCCAGCTCTGAAACTATGATCCTATGAAGAGGATGATGGCTAGAAGCAAAGATTAGATGAAGGGTGTGGCCACAAAAGCTCCTTCTTGGGAGGCAATCATAGACCAGAAAAAACTTTTCTCTCTAAGAAATAACTTTTTATCCGTCCAGGAGGTGGGTAAGGAAGAAAATGCACAGGCTGTGGTTGCAATTGACAATCTAATCACTTTTCTCTTTAAAAAAATACACATACACAAGTTTTTATATTTTGTTTTCATGTCACCTTCATTTCTGAATAAATCTCTCTTTCCTTAAACCATCACTATAACAAAGAATAAAAAAGAGGAGGAAAAATTATTTCGGCAAAGTTAGCCAATACATCAAGGAATCTGAAAGAATATGTAATATTTCACACCTAGTGTCCCCCACTTCTACAAAGAAAGGAGGAAGAGAGAGAGAGCTGATAAATTTTGAGTGTAGACTGAAGCATACCTCTTTCATTTTTTTTTTTTTTTGCTTTTTTTTGGCAACATAGGTTTTGCACATCTTACTGCTTGCTTTCTCAATGGGTGGGGGAGAGGCTAGAGGGGTGGAGATTATTTGGAGAGTTAGGAATTTGAAACCCAAATTGTTTTTAAATGAATGTTAAAATAAATAAAGTATAATGTTTTAAAAGGACAAAGGTGTGCTTTTTTTATTGTTGAGGGTCAGCTTGTCATTATAATTATACAGTGCACAATTTCTTTTTCTTTTATTGGTTCTTTCCATTTATATTGTTGTCATCATTATGTATAGTGTTTCGTGGTTCTGCTTGCTTCATTTTGCATCAATTCATGTCGCCCCATGGTTCTCTGAATTCTTCATGTTCATCTTTTCTTATAGCACAGTAATACTGCATTACAATCACATGCAACAGTTTAGCTGTTCCTCAATCAATCAGTGCATCCCAGGAACTTCTAATAGAGGATGTAGAGGCAGTAAAAGTGGAAGATGAGGGTACGGGAAAAATACTGGGAGCCAGGGAGAGGTGGAGTGGGTGTGCAGGGAAGTATACTGTGTCTCACCTGCTGATGGCTAGAAATATCACTTCTGAGAGAGGAAATGGGATCTATGGATGGGAAAAGCCACTTCCCTCTTAGCTTAGAGATAAGAATATTTCAGTCTGTGAGAATTAAGATGTGAGAATGTACTTTCCCCAAAAGAATGACATTTTGTATTCTAAGGTCCCTTCAAACCTTGATATTCTATTTTAAGGTCTCTTACTGTGTTTTAAGGTCCCTCCTTAATTTCTAATCTTCTACTTTCTGAGGATAATTCCATTAAAAAGTATTTATTCTTGATATCTTATTTTTCTGTGCTATGTCTTGAGGACCTGGGAATAGCCAATAGATGTGTTGAGAAAAGAAATTCACAGCCAGAGTGTAAAGGGCCTTTAAAAAACACCAAGCTAGGGACTTTTTCTTTTATCCTATAGGAAATAGGAAGCTATTGTAGGTGTGAGAGTAGTGACATGGTCAGACCTGTACATTAGGAAGATACCTTCCAACTCTGACCTATATTCTCAGGTCTCTTTCAGCTCCAACTTTGTATGTTTCATTCTAAACGCAAGGGAATGGACTAAATGACATCTCTAGGTTCTTTTCAGCCTTGTGATTATTGTTTTTTCTGTTCCTATTGATGCCCATATCAAATCTCAGACACTGTCATCTGATGAAAATCTCTCCAGAGCAGTGACTGCAGCCAAGTTGCTGGTACTGTGAAGGTCTCTGCTGTGAAGGTTTGTTTGGAATTCATTCCATATGACTCACTGTTGCACCAAGACAAAGCCCTGGCCTTCTCCTTTGTTTATTAAAATTACCAGCTTCTCCAGTGACTGCAGGGGAAGTTAATTAAAATATGGCTCTTCCACTAGAACCCTCTCTTCTCCCCCGAGGCATCTGGGAGCTTTCTTAGCCTGGAGGTGGACTGACAAACTCAGGCTACTTTCACAGGGGGACATTTTGCTTTCAGCTCAGGTAGCCTTTAATCTACGGAATACTGGTTTAGAAATGAAAAAAAAAATCTATGCCCAGGGAAATTGGTCATGTTGTTTTGCCCTTCTCTAATGTATTTGTCAAACACTACCATCTTAAAACCCTACTAAGTTGGACACTCCATGGAAGAATCGATGATAGTTCATATTCACATAGCTTTAAGGTTTATAAAGCACTTTCTCCATGACTTTGCAAAGTAGACAGTGCAACTGCTATCCCCACTTTGCAGAGGCTGAGAAAAGGGCAGTCACTAAATATGCTGCTTCTGCTCACTAGGGGTCCAGTCATATAATTTCTCCTCTGTTACTAACTAGCTGCAGGACTTTGGGTACCAATAGAAACCAAAAATAAGTAAGATGCTGCAAAGAACCTAGTAGACATAATCCAACATTAGAAGATCTCATTTTTAATGTATGGTGAAACCTCTGGACCAAGAAGTGATGGACTAAGTATGTAGAACAAGAGACATATTTGGATATGGAAAACTAGGAGATTTGTTTTGCTTAACTATCCTCATTTGTTGCAAGAGTTTTGCTTTTCTTTTTTCTTTTTTTTTCTACTGGGGAGGGGGAAATATGAGGGAGAAAAAAATAAATGCTTGATAATTTTTAAAAACATTTTTAAAAAATGAAGTTGTGTGATGACATTCTCATTGTTACTCCTTTGTATTTATTAAGTATAGAGCACACATTATATCACAGATTTCAGGGATCAGTTCTCATTAATGCCTGCTTCACCAAAAAAAAAAATTATCATATTTTCTATATACTTGTTTGGGTATGTGATTTATTCCCAGATGGAATGTAGTCTCCTTGAAGGCAAAGACTATTTCATTTTGGTCTTTGTATCTCAAGACTTGCCATAGTACCTAGGTAGATGCCCTGTGAGGATGAATTGTTGAGAGAACATGGATGAGAATTACATGGGATGGGCCAGGCGTGGAGAGATTGTGATCTGCATCTTTGGGGGAGTCACACGTCAGTAAGATCACGTGTCTAGTGCCAGAATACCCCCAAACACCACATGGTGCTAGGTGCACAGAGCTGGTGCTTAATAAGGCTTGTTCGATGCTGCTCACCATGGGATAGCACTTCTTTGGGTCACCTTCTCCATAATGATGATGACAATAGCCAACATTTAGTTAGTGCTCACCATGTGCCAAGCACTATGCTAAGTGTTTTACAATTATTATCTCATTTGATCCTCAGAATAACCCTAGGTGGTTGGTGTTATTATCAATCTGCATTTTATAGACCAAGAGACAGGCAAACAGAGGTTAGGTGACTTTCCCAGGGTCACATGGCTAGTAAGTGTCTGAAGCAGGATCTAAACTCAGGTCTTCCTGACTCCAGGTCCAGCACTACCTGTTCTGTCTCTGCCCCAGCAGAGGGCTGGCTTGGGCTGCTGAAGCCATCCATAATCATCCCCCCCTACCTCCGTATAGAACTGTATATACTAGTCTAATTTCATATTACTTCTCAATTGGATTATTAACCATCCCAGTATATACCCAGTACGTTTCTTGCCTCTGTGCTTTTGCTTACACTGTTTACTGTTTTTGCTTACTTTCTGTTCCTTTCTTTCCCTCAAAGCCTGTTTTTTAAATTCCAGTCCATCCTTAAACTCTAGCTCCATAGCTGCCTCCTTCAGGGAGTCAGCACTTCCTCTCCTTGCTTCTCCTCACCCTCACTTATTCCTTTGCCCCGTATCACTCAGTTTGAACCTTTCTCATGCACTCAGGTGTGTGTATTATAAGTATTTCCTAATGTCCTATCCCACAACAGGCGACCTGAGACAAGGGTCCGTGTTACTCAAACACATATTTATATTTTCCCCTATACCTAAGACACAGAAATGTTAACATATTTTTAAAAATTGAATTGAATTGAAAATGTGACATGAAGAATTGAGACAATTCTCTAGTACATTCAGAAATAAAACCCTGCTGCTAAGGGAAAACTAGGCTTGAATCTTCCAAATGGGGTGTCTATAGTAGTTTAATTTACAAGGTAATTGCTCAAATCTTTACTTTGCCTGTGTAGACCTGTTCTAAAGAACCACAACCAAGCTCCTTAACATCACGACCCTTTCTGGAAACCTCACAGAAAATGATATGTAGATCTAATCCTGTATTTGTGAGTCCCCATTTAAGATGTACGGTGTGAGTGAGAAGCTCTCAATTGTGACTCCTTTCCCTGTATTTATAGGTCTAGGGCAAAGCATGTTATTATAGACTTTGGAGATTAGTTGCCATTGATACGCCAGGGAAATCGGGGCTTGATGGTATCTGTCACCTGCTTTTCCATGGCAACCTTACTCTGATATCCCTGAAACGAAGGAGATGAGGTCACAAATTACAGCTTGGGCAAAAACACCCAGATCCCCAACCAGCTGCCCACACTGACAGCTCACAACAAGATTAAAGCTGCAATGGGGATGAAATATGGCTTCCAATCAAGGGAAGGGGACCTGGCTAGCTAGCTCCTAGACTGGACCATTCATGTGTCCAAAGGTGTTTAGACATAGACTGTCTGTTTTACAATGCCACTTTTCCCCCACAGAGGCTAAGGAAAAGGAATGCTTTCCTTGGAGATTTTTAAGAATGGGCCAAACCACAAACTCCTTGTACAGGCTGCTTTGGGAGCAGGGGGCTCAATTCATTGACCCCTCCACTCACTCCATCCCTTCAATCCTACAAGTCCCTAATTTAGTCATTTGCCTCAATGAAAAATCCCAGGGAAGGTCCTTAAGATCTTTTGCCATACCGTCATTTACTATGATAGAAAAGAGAAGCAACTACAAATATATTTCCAGTTAGTCTGGATAGTTTTCCAAGTGATGAGAGGTAGTACCACTGTTAAATTTTGCAGGGGTGGGGGGGGAGAATCTCAGCTTAATCTTGTGACCAGCCACATACACACACACACACACACACACACACACACACACACACACACACACACACACACCCCAGCCATCTTCAAACCTTGCCTTTTTTTCCCCAAAATTTCCTCTGTTATAAAGCCACTTGGCTGGAATACAGATCTGGGTGACAGCTGTCCCCATCAGCAGACAGCTTCATTAAACCTCATTAAGATGTCATCTCTCTGCCTTATTTCCCATCTCTCAGCTCTAATTAAAACCATCTCTCTCTATGTCCCTGGAGGTCCTAATTTTCTCTGGGCACCTTCTGCAAGTTATCTCCCTTTACTACCCAGTGTGGAAGAAAATTAGGCATCTGAAAACAATGTTGGGCTAACCCAGGTAGAGACAGCAACCCTAGTTTCCTAGGGCCATTCCTTCTTTGGGGACAACTGTCTTTCTGGGATTGTGGTTGTGAGTAGTTTGCTAGCCAGCCCCTGCTGTGTAAGCAACTCTTAGCACAAATTCTTGCTCCTGAAATTGTTCAGAACTGAAAGGGTCCAAGCCTTTTGAAGCATCACTATATCTATTTTAATCTGAATTGTATGTGTATTTTATATATGTACATATGTGAACACACACATATACATTAACCTTGCAAGGGAGGACCAGTCACTTATTGGAGCCAGACACCATACATTTGTTACTCACCTGGATTTCCTAGTCAGTCAGGTTACCTGGGCTTTGAAGGAAGCCAGGAAAGACAAGTGGTAGAGATGAGGAGAGAGAGTATTCCAGGGACAGCCAGAGAAAAATGCCCAGAGTCAGAAGATGCAGTGTCATATTCAAGAGACAGTAAGGAAGTGACTGTCCCTGGATCGCAGAGTGTAGAGGGGAGTGGGGGTAAGGTGTAGGAAGATTGGAAGGGTGGGAGGAAGGGTAGGTATTGAAGGACTTGGCATGCCAAACAAAGACTTTATATTTGACCCTGGAGGTGATAGGGAGTCACTGGAGTTTACCGAGTAAGAAGGTAACATAGACATACAGTACTAAAAAGGAGAGAAAGTGGTAGAACTAACACTTATACTTTGCCTAGCCTAAATTCATCCTCCTCCCCCCGTGATCCCCAACAAGTAAGCAAGTGGCTCTTTTCAAGGATAAGACAGTTATTTGTCAGGAAGCAGGATACTTAGATTCTGGATAGGGTTTTATTATTCATCCCAATGGGCAAGGGGTCACTTAACAGGTTTTCAGTTTTTTTTTCAGTCTCTAAAAACCAGACAGGATCTTAGTGTCATAGCAGTTTGAGTTAGAAAGGACTTCAGAATCCATTAAGTCCAACCTCCCAATTTTACAGATGAGGAAACTGAGAGACAGAAAGGTGATGTGATTTTGTCCAAGGTCACCCAGGTCATAGGTAGCAGAGGCAGGCTCTGGTCCCAGGTACTCTGATTCCAAATCCAGCACTTTCCCCCTGCTCAACTTTATCCACTTTATACAACTGTTTGGAGGCTAAACGAACATTTATTTGTTAGACAATTGAAAAGCCTCCCCTCTCATGAATTCCATAAATGCACCCTCTTACATAGAACTCCAGAAGAGTTACTGCCTGTTAGATATTAAATATAATATTTGTATAGACATATAGACATGCATACATATGAGTGCATGCACCATAATGTGCATACACCGAACGTGTAATTCGTTATTGTAAAACAACTTAAGATCCTTGAATGAAAATCACAATATAAATGCAAATTATGATCGTTATTAGCATACTGGATATTTATTTATTTCCATAATAAGAAGCTCAGATAAACAATCATGTAAAAGAAGGCTCTTCTTGTATCAAAAGGCTCTGGTATCATCTTAAGAGCTGAAGGCTTTGAATTAAGTGCATTGTTAGGGTGACAGCTGGACACTGCAAAGAGATATTTTAAAGGAATACTGATGTACTCCCACACGGACACCATTAAAACCAAGTCACAACCAGAAAAGTGAGGTGGAACTCTGGCTGGGAGGGAGCAACTCCAGGGTCCAGGTTGACCAGTGAGAATTTTTAGACCTGAAATGCTATACATGGAATTTTTAGACCTGAGGTTACACACACACACACACACACACACACACACACACACAGACACAAACACACATACTCATGTGCACACACATTAACTCACACACATACATATATACTCATGTGCACACACAAACCTACACACACATTCTCTCTCTCTCTCTCTCTCTCACACACACACACACACACACACACGCACACACACACACTCTCTATCTGGGACAAAAGATATTTGGAGAGACTAGGACCTAACAGAGTGAGAAGGAGGCAACTTTGAAATCCTGGCTCTTTCCTCACAGTTCCCTGGGTGGTCAGTACTCTCTGGATGCTTGCACACCCTGGCTAAGTTAGGAAGTAGCCTACAGTGTTCACTTCAGCAGGCCAGTCCCACCATTCTAGCGCTCCTAAGAACCCTGGAGGCCAGTCGATGTCAGTGAGCAGCCCACACTGCTTCCCTGGGTGCTTTCCCCACTACCTTCTGTTCTCTCCACTTTCATTAGCCTCCCTTGTACAGTAAAGCCTCCTGTCATGTCGCCATTACTATTAGTATTGCTGATTTATGGCTCTTGCCTTGTGGAGTGATTGCAGTGACAGGGCCCAGCATTTTCTCCCCCTTCCCCCCTGCGACAGCTTGAAATCAAGTCCTTCATTTGCATTTACATGATCTCGCTGTGCAGCTTATGAGATCGAGAGATTTATTTGCTACTTAGCTCGATGTTTGATTACACTCAGAGAAGGCGGTGAGCTACAAAGTGCATGGATGCATCAGATCTGAGCTCCCGCGGCCCTCTGGGGGCCAGTAACTCAGCATCAGGTTTAGGTAGATGAGGAGGGAACACACAGCGTTTTGAAGAAGGCAAATGTGAGGAGGTTGGAAGGAACAAAACACTGTGACTTGGTTTCTAAAACAATAAACAACCAGCAAGATGGCATTTAAGGAAATCAGTACATTCGAGTCACTTGCAGGTGGCATCTCATTGTCCCAGGGGGTGAACTCTCAGGAGCTTTTCCTCCAGAGCCTAATCAGGAAGGAAGGAGTTACTATTATTGTGAGGTTGCCAGAGTGAGTTGGGGGCATACAAAAGTCATGTCACCTGTTGCACTCTGATTGAGAGATATTCCATTTGGGTGCAGTGATTTAAAGGTAAATCTCATTTATTTGTTTTGTGGGTTATCCATTGCCACAGACTTTTCACCCCAGCCTCCTAGCATGACTGTAAACTATTGGAACTGGGAGGGACCTCAGAGATCACCCAGTGCAATACCCAAATTGAGACATCCCACCTCATCCATTTCCTTTCTGTGTGACCTTGGGCCAGAAAGTTCAGTTCTCTGGGTCTCAGTTTCTTTATCTGTAAAATGAAGAGGTCAGACTACACAGCCTACAAAATCCCTTTTATCTCTAGAGACCCATGATCCTATGACACCCCACCGCTGTCAGCTGGTATATGCCTCCAGGAGACAAATTCATTTTAATAACAAGCCTGAACTAATCAGAATTAAGAAATTTGATATGTTTCTACTACCAGGAAAAAAAATACATTTCCAGACCCAAAGAGAATTTTTTTTTAAATCTTCTACTTCTTTGGGTTCTCCATATCTCTGATGTAGACATGAGTCTAAATAACAGAGAAGAGGTTGTGAAATAAGGTCATTCAAAATGAATTCATTTATGTTTCACCTTCCCCAGTGAAGTGTCTTAGCCAATAGTTCTCCCTGCTCTGTGGATAAGAAAACAGAGGGATATAGGTGAAATGTTATTCCTTGCACAGTTTCACACACTTTTACACAGGTCAAGGCTGGAAAGTATGAATTCAGTTGAACTTCCATTAAGCACCTCTATGACCATAGGATAATGGAAAGCAGTGGATTTAAAGCTGGGAAACTGGTGTTAAAATTAAGGTTCAGCTTACTCTTCTCAATTCAGTTTCACAGAGCTAGGGGACCTGTGTTGAAATTTGGGATCTGCTACTTTCTACTCAATTCAGTTCAATACAGTTCTTTACCAGCTGTGTGACCTTGGACAAGTCATTCTCAGCCTCCAGTTTC
Source organism: Pseudochirops corinnae (assembly GCA_028646515.1). Classification (NCBI taxonomy): domain Eukaryota; kingdom Metazoa; phylum Chordata; class Mammalia; order Diprotodontia; family Pseudocheiridae; genus Pseudochirops; species Pseudochirops corinnae. Next base: position 212,869,627 of record CM053585.1, read on the forward strand.
CTCATCATGCCATGAAGGAATTAGACTATATGACTACTGAGGCCCCTTTTGGCTCTAAGGGAGCCTATGAGCTTATCAACAAAATCATAGTAGCACAAAGGAAATGTGAGGTGAGCAAATCTAGAGACATCTCCATCCCAAATGTTCAAATGGACTATTTGTTCCCAACCTGTGGCAGAGCCTTTCAAGCTCATGTTAGAGTGATCAGCCACAGTAGAACACACACCTCAACATCATGATGTCATCGATCCTCTTTGGGTAAGAAGGAAGAACAAAGCACAGAACAGGGCAACACCTTGCCATCCAGAAGCTTACCGTTTAGCAGGGTGTTGACAAATACACGGATAATACAAAATCATCTGTCACTCAAAGCCCTTCAGAACTTAGTACAGACCCTGCCTGTCTTTCCAGCCTTCTTCCACCTTATTTCTCACCACATACTCTTCAATCCAGTGACACTGGCCTCAAACATCTCTTGGCTCTGGTCATTCTTCTCTGACTGCCCCCATGCCCAGAATGCTCTCCTTCCTCCTCTCTGCCTACTGGATTCCCTGGTTTCCTTCAGATATCAATTAAAATCCTATTTTCTACAGGAAGCCTTTCCCAATCCATCTTAATTCTAGTGCCTTCCCTTTGTTAATTATTTCCTATTTATCCTGTATATAAGCTTGTTTGTACATATTTTTGGTTGTCATCTCCTCCATTAGATTGTGAGCTCCTTGAGGACAAGGACTGTCTTTTGCTGTTTCCACCCCCACCCCACCCCCATATCCTCAGTGCTTAGTATGATATCAGAATATAGGAGAGGCTTAATAAATATTTATTGACTGATTTATTGATACTGAATATGCAAGATACAAAATGCTGTGGGGAGACTGGAGGAGAGAATAATCACTTTTAATTGGGGGGATCAGGGAAGACGTCATGGAGGAGGTGGGTTCAAAGGTAGGTTTAAAAAAATAAATGGAATTTCAACAGATGGAAACAGCAAGGAAGATGCAAGACTTTAAAGAAGTCGGGCAATTGGTACAGATTATTAGAGAAAAACCTGTCCTTGTAGCACTGGGAGTATCATCCTTAAGCCCTCTGCTATAGATCTTTCCTTGCCTGTTATAATAGCAGCCAGTAGGGGTAACTAAATGGTACAGTGGATAGAACACTAGCCCTAGAACCGGACGGACCTAAGTTCAATTCTGACCTTAGAAGCTTATTAACTGTGTGACCCTGGCAAGTCACTTAACTCCGTTGCCTAGAACGGACAGGGAGGAAGAATAATAGCCAGTGAAGGGTAAGGTCTGGGGGATATATAAATAGGGATTTAATAACTCTTTTAACTATAATAATTTTGGTCTCAAGCAAAGCCCGGGATATTCAGAAACCTCTGTATTTCATTTTAATCTATGTTTGTCACTTGCTTTACATGATCTTGTTTTGGAAGACTTTGTGTGGCATAATGGGGAACAAAAGCCTTTGGATTGGGGGTTTTGGTCCTGGCTCTACCACTTAATCAGTTCCAGTATGGTGGGCAAATCACTTTGCCTCTCTATGACTCAGTTTCCCATCTATGAAATAAAAATGTTAGACTCTATATGGTTTCTTGAGATCTCCTCCAATTCTGGATCTATGATCTTATGACTAAATTGTCTCTAAGATTCCTTCCAGTTCTGGCCTGTCTATGGCTCTTTCCAATGGTCATTGCATAGTCTATATTGCAGTAATTGGAAGAAATATGTTCAAGCTCCCTTTGATGTGGAACCCAAGTGGGGAATGAATAGTGTTTTAGACTGCAAAGAAGGTTGAATGAATAAGTGACACCCCTTTTGGGTGTCATGAGAAACAGATGACATGCTTATTTGGTCAGTCGATCCTGTCAGCTACCAAGGGTCAAACCCAGATGAGCACAGTTAGCAGATTCATGGCAGAAGCTCCCTGAAATAAAGAAGGCAGAGAATGATCTATGTACTTTTCAAAACTTAAAACAGAAATCAAAGGGGAACTGATGTGTTTTAAGTTTTGACAGCTGCAAGGATCATTCTCTTTCGTTACCTTATTTATGTTTTCAATTTCTTTATAGATTCATTGAAAATCGCAGCATGTAATAGTGAAGGAAAATGTTCAGTGTGGGGTTTTTTCCCTCAATAAACCCTTGTTCCTTCCCGAGTACAGATGAAAACGCCAGCTCCAGTGACTTTTTTTTGATGTATATTTCATAATATCTCATTGATTGTAAGTTTTATTTCTATGTCAATAAAAAAGTGATATTGTAATAAATGAGAAGGAGTTTAACACAAAATGGCAGCTGACCCGTTAGCATAGCAAGACTGGGGAATATTGATCTAAAATAAAGCCTGTGAATAAAGATGAGTGGGCTAGAGAGAGAGAGAAAAGAGCTGGTGACTCTAGGACAGCTTGGACCTCCAGCCTGGAGGTCGAAATACAGGGCTCTGATGGGTTTCTTCCTTGGGGGTGTACTGGGTTACTCTGTGCTAGCTCTGTACACATATTGTTGAATGGAGAGTTGGGGCAGTTTTGCAAATAAATCATTATTTCATTATCATCTTCATTATTTTTTCAGTCTCCATTCAAGGGCCACTTACCCTGAATCTCCTAGGAGACCTTCCCCCTTAGCACTTCGTTGTGTCTTAGTCATTTCAGTCACATCCAACTCTTCATGACCCCATTGGGGGTTTTCTTGGCAAAAATACTGGAGAGGTTTGCCATTTCCTTCTCTAGCTCATTTTACAGATGAGGAAACTGAGGCAAACAGGGTTAAGTGACTTGCCCAGGGTCACACAGCTAGTAAATGTCTGAGGTCAGATTTGAATTCAGGAAGATGAGTCTTCCTGACTCCAAGTCCTACCCCTGACTCTAGTCACTACCCCCCTAGCAGCCCAGCACTTTGGTTTAGCAACTATATAATGCACTTAGCATATAATGTTATATATTATAGTTATTTGTCTTTGTGTCATATCCTTCTTCTAGACTGTAAGCTCCATGAAGGCAAGGACTATGTTTTATCTACATGTTTTATCTCCCCAGCACCTAGAACACTGCTCTAAAATCCAATCCAATCCAAGAAGCATTTATCAAGTGGATGATTAAGATGTTTATTGAGTGAAGGGGTGAATGAATCACTGGATGTTAAAAACAACAACAAACATTTCCCTAAGGGTCCATTAAGGGACTTTCCATGTAGTTAGGCAAACAGGACATGTGTATGAAATATAACTAAGGTAGCCCCTGTTTCATATGTGATGCCTGGTAGAGACAATACATACAGGTTAAGAGGAGGGGAGAACACCATAGGCATGTCAGAGAAGGCTGACTGGTGTAGGAGGCAGGATTTTTGTTAAATCTGGAAGGATAGGTGGGCCTTGGATGAGTGGAGAGAAGGAGTCAGGGATAGGATAATGGTTACCAGCTGCCCTGACTTTGGTCTATGAATGAAGACTAGGCAGAGGATGGCTCAGGTCTAAGGATAGGAAATTGAAAGGCCTTCATGGCATGTGGAAAACCATTTTAGCTTAACTTTAACAATATACTGGGAGCAGCTAGGTAGCACAGTGGATAAAGCACTGATCCCAGAGAAAGGAGGAGTTCAAAAATCCAGACTCAAATACTTCCTAGCTGTGTGACCCTGTGCAAGTCACTTAACCCCAATTTCCTCAAAAAACAATATACTGCCTCGTGTATATAATATCTTAATAGAATTCCTGGAATTTAAAATACCTTGAAGGACCAAGCTGCATCAGCTGACAGTGCATTTTTTAAATCTATAAGGCAAAAAAGAGATAAGATGAAAATGTCTATATCAAAGTAAAATTATTTTTAAAAATTGTGTCAGTTGATGCAATGGGGCCTTTCTAATATTAAGCACATGAGAGGGATGCAAGAAGGATAAGGAACTTTAGAAGTTTTTGTCCTTGGAGTTGACAAAGGAGAACTATAGGAATCAGCTGACCAAGGTGACCAAGGGATGTAGTGAATTATTAATATGCAAGCAAAGTAGAACTGTTTCCAAAACAGGAAAGGATCCCCAACCCTGGCCAGATCTTGGCCTGAACATGTGAAACTGATGCAAATTTTAGTAAACAGTTACAGAGGCATGACACCTGGGACTTATTGAGAGAGATTACACAAGAACCCGAACTATATACATATAGCAAACTCATTCCTATAGCTTTTAACCCAAAGTATGTCAATGAAGCCACCATAGGTAACATAGGGAGTTATAGGTTCATTTATCTAGAGCTGAAAAAGATCTCTAAGGCCATCTCATGAGAAATACTGGAAGACTCCAACCTTAATCAAGATATGTCTGGTACCTGTAGGAATAAGAAGGTGTGGAGATAAAAATCCCATTTTCTTTATTTGTGTGTTGGGTTTAATGCATCAGTTAATGCAAGATGTTATATTGGGAAATTTTAATTAGAAACAAGTAGAGGAGGGTGAGCTACACACTTAAGCAATACATAATTGGTATCTGCAAATATTTGATGAGTTGTCATGGGAAAAAAGGAACAGAGGACCTCTGTGTGAGTCCAGAAGGTAAATGAAGTACCAACAAGAACAGTATGGAATAGTGGGTAGTATGCTAGACTTGAAATTAGACATGGGCTTAGATCCTGCCTTTGACACCTGATAGCTGTGGAATCCTGGGCAAGCTACTTCATTTCTCTCAGCCTCAGTATTCTTTCCTGTAAAGTGGGGGTAATAATAGCTATAGTATTTAATCTCATAGGATCACTGTGAAGCTCAGATGAAATAGCAAAGGTAAAGCTCTTTGTAAATCTTAAGGTGCTATATAAATGTCAGGTACTATTATTATTATAAGGAAGCAGATTGTGGCTCAACACAAAGATTCTAACAACTGTACCTGCCTAATACTGGAACTGTCTGTCATGCAAAGCAGTGAGCTCCCTATCATTAGGGGTATTTAAGCAAAGTCTGTTTGACCACCTGGCTGGGATACTATAGAGAGGATTCCTACATTAACTGGAGTCCAGACTAAGTAATGGGCAGTTAGGTGGAGCAGTGGATAGTGTTTCAGGCCTGGAGTTAGGAAGACTCATCTTCTTGAGTTCAAATCTGGTCTTAGACATTGAGTAGCTATGTGACTCTGGGCAAGTCACTTAATCCTGTTTGCCTCAGTATCTTCATCTGTAAAATGACCTGGAGAAGGAAAAGGCAAACCACTCCAGTATCTTTGCCGAAAAAAACCCCAAATGGGGTCACAGAAGAGTCATACATGACTGAAAAATGACCCAACAAGACTAAGAAATATCCCTTGCATTTGACAGTCTTTCCAGTTTTTAAGGTATAGTAGAAAGAGCACTGGTCTTGGAAATGGAAGACCTGGATTCAAGTCCCCACTCTAACACTTACTTACCCTCTTTAAGGCTCAGTTTCCTCATCTGAAGAAGAGATAACAATACTTTTTCCTCTGCTAACCTCATAGGGTAGTGAAGTACTTCTTGTTTCACAAACCTTAAAACTCTATATAAATGTGAGCTATAACTGCTATGTTGACCATTTTTTGTCTTTTGTGATCTTTGCCAATATGATCAGTGTAAGATAAAATGTCACAATTGTTTTAGTTTGTCTTTCCCTTACACTTAGGTCTTTGGAACATTTTTTTCATATGGTTGTTGGTCATTTGCATTTCTTCTAAAAACTGGCTGTTCATATCTTTTGACTACTTACCTACTGGGGAATGACTCTTGTTTTTAGCTGTTTATATCAATTCCCTAAATATCTTGACTATCAAAGATATTTGTTCTGATTTTTTTTTTACCAACCATCCACTTCTATTTTTATTCTATCTGAATTGATTTTGTTTATTCAAAAACTTTCTAATTTGATGTAATTATGCAACAATGAGTCTCTCATCTGCCCTGCTTTTTTCCATTCACAGCGCTACCACCCTAGCTCAGATCCTCATCACCTCTCATTTACATTATTACAATAGCCTCCTTATTGGTCTCTCTGCCTCCAGTCTATCCCCTCTCAATTCCTCCACACAGCTGTCAAATAGCTGTCCCTAAAGCATAGCTCTGACCATGCCACTCCCCAGCTCAAGAAGCTCAACTCTCCCACTTAACTAAGGGATGAAATACTAATAAAAACTAGGACAAAGTATTAATAAATACTCATAAAAATTTCTCTATGAGGTTTTTAAAACATTTCACAATCTGGCTCTAGCCTGCCTTCCTAGGTTTATTGTGTATTACTTTCCTTCAAGTACTCTACACCCTAACTTGCTGTTTCCTATCTACAATATTTTATCTCCATACCATTATACAGATTGTCCCCTGTGCCTGGGACATTCTCTCTCCTGTCATTATTTTTAAAAATGAATTGTCTTTTATCTTTCCACCAAACTCATAGAATTCTTAGCTTCATTCAAAGCTCAGTTCAAATGCCACTATGTCCAGGAAGCCCATCCTCATTCTCATACTCCTCTCCAGTTGTTAGAATCCTCCCCCCAAAACTTGCCTTGTATATGTAATATTCATGTATTCATTTTTTCTCTCTACAAGTTCTACTCCCCCATAAACTATAAACCCCAAAAGGGCAAAGATTGTTTTCTTTTTGTCTTTTTTTCCCTGGTAACTAGTACAATATTGGCCTAGTACTATATGTATATAATAAATGTTTCCTGAATTGAATTGAAATGTGAAAACCTGACACCTTGAAAATTGGAAAGGATGACAAAAGATGGGAATAGCCAGTGTTGGAAGGATTGTGGGAAAGTAGGCACACTAGTACATTGCTGGTAGAGCTGTGAATTATACAACTATTTCAGAAAGCAATTTAGAATTATGAAAATAAAGTGACTAAACAGTCCATACTAAAGAGTAACCCAGATATTCCACTACTGGGCTTTTACCCCCAAGGAGGTCATTGACAGGAGAAAGTGCCAATATATACAAAAATATTTATAGGAATACTTTTTTATATATAGCTTTTTAAATTTTTCCCAATTACATGTAAAGAAAATCTTTAACATTTTAACATGTAACATTCATTTTTAACATTCATTTAAAAAAAAATTTTCTCTCTCTTGCTTCCCCCCTACCTAAAATGGTAAGCAATTTGATATAGGTTATACATGTGCAGTTATGTAACACATATTTCCATATTAGTCATATTGTGAAAGAAGAAAAAGACCAAAAGTTAAAAAAAATCATACACACACAAAAAAAATAAAGTGAAAAATAGTATGCTTTGATCTGCACTCAAGACTCCATCAGTTCTTTCCCTGGATGTGGGTAGCATTTTTTTTTTATCATGAATCTTTTGGAATTGTCTCAGAATATTGCATTGCTGAGAATAGCTAAGTCATTCATAGTTGACTATCATATCATATTTCTGTTACTGAGGAATACCTCTTATAATAGAAAAGGAGAAACAAAGTTGATTCCCATCAGTTGGGGAATGGCTAAATCAATTGTGATACATGCATGTCATAGAATATGACTGTGTGGTAAGAAATGACAAATACAATTAATACAGAGAAACATAGAAAAAATTACATGAACTGATGCAGTAAACAGAGCCAAAAAACCAATATATACGATGACTATGGTGATGTAAATTGTAAAGGAAAACCACAAAACAATCAAAAGTCAATGTTGCAAGATTTCAAAGGACAGGAATGATTCCCAAAGCAAGCTATAAGAAGACACTCCCACCCCTTCCCTTTAATGAGATGGGAGGTCCACAAATGTGGCACATTGCACATATTTTCAGATTTTTTTTATATTATTGATCAGTCTTGATCATGTTTTTCCTCCTTTTTTCTTATTTTTTTCCTAAAAATATTGTTATATGGGTTGACTCTGTGAGAGAGGATAGAGAGGATAATAGAAATTTTGATAGTATTAAAAAATCCAAAAAATATCAATAAAATTTACTTTTTATAAAAAAAATATGACAGCAGATGTTATTAATATCACTATCAGGAAAATGAAACCCAGATAATAGTTTACCCATGATAACATGGCTAGTAAGTACCCATGTTGCATCTTTGATAATCTAAATTTCTAAAAGGTTCCTTCCTCTAAATCTGACTTTGAAAAATCCCTTCCTCTATGCTTACCGTAGAGAATATGATTTGAGTTGGTTTTATACTAATGAGGACAGATCCCTGATCATTCATGCTCTATTTTCTAATCTCTCCTGTGATAAGACAATTATTAAACAACTGACCAGGTTTAGGGATATAGGCTGTGACCATTGGCCCAGTTAAGTGAGGTCTCCCACAATGGAACACTGGAACCCTGGAACCTTTGCTTCATTAGCAAAATGCTCGAACCCTGATATCAATTGGCCACACCAATCTTCTAAAACCAGGGCCCTACCTACAGAACAGCTAGAGCAGTTGAACAGATGCTACATGATGAAGGGCATAGGCTCATAGGGTCATAGATTTAGGGCTGGAAGGAACCTTAGAGACCATCTGGTCCCATCCCCCCATTTTAAAGAGGAAACTGTGGCCCAGAGAGGTTTGCTGGTCCTATAGGTAGAAAGAGGCAAAGCTGGGCCTCTACCAAGCTCGTCTGACTCTAAATGAATCCCTTCAGCAGCAGCACCCTCACTCCCCTCTGCCTCCTTCTCCTCCGCTTGGAGCATGAGGTGGTCCAGTTCTTTTATTCAACAGAAAGTGGCCGGTGCATGAAAGGAATAAGCATGTGTGCTTATTTCCTAGGGCAAAAGATGGCTGAGAGATATTAACAGAAAAAAAAGGGGAAGACGTCTTATAAATGATTTAATGGGAGATTTCTTAGATGGAATGGAGATGCATAACTTAGGTAAAGATTTCAAATATATGGCATAATTGCTACATATGAAATCTGTTTGTACTTAGCTTTTAGTCTTGAAAATTACCTACCTCTGTGCTACTACAATTAATCATTAAAGAATTAAGAAAGGGAATACCCATTATTGTAAAAGACTTCACTGATGATTTTGATCCAACTTGTAAAATAGACAGATTTGGTGCAACTGAATAATTTTCCTCTTCTCTGCACAAAATCATGAATGCTAGTCATACTTGGGGGCTGAAGTGAATGTTTGCAAACTGGTATAGACCAGCTTATAATTACCAAAATAGAAAAAGAACAGCATTTTGTAATGAATGACAAGCCACTAGGCGGAAATCTAATTTGGTCTAATTAAGCAGCCTTTTGTGAGGATTTGTCTTTAGATGAAAAGAGGGAGCCAAAGAGATCTAAATGCAAATGAACTCTATCATTTTGGTTTTAAAGGGCTAGCCGGAGAGGAAAGTCTTTATGCTCCCCACTTTCTTCTTCTTCATTAGATCCTTAGCCTTTTTGTTATTGCCTCAAAAAAGGCATCATGCCCCACATCGCAGGGATCTGCACATTATCCTTGCCTTATTTTTTTTCATATCCTTTAAGAACAGAGCACCCAGCCCCCACAAAGCTGTCAAAGTTCTTTTGCTTATTCAGGGACAAATTTTACTCTGTTAAAGGTAACATTTGTAAGGCAGACCATGTGATGTAATCTGGTCAAAGACTGGGTCACATTGACCAGAGGATAAAGGGAACCCCTGAGATGCCAGCTCAGGAGGATGTTAGTGGAGGGATGCTCTGATACCTTTTCCAGCAATGGAGGCAACCTTGCCTGGGATTTCAAAAGCTATCCCAGTGGAGCCTGGCGGGTCCTCATGAGCTGAAGAGGGTTTGAGGATGAGCCTAGTTGTTTTCTGAGAACCAGCCTAGTTTAATGAGGAGATAGATGCTCATTACCAAAGGTTTAGCCAACCAATAATGTGATTTGTTTTTGTTGCAGTGGCTTATAAAGACATTTGTTTTAAGGTGTAGAGGGGTTGTGATGGGTACCAGTCGTGGGAAGACAGATGTTGTTGAAAGGCAATGAAGCATCATGGAAAGAGCACTTCATTTAAAGTCAGGAAAGACCAGGGGCTTAATCCCAACTTTAGCACTTAGTAGCTGTGTGGGCTTGGCAATTCACTTCACTCCCTTTGAACCTTGGTTTCCTCATCTGAAAAAAAAAATGGTAATAATAATTCTTGCACTAACAACCTTTGAGTTGTGGGAAGAAATCACTTTGTAAATGTTAAAGGTTTATAGAAATGTGAGCTATCATTTTTAAAATACATTTTATTGGTATCCTTTTGTTTCAAATTAACTACATTTCCATTCCAGAGAGATAGCATTTATAACAGAAAATAAAAGAGATAAAAGACAGCTCATCAAGACTAGCCAACACATCAGATATATCTGACATTACATATGCAGTGTTGTACACCCATTGCTTCCACCTCTGAAAAGAAGAATGGGACGGTGCCTTTTCATATCTCTTTTTTTGGAGACAAGCTTGGTCACTACAATTTCTCATCATTTTGTTTCTTTTTTCTTTTTATTTTTTGTAGTGCTCTTTTCATTTAGGTGAAGAAGAGGGAAGAGGGAATAACCATTTATTGTCTTCTGTGTGTTAGGCACTGTGTTAAGTGCTTTACCAATATTGTCTCATTTGGTCCTCACAACAACCCTGTGAGTTAGGTGTCATTCATTATAACTTCCATTTTACAGCTGAAGAAACTGAGGGAGACAGAAGTTGTGATCTGCCCAAGGTCACAGAGCTAGTAAGTGTCTGAGGTTAGATTTGAACTTAGGACTTCCTGACTCCAGGTCCACTGGTCTATCCACTATGCCACCTAGATGCCTTTTAGGTTATTGTAGTCATCTGATCGATATATCTATCTATCTAATATACATACATATATATTATATATATATATATATATATATATATATATATATATGTACATATAGTTTTCCTGGTTCTTCTTTGCATCATTTCATGTAAGTTTTCCCATACGTTTCTATATTCATCATCTTATTCTTACATTGTAGTAATTGCTCCTTAAATTCCTGTGCCACGACATATTTAGCCATTCCTTAACCATTGGGCTTTCGTTTCCAGTTCTCTGGTGAGCTATTATTATTAAGTCAGGGGTCCCTGAAGTATTGGAGAAATAAGTCTGATGTTTTACTTACAAGAGGTATTCCAGGCTGTATTCTAACTCTGTTCCCTCTGAAGTTCCCTGAGGCTGAACATGACTTTTGCATCAACCAGCTGGCCCATTTAAAACAAGTCCTACTTCATGACATTTCAGTAGGGCTGACTATGATTTAGGCCACTTGGTATGGCCTTCTCTGGGTTTCTATTTGGTACATCACAACCCAAACCATGTTGGAAATTACTTCTTCAGCTGAGTCCAATGACTTAGGCCTTAAACATAAACTAATCCAACCTCCAACATTTAAGATGAGGAGCCTGGAACCCAGAAAGGGGAAACAATTGGCTGAAAATCATACTGGTAGTTAATAGAGCATGAACCTAAATCCACATTGTTTTTTTGTTCCACCTTCCAATTCCAAACCATCACACTGAAACTTTTCACTTTGTTGTTTACGTTATGGTCAGTGTGATGGGCAGGTCTTCCTTTCCTGGATACTCTGAATAGAAGAGATACTTTTAATTTATGCTGGTCACTGGCTAGGTGCGAGTCAGGTCTGTGGCAAAAATAATGATCCATTTCCTCTGTGGTCTTCGCATTCTTACCTTTTATCTCACTATTGTTTTAAATGATAGCTTGGCATGCTATTGGCTCTCTCTTTTCTTTCTTCTTTCTCATGGTTTCTCTCATTGGTTCTAATTCTTCTTTACAACATGACTAAGGTGAAAATATGTTTAATACAAGTATATATGCAGAGCCTGTATCAGATTGCACACCGTCTTGGGGCAGGGGAGGGGAGAAAGGACGAAAATCTGGAATTCAAAATCTTATGAAAGTGAATGGTGAAAACTAAAAATAAATAAATAAATGAGTAATTATTTTTAAAAAAGATAGCATAAGTATGGAAATATGTTTTGCATGACTTTACATCTATAATGAGTATTGTATTGCTTGTCTTCTAAAGGATGGGGGAGGAATATATTTGAAGATAAAGGTGATATAAAAAACAAAAGACATCAATAAAAAATTTAAAATTTAGAAAATGAAAGATAGCATGAAATACTTTAATATCTTCCAAATGTGAGTCAGTTGTATACCTGCTTAATAATGTGACCCTCAATGCTCATCAGTTGGGGAATGACTGAACAAGTTGTTGTATATCTAATGTAATGGAATACTGCTGTGCTTTAAGAAATGATAAGCAGATAGATTTCGGAAAAACCTGGAAAGACTTATATGAACCAATCTTGAGTAAAGTGAGCAGAAGAACATTAAACACAGTAACAGCAACATTGTGTGATGATCAACTACGATAGACTTAACTCTTCTCAGCAATATAATGATCCAGGACAATTCTAAAAGCTCATGATGAAAAATGCTATTCACAACTATGAAGTCTGAATGAAGACCTAAGTATACTATTGTCACTTTTTTGTGGGTTTTTTAATTTCCTTTGTGGTTTTTCCCTTTTGTTTTGGTTTTGTTTTCTTCCACAACATGACTAATGTGGAAATATGTTTAGCATGATTGCACGATTGCTCCTCCCCTTCATTCACCAAAAAAAAAACCCCATTCCCAAATCACACATTTGCATGTGAACCAAAATCTACATCCTAAATTTTCACTGTCCCATCCAAGATGTTCCTCTGTTCTCATACTGTCTTCCTACCTTAACTTGGCTCACAAAATGACCAAGATCTATGTCACTTTCTGTGGGGACAGAAGAGTCAATGAAAGAACTGATCATTTTTCAGGAATATTTTGAAAGGGTTTAGAACTATGGACAGGTAGCAAAGAGATAAACTACATTCAGAATATCAAATTACAGAATCTTAGAGATGAAAGAGACCTTAGAGGTCATTTAGTGCTGCCTCCATCTAAAGTATGAACCTGCTACCATTGCCATCACCATGAGCAAATCCCCATGGCTCCACTGTGACGCCTCAGCATAGTATGGAGGGGAACCTGGGTTCTAGAAGGCAGTTCTGAAATGCTCACTCTGGCAGGTCTTTCCAAGATGGAAAGGTTTCAAAGACAAACCTTCAAGGAAAGATTTGAAGGCAGTTCTATATGTCTACTGTCTAAGGACCAATCCTACTCTAGCTAAATGTATAGAGGCTCATCACAAAAAGGTTTTCCACAAAGTGATGGAATTTTTGGCCATTGCCTCACATGAAAAGGTCTACTAAGGAGTGGAAGGGTTAGGATCTACTTCAGGGGAGAAAGTGCCCCCATGGGTGAAATAAAGCACTCTAAAATAAAGGTTCATCTTCTGTGTTTCAGTTAGGAGTTAGAATATGGATTATTATCTGTTAGAATAAAGGTAATCCATTGGATTACACGACAGATGTGGTAGGCACACAACAGAGGGAAAGAAGGCATTTACCTCCATTCTTGAACATATCCTGGTACCAAATCATCACCATATAACAGCACAATATTACCATCATCTCCCCAACATGGTCTGCATCTTCCTGATGGCTCCAGGTGCTGTTTGAGCTCCTCAATTCTCCAGGGGCTGCAAAGGTGATACAACCCTTAGAGACAGCTGCCGGCCTAATTCTGCATAATTCTTTGTTCTTCCTCTATAATAATTAGCCCTCCTCTTCTTGTCTGGAGGAGATAGGGAAAAGGCCTTCCTCTCTGCCTGGTTCTACTGAATTTCCCTCTTGACTGCACATGATTAAGATTCCCAGAGATATGAACAAGAGAAGAGAAGCTACAAGTTCTGGCAACAGGAAACAGAGAGAGGTACTCACAACCCACCACTCTACCTCTCAAACTGTGCCTTCCCAACTTGGGCTTCCTTTTGCAGCTAGAATCCCTTTGAGGACAAACTTCCTGGGAATGGGATGATATCATAAGGCTGCAAGTACAAGATCAGTACTAGGGCTATCCAGTTCCTGTTGGCAATGGAAAACAAGGCAGTGGATGGATGTTCTTGTCTAGAAAGATTTTTCAGTTTCCCAGGTGCACTGATGCCCAAATTGGGTTCTAGTTCCAGATGTTTAAGGAATCTTCTATACTTTTCAGAATTTAAAAAAAAGAGTCAAGCAAGAGAGTTCAGGGAATACTTGGCAAAGAGAAGTCACAAATCTTGCTTGAGAGTAAAATGTTGTTCCTTTCTACCAAAGCTCTGAGACTCAGCTAATGTCTCCAGCAGATAACAAAATACCACTTGTACCAAATAATCTCTATTTTAATAATAAAACAGTTAAAGTTTTTGCCATAAAAAGGATGCTGTTGCTTTAATATAATACAACCTCAGAAGGTCAGAACATCTTTACTATACAACACTCCAGAATTCCCACAAGAAATCAAATATAATCCTCTTTAAGAAGCTTTAAATAATTTTGAGCTTTCATATTGACTTATTAAAATGCAGCTTAAAAAACGCCTTCATTGCAATCCTTTTACAAGGGTCAGGGATATAAAATTTGAAGAAATATGATTAGTAGATCAGTTGGAAAGATGGAAGCAGGCAGATCTAATTTCACTTTCACTATTTGAGGGGAAAAGCTTCTTTTGGCATTCTTGATGCTCCTCCCTCACTTCATCTACTGTCAAAGTTAGCTCCAGCTTACTTTTCTATCGTTATTTCACTCTATTTCTCTTCACACTCTCTACATTCCAGCCAAACCAACTTCTAGGGGTTGCCTGATATCCTGCCCTATCTCACCTCCCTATTTTTTAAAAACATAGGCTAACCCTCACCCCTATGGCTGAACCTTCCTTCCTTCCCATCTCTAGTCTTGCTGAAATCTTTCTCTTTCTTCAAGGCCAATTCAAGTGTCACCTCCTCCATGAAATCTTTACTGATTCCTAGCTAAAAGTGATCTCTTCTTCAGATTTTCTAAGAGCATTCTGTTTGGTTTTCTCTTTGGCCACCATAACAGCTCCCCCTTGTATCATGCTGAGGATGACAGATCTAGCTTGAAGGGACCTCAGAACACATCTAGTCCAGCCATCTCATTTTACAGATGAGGAAACTGAGGCCCAGAGAGATTAAGTGACTTGTCCAAAGTCATGCAGAGACAAGGTTTGAACCCAGAGCCTCTCACTCCAAAGTCAGTGCTCTTTCTACTGTACCACATTTTACATATGTCTCTCACCACTTTTCCCCACCTCCATTAGCTTGGCAGCTCCTTGAGAGGGACTCTGTCTTTTTTATCTTTGCCTTCTGAAGGTCTACAGTATTGCCTGATCCATAGTAAGTTTGTTGAACTGAATGGACTTCATTGGAAGCTAACTGAACAGTCATTTTACGTGCCCCAAATGAAGAAATGCTTTAGAAATAGGTTTCGAAGTCTTTTAATTCAAACTTTGAGCCCTTCCAACCCATCGGTAACAAACTTAGTAATTATCTCATAATTCTTAGCTCAGAGCTACCTACTAGAACATCCCCACCTATGTCAATCTTAAACGCACATTTCCTTTTGTGTCCTGAAGACTGTGAACCAGAAACTCCAACATTCCTAACAGTTTTGGAACATTCAAAAAGCATTTAGAGCATTCCATAAAGGGGCAAAACCTCCTGATCTAATGTGAACTACAGTTTTTATCCTCTTTTATTTGGTCACATTTCATTCCTGCATTAGAAAAATCAATCAGAGGATAATTCGTTTCAAAGGAGGAGCCTTCATTTCTTGAGTTTAAAATATCCAATGGAAATCCAAATAGGTACAAATATAAAGAAAAACAAATCATTCCAGATTTACTTTGCTCACCCTAAAGACCTCATTAAGTCCCTATTTACATAGAAGATGCGGATCATAAATGGAATAAAAATCTGCACTGTGTACTTCTTAGACAAGCAGGAAACCATATTCATTACTATCATCATAAGAAATAAACCCATAAGAGAAGTAAACTCAATTCTTATAAAGCTGCAGCATTTCCTAAAATAGGAATGGTTGGGGGGGGGGGGGGAAGGTTGGTTTGTTTTGCTTTGGAAACTGGATCTCCCTACTTCTCCCAGGTTGGGAATGCAACAGCCATCCATGGGCCCAATCCCAGTATTGATCAATATGGAAGAAAGCTTTAAACTACTCTGTTTTTCTTATGTGTGTCAGTTTGTTCCTCCTTCGGCATTCTGGAGGCCTTCTTCTCTCAGGAGCCCACCATATTTATGCTGGGTTTAGTATGAACAACGAATTGGCCTGAGTTCTATCCACTCTCAGCTTTCCCCAGTAGCCAGGACCACAGGAGTGTACTTACTTCCACACCCAGGGATTCATAACCTTTATTTGTGCATCATGGACCCAGTCTGGCAATCTGGTGAAGCCTATGGACCCTTCTCAGAAGAATGTCTTTAAATCATCGAAGGAAAATGCTAAATTTCAGTTACAGGTTAGTGAAAATTAAAATTTAACTATTTTTCTCATCCAAATTCATAGTCCCTCTACAATCCATCCCTGGATCCCCACACTACCAATCATCTAGGTTAAGAACTCTTACCCTAAAGGGAAAGCAATAGATCTTGTAATGGCTAAACGAGAGAAAAAAATGCAAGGTATACCAGGATGTTAGCATTCATTCAGGGCTGTTTGTGCTTCAAGGTTTTCTTCTTTTGTCAGTTTAATGGATATATCATTAAAAGGAGGAGAAACTCCATGTCATGGGATCATGAGACATTCAAAGAAAGGGGCATGAAGACAACTCCAGCTTCAACAATTCACTGACCAAATGCAACATGAACCTGCTCTGATGACATTCTGCTCCTTTTCCTAGGAAAAAGAGAACTATGAAATACCCATAAATTGTTTCAACCCAATGTGCTCTTGTTTCTATGATCTCTATCTTCCCAATCTGGGTTTTTGGTTATCTAAATTAGCTGCTTGTCCTATCACAAGAAGGCCATCTCATCCCTTCCATTCAGACTAAAGTATCAATCACATTTTCTGCTTGAAATGTCTTATTCTATCCTGAGACCTCACTCCAGACCATTTTCTCTGGCAGGGGAAGGAATCTTCAGACATTTCATTAGACTGTTTGGGTTTGGCATTGAAAGCCCTCTACAATATGGCACCAACCTATCTTCCCAGGCTGATAATGCATTATTTCGCCCTCATACATTCTCTCTTACAATCAAACTGACTTACTTGATGTTCCCTCTCCATGACACATTTCAGATCTTAGCACAGGTTGTCCTCCTCCTATCATGCCCTCTCTAGCTCTTCTTCTTGGAGCTCCCGACTCTCTTCAAGGTCCTGTTCAAATGCCCTTTCCCACAAAAGACCTTTCCTGCTTCTCCCCATTTGTTAGCACACTTCCCCCATGGCAATGTTTGTTTGTCACATGCTATGTATTTATGTATCTGTTACAGACACTTTTCACCTCCCCACTCCAAAAGAATATAAACTTATTAAGGTCAGGGAATGTTTTATTTTTACCTTTGTTTCCCAGAACTTAGAAGACCATCTGAATTCTTAGGCAGTTAACAAATGCTTATGGAATTTAAGTTTGGATAGTGCCCGAAACTGATCAAGCCCAGTATCAGTAAGGGAACTGGAACATTCACATACATGTCTGCCTGTACCATGAATATATACACTGATACCTTTAATAAAATTACATCCTTCTGTGGAAATGTCATTTAAGTTCAATTGGAGTTCATTTAACTTCAGTCATTTGTATTATATTACAGTTAAGTCTTTCAGATAAGTACTAAACGACCAAGCAGCACCCCTCCCCCCACTAAGTTTCTCTCCGTGTTTCCTAAAGTAGTAGAAAACTTATTTTTACAGTAGTAGAAATAAGCAAAGTCATAACTGTTTCCCATCCTCTTGACAGAAATTATAAACTACTCTTTAGAGGGTAGACAAATGGCTGTAGTAGTAGGGTGGAATGATGGACCTGGAGCCAGGAAGACCTGAATTCAAATCCTACCTCAGACACACAATAGTTGCGTGATATGAGCAAAGCACTTAACCTCTGAGCCTCAGTTTCCTTATCTGTATGATGGGAAAATAATAACTGGAGGCAATTACTGGAGATAATCCTACCTCACAGGATTGTTGTAAATACCGAATGGAATAGAAGGCACAAAAAGAACACACATTTGATCAGTCCACAATTCTGTAACATCTTTTCTTCTTCAGAAAATAAATGTAAAATAAATTTAAGTGAATCAACATAGCAGTTATTAATAACCCAAAGTGTATTCACATTTGGGGGGCATTCTTTATATGTAAAAACACTTTGCAAACTTCAAAGTTAAGTACTATATAAATGTTAACTATTACTCTCTCCATCAGAAAGTTATTTAAAACATAACATTATTATAATGGTTAATTATTACAGAGTGTCATGGGATCATAGCTGTAGAGCCAAAAGTTCCATAGAGGTGATCTAGTTCAATCCTCTTCCCCTTCCATTTTATAGATGGAGAAACTGATGCCTACAGAGATGAAGTTATTTTCCCAAGGTCACCCAAGCAATAAGTGGTAGAGCTGGGACTCAAATCTGGGTGTCCAAATCTAGCGCTCACTTCAAATATATATAAATATATATTATAAACTATATATAAAATTATTATATATAAAAATTTATATATTATAAACTATATATATGGTAAAATCTTATTCTCTTAAAACATAACCCCATATAGTAAAAGCCTAACATAATATAACATTTGTACTAATTATATCTCGACACCAGCATTTTTTGGAACTATTTATTTTCAACACCATTGTAGAGAAAACTCTTAAGTGGAGACAGTACAGAAGTGAGGAGATGGTTTTGGAAATCTTTGATGAGATTTTGGTAACATGAACATTGGTTGTGAGATACAATGACCAATGAACTGCTTAGGCTTCTGGGAAAGTAGTAAAAATCACATGGACAAATAATAAGAATGAGCTCTGCTTTTGAACTTGTTCTTATGACCTTAAGTAAGGGACTTTTACCTCTCTGGGCTTCAGTTTGTCCTCTGTTAAATCTATAGGCTGAACTAGATGAGCTCAAAGGGGACTTCCAGGTTTAATCTATAATCCATGATTCTAAAATTCCAATCTTCTAACCTTCCAGGATTCTAATCTCCCTGGGCCTCAAAATGAGGGACTGAGACTAGATTTCTAAGGTACCTTTCTGCTCTATGTTATAGTCTCAGCAAATTAATGAACCTTGAAAAAAAAATAGCCTGCCCAAGTAATGTGGAAGCCAATGAAAAGTGAGCAGTATTTGCAAATAAGCGCGATTTCTGGCTAATATAGATGCGTCTATATGTCTCTTCATATCCTCCCCCAAGCCCTGTTCAGCTGCTGTGGTATTTTCCTTCATTATGCTGGCGCCTCAGAAGTAAACCTCTCTAATTTTCTACACCGCAGCTATTTATTTAAATGCTAACTCGCATTATGAAGTGATAATCCACAAGCGCAGGAGATAATTTATGAAGCATTTAGATTAAGAGGAGCAGCTAATTGGGAGCATGTGTCTTATAAGCCTTGCTAACACCAGAAAACTACAAATTAGGGGGGGAAATAGAAGATATTTTTATCTTGCTTTTATCTTCTTTTGTAAGGCACTCGGGAAAGATATTGCCATGCATCGCACAGACCCTGCTCCCACACAAGTCCACTGTTCCTGGCTTGTTGTCTTGCCTCTCGGCCCTCCTGACACACAGGCCTATTACACAGACCTCATTACAACACATGAAAGTAGTGGCTTTTTCCCTCTCTTCTTAACAAGGTAGCATCATTTTTTTTTTCCTGGTAAGGTTCTCAGCTCAGTCACACAGTAATTTAAACAGTAAAGACCAGTATTTTAGCTGTGGGTATTTAAAATAGTTTGAGAGAAAGGGGAAGGTATTTTGGGGGTTTAGGGGAGCCTTTGTAATTCAAAGAAAAGCCAGCACATTTTACAACTCATTGGTATATTGAAGTAAGCAAGGGAAGGACACAAACATATACGAGAATGCATGAGTGATTTGTGTGGGTTGACAGTATGGCCGCACCAGAGAATTTAACACACTGGTGCTTAAAGAAAAAATGTCCTCAGCTTCTAGACCCTTGGCAGTAACATCACAGCATTACAGTCTCATTTGAATCATGGTCACAGAGGTAGAAGGGACCTCTAACCTCCAGAACTCATCTGTTCTGCTCCCCTGCCATCAGGCTAGCCATGTTGATAGGATGTAATAAAGATGGGAAGTAGGAAGGAAAGGTTCTCTCAAACCTAGTAGTGTTTACCACTGTCCTCAGGGAGAAGCAACAGCATTAACCAGCCTCAGTTTCTTAACACCTAACCTTTAAACTAGGAGACCTGGACCTGGAGTCCCTGAACTTGTTTTTGTTTTTTAACATTTTGATGATGATGTTTCTATATAATTGGTTTCCTTTGTAATAATCCTATGTATTTAAAAATATTATTCTAAGAAGAGGATCCTAGGCTTCAACAGACTGCCAAAGGTGTCTAGGAAACACAACCAACAACAACAGCAACAAAAAGATTAAGAACTCCTGTTGTAAATCTTCTTGTACAGGAATTTCATTTGTTTTACAGGACTTAGAAGTCAACAAACTGCTTTGATACACACAGTCAGAAGGCACATTTTACCTGATTTTAAGGTCCCTTTGATAACAGTAAAAGTGCTCCCCCATCATCCCATTTGACAAAGGAGCCTTGCTTCACAAAACAGGCATTGCTAGAATGTTGTATTGTTCGTGCTTAGTCCAGTTATAAAGCTGGAAAGGAGCTTGGAGATCCCCTGGTCTAGCCTCCTTACTTTACACAGAGGCAAACTATGGCATGACACTACCAGAATGAGCCCTGGTGTCCAAGGATTTGTTTCTAGTCTCACCCATGATGCTCACTATCTATGAGACCTTGTGTTTGTTACTTCTCTTCTCTGGACCTTAGTTTCTTCATCTATAAGGGTGGCGTCCAAGGAAGGAAGGAAAAAGGGAAGGGAAGGGAAGGGAAGGGAAGGAAGGAAGGAAGGAAGGAAGGAAGGAAGGAAGGAAGGAAGGAAGGAAGGAAGGAGGGAAAAGAGTCTTTTTGCTATCTCTCACAGTGGGGAGGGAGGGAGAAAAAGAAAGAAAGGAAGGAAGAGAGAGGGGAAGGAAGGAAGGAAAGAAGGAAGGAAGGAAAAAAGGAAGAAAGATAAAGAAGGGAGGGAAGGAAAGATGGAGGGAGGGTCGGAGGGAGGAAGGAAGGAAGGAGGGAAGGAAGGAAGAAAGGAGAGAAGAAAGGAAGGAGGGAAGGAAGGAAGGAAAGAGGGAAGTTAGGAAGGAAGGAAGGTAGAGAAGGGAGGAAGGGAAGAGCTGGCTAATTAAAGGAACACTGCCAAATTATTTTATAAAGCAAAGAATTCTTTGAAAAAAAATGCTCAACCCCACCCCCCCCAACTCCTTGC
This sequence comes from Pseudochirops corinnae, assembly GCA_028646515.1. NCBI lineage: Eukaryota > Metazoa > Chordata > Mammalia > Diprotodontia > Pseudocheiridae > Pseudochirops > Pseudochirops corinnae. The sequence goes on from CM053585.1 coordinate 212,890,992, forward strand.
CAGCTTAGCAGTTTACAAGTTCAATTGTTTCTATTTCACGTTTTCTTTATGTAATGTAGACGTAGACTTGTGAATTCTATGAATCCCTGTAGCCATGGTCCTCCAATTATAGTCCAAGTCTCAGTCCTGAAATCTAAAAGCCACAAGGGACCTCAGAAGCCACCTAATCTAGGACAAGGAACATTTCATTTTGGGATAGTTTAAATTTTTTTCTCTTCTGTATCCTGAATCAATGTCTCTGCAGCATTTCTGCATCTCCTTTTAGCACTGAGCAAACTATTTTATTCCTCAAAGGCAGCAGCAGCTTCCACAGAGCTCTGGGAAACAGGCCAGAGCATATTCATGTGTGTTCCTCTGCCGTCTGCTCTCCAGGTGGGGTGTGGTGGAAGCTGAAGAACTTTTCATTTAGCGTTGTCAGCTCAGATGAGTTGTCATTGTTTCATTGTTGCTGTTGTTTAAAAATGAAGTTACGAAGTTACCCTCGTATTCTATCAGGAAATTACATTTTTCCTTCAAATATTCATATTTTAAATGTTTGTTACATTCTCACCTGCAGAGGCAGCTAGGTGGTGCAATGGTTAAAGCATTGGATCTGGCAGGAAAACCTGAGATCAAATCCAGCCTGACACTGGCTGTGTGATCCTGGGCAAGTCACTTAATCTCTGTCTGCCTCAGTTTCCCCGACTATAAAATGGGGGTAACAATAATACTTCCCAGGGTTGCTGTGAGGATCAACCAATAAACATTTATTAAGAGCCTATTGTGTGCCAGGCATTGTGTTAAGTGTTTATCAAGTAAGACAATATATATAAAATGCTCAGCACAGTGCTAGAACACAGCAGGTGTTTAATAAATGCTTGTTCCCTTGTTTCTCTTCCCTTCTGCAATCTGATTCAATGTAAGAAGCATCTCTCCAATATTATTTAAAGTATTTATTAAAGTAAATGGGAAAATAGGATTCAACATAGGAAATCATTTTACAAAAAATAAATGTTACACAAAATGAGGTGAGCCTGTGCATTTATTCCTACCATCTTCCACCCACCTTCACTTACACCCCCCCCCAAAAAAGAAACATATGCACATATAACTATAGAATTGAAAAGCTCAAAATATTGAGGAAATTTCTTGTTTCTGTGAGGTAGAATTTATCCTTGGATATTAATTTAGGCCTGAGCTCAGGTCTTTTCTAAGCCAAGACAAGTGAGGTTTTTTCTCTGTGCCTTTAATGAGCCCCTTTAGACAACCATCTTCCCAGATGACCGAAAATACGGTGAAAAATATTTTGCATCCGCAATCTGACAGAAAGTGTTACTCTGAGAGCAGGGATTTTCCAGGGCTTGTTCTGCTCTGGCCTCGAAGGTAACTTTTGATTTTCACTTAAGTGTTGCAAATACATTTTCATCCACAGGCCTGGGCTCACTTGTCTGCACAGATCTGATGTGACTTCTACTTACTCTTCACTATGACAGATCCGAGGCACTGTCAGCACCCCCCAGCCTAGATTGACTTAATGGAAACAGGCTGCTACTGCCTGGATTAGCTTCACCTTCCTAATAGTCCCAGAAGCAACCCAGAAAGACTGCTGCTCCCTTTTCCCATCTACCATAAGAGGTGTTCTTTTGTCTTTCAGCCAGAACCTCCAAAAAGAGGAAGCTCAGGGGTGGGGCAGGCACCTCGGGGAGGATTCTTACTGTGGATTCCATAGACACCTATAGACACTAGGGTTTAGCCCCCAGCACTATTAACAAATCTTTACAGAGGGACTGTACTGGACATTTTTGGAGAGGTAGGTGGTATATAAGCAGTGGAATGCTTGGTTCTCCATCCTCAAGGGGTTTACAATCTTGGAGAGATTGGAGAAACATAATTCTCTGATATAATTGGAGAAATAAGCCATACACATGTGGAAAGACAAGTGAGAGCACCAGGCAGCGTATGGAGAAATAATAAATAAGAGGTACAGACGGAGCTAGGAAAAGGGATTTGGACATCCTGGGAAGGTTTGAACATTGTACCTTACTTGCACTGGGAGATCACAACTGCTCCCTCCTAACCCTACCTCTAATTTTGTTCATTGGAGAAGGAAGGAAGGAAACATCTATTAATTGTCTGGCACTGTGCTAAGGGCTATACAAATATCTCATTTGGTTATCACAACAACAATACAATTATTACACCCATTCTACAGATGGGGAAACTGAGGTAGAGACTATGAGACTTGCCCAGGATCACACAGCTAGTAGATATCTGGGGCTGGCTTTGAATTCAGGTCTTCCTGGCTCCAGGTCCAATGCACCACCTAGGCGTTCACTGTGACAAAGACAAATTGACATCAGAAGATAAAAATACCTACATGATATGTAGAGTAGGATTTTTTTTTTGGAGGGGGAAGGTAGGGCAATTGGGGTTAAGTGATTTGCCCAAGGTCACATGGCTAGTTTTGTGTTAAATGTCTGAGGTCGCATTTGAACTCAGGTCCTCCTGACTCCAGGGCCAGTGCTCTATTCACTGTGCCACCTAGCCGCCCCTGGAGTAGGATTTTCAATCATTTATAATGTGTTTTTCATTGTACTCCCCTGATATTGTAACCTAAGTAAATGTCTACCTTTTCTTCCTCAAGTCCTGACTCTGACTACAGATAGTGGGAACTATAGACAATGGGAGCTACAGGAGCTCAATTCAATTCCAACAAACACTTATTAAATGCCTTAAAGACAAAAAAAAATAGTCTTTGCCCTCAAGAAGCTTACACTCTACTAGGGAAACCAACATGTACTCAGGTAAGTGGAAACAAAATATGAACTACCAAGTAGTTTAGGAAGACCACTAACAGGTAGAGAGGTTAGTGAAGATATCATGTAAGTATGGCTTAAGCTGAGTCTTAAAGGGAACAAGAGGAAAAACTCACAATGGGGTGGGATAGTCAGGGAAGGCTTCATGGAAGGGATGGAACTTAAGCTGAGCCCTGAATGATGCATCTCTGGGAAAATCTTCAAGTAGGCAGAAATGAGTGGATTAGGGTATTCTGGACAGAGAGGGTATATTGAGCACAGAGTATAGAGGTGGAAATGACATGTTAAGTGATTGTACCAGAGGATTTGTGCAGGGGAGAAGAATTATTGATTCATAAGAATTAGGACTTGAGGGTAACTAAGAGATTGTTCAAAACCAAAAATAAGGAAACTGAGGTTCAGAGTAATAATTTTCAAAGTATTTTACACACACTGTCTTATTTTATTCTCACAATAGCAATGTAGGAGGTGGAGAAATTGAGCCTTTGAGGTCAAATGACTTGCACAGGGTCACATAGCTGGCAAGTACCTGAGGTAGAATTTGAACCCGTCTTTTTGCCTCCAAGTCTGAAGTTCAATATATACTCTGCCACACTGAAAGTTCAATATACTCTACCACAGTGACAAATAGGCCTGTAGACTAGGTGGTCTAGGACCAGATTATGAAGGTGTCTTGAATGCCAAGCTAAGTAGCTTGGTCTTTTTTCTTTTTTAATTTTTATTTTCAGTTCCAAATTCTCTCCCTCCCTCCACTCCCCTCTCTCACCCATTGAGAAGGTAAGAAATATAATACCCATTACACATACAAAGTCATGCAAAACATATTTCCACATTAGCCTTGTTCTAAAAAAATTAAGAAACATAAAGAAGGGAAAAAAGTTTCAGTCTTCACTTTGAGTCCATCAGTTTTTTATCTGGAGGTGGATAGCATTTTTCATCATGAGTCCTTTGAGTTGTGATGGACCATTGTATTGACAAGAGCTGCTATGTTTTTTCACAGGTGATAATTGTTACAATATTGCTGTTACTGTATACATTGTTGTCCTGGTTCTCCTCACTTCACATTGCATCCGTTCATATAAGTCTTCCCAGACTTTTTCTGAAATCATTCACTTCACAGGAGTTTGGTCTTGATATTTTAGGTGATAGGGAATAAATAATTTCTCCCAAGTGCCTTTTCCTAGGCATTCTCTCAGTGCCAACCAGAGCACCAAATCCAAGAAAGTCCAATGCTTGACTTTAGTAAATAAAAAAGTACTGCTAGATTTTTGGAGGGATATTTTGACTTCTTAAAGTGCAATACAATAGGGGCAGCTAGGTGGTGCAGTGAATAAAGCACCGGCCCTGAAATCAGGAGGACCTGAGTTCCAATCCTACCTCACACACTTGACACACTTATTAGCCGTGTGACTTTGGGCAAGTCACTTAACCCTAATTGCCCCCCAAAAAGCAAAAATAACAAATAAAACAAAATGAAATGAAAAATGCAATACAATAAGAAGCTATCAGTAACAAACCAGATACACACTAGGGCAATACTTAAAAAGTAATTGAGTGCAAGAGAGAGGTTTCCGAATGCCATGTGAGTGCGCAGGAACACAAGCAAAGAACCTGTCATTTAAAGGTCAGGCAAAACCCATACATTGAATGTAGCCTAGTAGAGAAGGACCCGTTGGTGGAGGGAGTAACTGCTGCCCACTCAGACTCTGGGCTAATAACAGGATGAGTTAAAGATATGTTGAACTGGCACCCCAGCATCTGTGGCAGTTTTGCTAACGTGTTCATTGCATTAGCTTCTGGCGTCACCTTCACTCTGGCCTTTGGACACTTTTCATTTCTCCCTTCCCTTGTCGCCAGCAGCCAGTGGGGGCAGACCCTAGCAGCAGGAGCTGTGTGATTCCTCCGGGCCAAGGAAACCATAAATCTGGAGTCTTAATCATGTCTTCATGATCATTCAGCAAACAGAGATGGAGGATTTATTCAGCACAGGACAGCAAAGGGAAAACTGCGGGGGGCTGTCGTGGGAGATATTGGTTTAGTGAAGGCAGAACTGCTCCTCTAGGGACTAAGCGATGAACAATGATACCAATGACAATAACAAGGCAATTACTGGGACGAGGGGGGCAGTGCTTTGTTAAAGACAGTCAAGTTTCCTGCGTGGGGCCCAACAGAAGGCTTTGTCTGCCTGAGAAAAGGCTGCAGTCATTCTTCCTTTGCCCCCCATTTGTGCAGCTCCAGTTTCTTAAGAATTATAGTAAGCATTTGCAGGTTTTCCTTACACAAGTTAGAGAAAAAGGCCATTTAGAAGCAAAAGGAACCTACAGCGTTTTGCACATAGTAGGCAGCATGGTATAGTGGATACAAAGCCTACCTTAGAGTCCCAGTAGACCCAGATTCAAGGTCTGCTTCAATCACATATTGATTGTGTTACCATGGGCAAAGTTACTTAACCTGTCAGGGTTGCAGGTAACTCTCTGACTCTTAAATAGGAGAGCAGGTCAGTGCCTGATAATGCACTGATAAGGGCTTTGCCTTGCTAGAAATTCTTTGCACCAATGAAATCTTAGATCCTCAAAGGAAAAAGTAACCACATCTGGCCCAACCCCCTCATTTAGAAGTTGAGGAAATGGAGGTTCAGAGAAGGGAAAGGACATACATGGCCAAGTCATTTTCCCTCTCTGGGCCTCAATTTTCCCAATATGTAAAATGGGAATGTTAAACTAGATGCTATCACTAAGATTCCTTCCACCTCTAACAGAATTATAATGAATGACAGGGAATTGAATAGAACTCAGATGTCCTGCTTCCCAGGCTGGTGATCACTTACTTTGTGACAGTTTAAAGGGTATTCATGTGTTAACAAGTGTGCATGTGGATGTACATGACTATGTGTGTACATGCATACATATATGCTTGAGTTGTAAAATTGTTTCTTAGCATGTTGGTAAACAAGAACAAAACACAAGAAAGGGGAATGGGAATGGATAAATTCTTCAGCAAAAAATTAAATCAGGACAGTGGAAGCAGAGGAAGGTCAGGTGGTGAGCACCTGCAGAGAACTGACTTCAGTCACTTCTTTATCTTCACCAGTTCTTGAACCCTGAGATCTTTCCACTGTTGTGCACAACCCTATATTGAAGAACTGGATGACTGGGGAGGGTTTCCTGAAGGTTTTTAAGTACAGTTAGACCTTCACCATCTTTGTAGGGTAGGTAGGTGGCGCTGTGGATAGATGCTGGACCTGAAGGCAGGAAGATTCATCTTCCTGAGTTCAGATGTAGCCTAAGACACTTACTAGCTGTATGACCCTGGGCAAGTCACTTAACCCTGTTTGCCTCAGTTTCTTTATCTACAAAGTGAGCTAGAGAAGGAAATGACAAACCACTCCAGTATCTCTGCCAAGAAAACCAAGATTCTCTAAAGCACGAACCTGATACTATTTGTTTAATTTGTCATGTAGAGTTCCAATCAAAGAGATCATTTTTAAATTTTAAAATTTTACTAGAAAGGAGGTTTCTTCCATGAACTGCTCTGGATCCTTCAACATCCCAACTCATAGCTACACTCAGGAAGCACATAAGCCTGAGAATGAGTTCAGCTTCCTAATGACTTCTTGATGTTTCAATCTCACACAAATTTCTTTTCATCTGCTTCAGCCTTCTTCAGAGGACAACCTTTAGCAGTAAAAAAAAAAAATGTAATCCTAAAAGGATTATTTTTTTTTTTAATTTTTGGAGGGGAGAGGGTAGGGCAATTGGGGTTAAGTGACTTGCCCAAGGTCACACAGCTAATAAAGTGTTAAGTGTCTGAGGCAGGATTTGAAATCAGGTCCTCCTGACTCCAGGGCTGGTGCTCTATTTACTGTGCCACTTGGCCGCCCCAAGGATTAATATTTCTCTACTGAGGCTTGTCAACACAGTTCCAGTCCATTCAGTGTAACTGCCAACTCTCCAATGTCACTTGACTGTATAGACTTAGTCCAGAGATTCTGAACCTGGCATCCAAGAACTTATTTTTTAAAAATACATATTTTGAGAACTGTTTCACTATAATTAGTTTTCTTCATAATCTTAATGTATTTATTTTACACATTTAAAGAGATTATTCTGGGAAAGGGCCCATAGGCTTTACCAGCCTACCAAAAGGGGTCCATTTAATTCAATGATTCATTAAACATTTACTAGGCACTCACTTTGTGCCAGACACTGTGCTAAGTATTGGGGATACAAAAAGAGACAAAAGAGAGTCTGTGCCTTCAAGAAGGTTATAATCTAATGGGGAGACAACATGCAAACAAATATATACAAAGCAAGCTCTATAGAGAATAAACAGAAAATAATAAAAGAGGAAAAAACCTGGAATTAAGAGGGATTGGGGAAGATTTGTTATAGAAAGTGGGATTTTGGTTGGAATTTAAAGGAAACCAGGGAGGTCAGAGAGGAGGTTGGAGGACAGACAGCCAGAGAGAATGCCTGGAGCTAAGAGATGGAATGTCTTGTTATGCAACAGCCAGGACACTGGTGTCATCGGATCCAAGAATATGTACCATCTCCAATCATCCTGATCTATATTTCACCACTGGACCCAGATAGCTCTGGAGGAGAAAGTGAGGCTGGTGACTTTGCACAGCCCTCCCTCACTTAAATCCAATTCATTTACATGTCATAGTATCACCTTCCTGATGTCACAGTAGTCTTCAAGAAGGAAGGACAAAAAACAACCTCTGCGGGAAGAAATAGGAGCTACCCCACTGGGGACCCAACTGGAACTGGCCAGATGGGCAGCAGCTCTTCCTTCCTTTCTTCCTTCCTTCCTTTCTTTTGCTCATTCTCTCACTTTCTCTCCCTTCACTCTGTCCACACAGGGTATCATATACCCTAACCTGTGGGTGCTCTGCCCAAAGGAATGTAAATTTTGATTGATGAAATCTTTTTTTCTTAAGAAGCTTGCCTTAAACCCAAATCACTTGGCTCACGATGATTAGTCAACAATAAGTCCCAGGCCAAGCCCCATTGGTCATTGTTTGGGCCCTGCTTGGCTCAGAATGAATGTAAATAGCAATTATTTCTGTTGGAGGGATGCTTCTGGGAGTAAGGTGAGAAAAGACCATAAAGAAAGGAGGGGGCTAGGTTATGAAGGATTTTGCCAAACAGAGGATTTTGCATTTGCTTTTGGAGGCAAAAGGATACTACTAGAGTTTACTAAATGGTGTGTGTGTGTGTGTGTGTGTGTGTGTGTGTGTGTGTGTGTGTGTGGTGGTATGTGACATAATCACACCTGTTACGGAACAGGTTGAGACACAAAACAGATTAAGAAAACTTGACCTTACCTAAGAAAGAAAAGTATCCTCTTTCATAGAATAAAGGGAAGAGCTGTAAGTTTACAACTGCCAACAGAAAATGGAGAAATAAGGTATTTTAACTTAAAGTCTTGATACTGAAGAAAGGAGGGCTTAGGAAGTTAAATATGGAAGGACTGGAGGTGGAGGATTTGTAGGACTTGGATTATTTATCTACACAATCCAATTCACCAGATAATATCTCAGTTATCACTTCACATGACCTGCATAGACATATATAGACACAGACCAAATTGAACTGAATTTGTTGAACAGGAAGGCAAGTTGATCAGTCATAATCAAATATTTAACTATCTACTCTGTGCAATGGACTATACTTGGGGCAGGGAGGGGGAGAAGATACTTAAATAAATCAGGCACAGTCCTCAAGGAACTTAAAGTCTAATAGAAGGGGAGACAAGAATTAAGAAGATACATATGATACAAATTAGAATACCAGGAACACTAAAGGTTTCCATGAATACTACAGTCCTGTAGGACTTAAGCCTGCCAAGTGACCAGTGAGTGGAAGTTTGCCTGGTTTCAAGATAATGGGATCAGCCTTTACATCCTGATTTAAGGCCAGGAACAATCTTTCATTGCTCCATCCTGGGTCTAGCTCAGCTCCGCAAGGCCCACTGTCGCTCAGAAGGGGCCCTGAGCCAAAAGCCCAGCCTGTCTCAGCAGCTTCATGTGCATCAGAGAAAATGGGATCATAAAACCAGACTGGAGAGATACCAGCGCTTCAATGGGAAAGGATCAAAGCCGTTAGACTCCTAACTGTCCCTAGGAGAGTTAGACCTGACGATCGCCATCCAGGAAGGCCAGATTAATTAGGTGAAATCTGCATGTGGAGGAATGCTCAGCCTAGTTTAGAGCAGCCAGAGGAAAAAAATGGTCATATTTACGAGACAATCTCATCCAAGGGGGGAACTGAAGAAAGTGCACCTTCCCCCCCCCTTGCTTTAGCCTCCCCTCCCATCTGTTATACTAGGTCTTTTCGTTTTCCTTTCTCTCTCTGCTTTCTTGAAAGCCAGAAGCAGTTTGTTTGAGGCTGCGGAAGAAGGTTTGAAATATTACAGAGGTGGCGCAGGGAGCGCTCCCTGCGGCCCTGCCCCCGATGGCACGCATGCAGACATAAAAAACAAATACCATCAGTAACCTGTCGCCAAAGCCCAGCAACGAGGCGAGAGTTTTCCTCCCTGCCGGGGCTGTTAGCTGCAATGTATTTCTCCCTGCACTAAGCACCATCTTTCCCAGGGCTGCATTACAATGATTTATAAACCCCATTTCTGGGGAAAACTAATAGATCAAAGTGAGGAGAAGGAAAGGGAGACATGAGCAGCTGGAGGAAGATATTGAGGCAGGAAACAAAAACACAAATGAAAAACTAGGGAGTGACACAATTGAGCTGTTCCTTGCTACACTTTTATCAGCGGAAAATATTAGCAGAGTCTCTATTTTAATCCTTTTCCCCCCCTTTTTAAAAAAAGATGCTGTATCCTGTCAGTTAAAGTGGTTCTAAGTCTCCTTCCAGGCATACGTGTGAGCAGCTACGCAAGATCACACTGGGATAAGGACTTAGATGAACTGATGCAGGATTCTCAGGCTCCCCAGTTCTCCTTAGGCCTCCAAAGAGGGCGTCGGCAATGGAACAGAGAGCACGTTTAAAAGGTTTCTTTTGCTGCTGAACGAATAATACAGCAAAGGTGGTGGAGTAGAGTATGTGGGTGGTGGGGTGAGAGACTAGGGATTAGCTGGGGTATTCAACCAGGTCAGGAACACAAGAGGGACACGAATTCATTCTTTTTTTTCCCTTGAAATTGATGTTGTATTCAAAATGACTATAGTAGCTGGCAAGATGACAGCTAAAAAAGCCCAAACAATTTGTTTTGATTAGAAATAAAGCAAAGAGGCGGACGGTAGCCTTAATACCTTAACAAGTTTTAACCAAAAAAAAAATTTTTTTAAGATCCAATAAGCTTCTAAAAAAAATGTCTCTGGTTTGATAGATGTACCCCTTCCCAGCTGCCCAGAATGTAAGTTCCTTGAGAACTGGGACTATTTCATTTCTATCTTTATATCTCCAGCTCTTAACATAGTTCCTGGTGAATGCATACTTGTTGTTGTGTGTTTGTCCTTCATTCTCGGAAGAGGACCATGATCAGGGAAAGGATGACATGACTTGCCGTTCGTTGACTTGGATTTGAGTGAGGGAGGGCTGTGCAAGGTCACCAACCTCACTTTCACCTCCCAAAGACATACTAATCAACTAATGGATAGATGGATGGATGGCAAAATCAAGAGGTTTGTCTGAATTATCAACGTATCCCACATCAGCCTTTAAATTGATTTCCACCAAAGACAGGAAGAGAAGTAGTCTCATATTGTGGCATGATGAGCATCTGTGTGCTGGCTATGAGAGAGAGCTGCTGAACACTGGGAATAATAACCAAAAAACTTGTGACTCTTCTATGAAGGTCTTAAAAATAGGATTAAAAACCCATTAAATTCCCAGTATGTCAGGTGATTGGATTAGAGCTCTCAAAATCTTTTCCATTACTTTGAGTTTATGATTCTTGGATTTCATAGAGACTACTGTGGGAAAGAGAGGCTTAGTAGAAAGCTCATGGGATTTAGAGTCTGGAAGACCTGGGTTTAAGGCCTACTTCTGATACATGCCAGTTATATGACAATGGGCAAGTCAATTAATCTCTTAGGCACTTTTCAGAGACTATAAATTACCAAAATAACCTTTTACCAGGAGATTCCACTACTAGGTATGTGCCCCCAAGGAGATCAATAACAGACCCTGCATACACCAAAATATTTATAGTGGTACTTTCTGTGATAGCAGAGAACCGGAGGCAAAGTAGATGTCCATTGATTGAAAATGGCCATATAAATTGAGTTATATGAATGTAATGGAATATTACTGTATAGTAAGAAACAATGAATATAATGAATATAGAAAAGAATGGAAAGTCTTATATGAACTGATGCAAAGTGAAGAAACAAAACCAGAAAACAATATACATAAAACCTACAGTAACATAAATGAAAAGAACTAAAAAAAAAAAAAAAAAAAGCTTAATGCTAAGAAATTATAGTGACCAAGCTTGGCCCCAAAGAAAAGATATGGTAAGATACTTCTCCCTCCTCTTTCCCCCTCTGAAGAAGTTGATAGTGTGGGATACTAAATACAATGTTGCACTTTTTTGAGATATTGTTTAGGTTTGTGGAACTTTTTTCTTTCTTTTTTCATGCTTTATTATAAGAGATGGCTCTCTGGCAGAGAGAAGGGAACGAATGTAGTGGGAAATCTAAGTGATATAAAACACAAAGGATAGCATTAAAAATTATTTTTTTAAAAAGATCATAAGCTACAGATAGTTGTTGATCTGCGTTGGTGGAGGGACTTTCTATACTAGATGGATGAGATTATAGGTCCTGCCCTTCCCTCCCTCAAAAAAAAAAAAATCCATCTTAGAATCCAGTTGTAAATTAAGGCATATCTACCACACATTCATGTTTGTGAGGCATAACAGCTCCTTCATCACAAATTTATTACACTTAGAGTCTATGGACAGTTAGTGAATGTTTTCAATCAATCCATCAAATATTTATTGAGTACATGCTAAGCAGTAAGGCAGTGGGAGGGATTCCTATAGAGCCCAGTTACTTAATTGGTTTTCAGGGGGTTTAAAAAAAAAGATTTAGTGCTAGAAGGGTCCTTGGAGATCATCTAGGCCAATTCCCTCATTTTATATATGGGGAAACTAAAGCCTAGAGATGGTAAGTGACTTACCCAAGGTCACATGGGTAGTAGATTATAGGACTGGAATTCAGACACAAGTCTTTGGACTCCAAAACCATTTCTACTACATTCAGACAGTACCTCTCACAACACATATTTTCAGTTGTTTTGATTTTCTTGGCAAAGATACTGGAGTGGTTTGCCATCTCTTTGAGCAGCTTATCTTACAGATGAGGAATCTGAGGCAAATAGGGTTAAGTGGTTTGTCTAGGGTCACACAGCTAGTTAGTGTCTTGAGTCCAGATTTGAATTCAGGAAGATGAGTCTTCCTGCCTTCAGGTCCAGCACTCTGTATACTATGCCACCTAGCTTTCCCTTCACAATGTATAGCCATCTCATATATATACAAGTAAAGGAGTGTCAGCACTAACTCATTAACACTGAGAAAACAACTCAAAGTTCATCTTTCCAGCCATAGGTTCATTCGTTGTCATCTTTAAATGATTTTATTATTTTTTCCCTGAAAGTCACTCCTCTTTCTAACTTTCTTATGTCTGTCAAAGACACCTCTATTTACCTAGTCTCCCATATTTGAAACCTTGGCTTCATCTTTGACTCTCCCTTTCTTTCCCAACTTTCATAATCCAATCAGTTACCAAGTACAGTGTCTTCAACCTCTCTCACATTCATCTGTTTTCTTTCCTCTATTCCTACTACTACCCTTCCCTAGTTTGACCGTTTATTACCACCCTCCTGGAGTTCAAATCCAGCCTCAGATACTTGATACTTACTAGCTGTGTGACCTTGGGCAAGTCACTTGACCCCAATTGCCTTGCCTTCCCCCCTACAAACAAACAAACAAACAATAACCAGTACCACTCTCCTGGAATAGTCTATTCCAGATTTTCTTCCACAACCCCAATCACCATCATCCATTCTTCAAATTGTTGCCAAAACACAACAGGCATATGTTACAAGGGACAGAGATCTGACCTCAAAGCCATAAGACCTGGGTTTGAGTTCTGCCTCTGAAACATTCTAGCAGTATTGCCCTGAACAAATCACTCAACCTCTATGTCTTTGAATTGTAAAGGGAGCTCCCTAGACCAAAGAAATAGTAGCTCCAGTCTTAATCCCTATGCAAAGATCTACTCAGAAATCCTTAGTGACTCCTTTTTTTCTATTGCCTGTCAAAGTTCAAACTTCTCTGCCTGGCATTCAAAGCCATCTATAATCTGACCCTAACCTATCTCTTCAACTTTATCTCATACCATTCATCTTTACCATTTCTACCATCATCCATGAACTCCATACTGTAGCCAAACAACTCATTTCTGTCCCTTGATTTTTTTTCTGCTTCTATATCTTTGCTCAAACTATTCCCCATGCTTTAAAAAAAAAATCCTCTTCTCCCCTTTAATATGCTAAATTCCCACCTAATCTTTAAAGTGCAACATAAATGCCATGTCTTCTATGAAGCCTTCCCTGACTTTCTCTATTGGTTAAGACCTCCCCTCTATGAGTTCCATAGCTCTTTATTTTCCACCCTTTGGATTCCATAATACCGTGTATGATAGTTATTCAGGTGCATTTGTCTTATTCCCCTTTTAAATTGTAAGCTCCATGAGTCCTGGGGTTGTATTTTGTCTAAGCTCTATTTCCCTTTTACCTAAGTATCCTAAACATTTTCCCCCAAATACCTCACTGTGAAGAAATGTAGATCAGTCCTCAAGGAATGGGCCCTTAGGGCACAATGCTCTGACTGGGGATATGAGAGTATAGTAGAAAAACTCAGATAACCTGAGATCATTTCTGGTTTTGCCATCTACTAGCAGGGTGACCTTGGAAAGACTCAAGGGGGGTGTTCAAGTTTATTGAATGAATGAATTCTGTCATATTAATTGTCAGAAGACTATTCTTACAAACCTCCAGATGTTCCTAAGTCTAACTATATTTTGGCCAACTCTCTGATAAAGTAACTAATATAAACAGAAACATTTAGAATTAAAGGAGTGAAACATTTCCAACCAGAGCCATGTTACCATTACTAAGATGTCAGGGCAGCTGAACCCTAAGTATGCACCAGCCTCTCTTCCATGCTAAGGCATCTTCAGGCACCAAATGAAAGCAGGGAGGAGAACTGAGAACATTTGCTCTCTCGTCTGTTAGGCTGGCCTCTTCTACAGTTACTGTAAAGCTATTCTATATTGGAAACAGGGAGAGAGAGCGAAAAAGACTAGACCCTTTGATATTAGAGCCAGGTGGCTGCGGGAGTCTGGTTTTCCTAGCCATCATTGCCTTTCCATTTCTGTGTTTCCCTCTGTGTTCGGCCCTGGAAAAGCCTTATCTGCCAAGCCAGGCTGAAGTTGACCAAGATTTTGAACACAGAAAATATCTCAAGGGTTATATTAATAATGAATCAGTGTTGCAAGATAAGTGGTGTCTTTTGTAACACCTTCTGATTTCCTCCCCCATCTGCATCAGAAGTCCCAGGAACCTTGAACTCAAAGACTGTAGGACCCCAAAAAGCTGAATTTTATTTAATTCAATAAGCATTTATTAAGTACTGACTCTGAGTTAGGCATTGCGTTAGGCACTGAGGACCTGTGGGGATGAAAACTGCCCTAACCTCAAGTAGTTTACATTCTGCAGGGAAGGCAGGATGGGTTGATTGTTAGAAAATCCTACCAGATCAAATTTTCCTGACATTTGGAAAATATTCCCCAAAGAAGATATGTCATCAAAGTATTTATCTTTTCCTTATCTACCTCTCAACACAGAAGACACAATGACTTTTCATGCACTACTGAATAATAATAATAGTTAGCATTTATTTAGTATTTTAAGGTTTATAAAGCGCTTTACAAATATCTCATCTGATTCTCACAACAACCCTGTGGGAGATAGGGGCCATTATTATCCCCTTTTTACAAAAGAGGAAATTGAGGCCTATGGAAGTTAAGTGACCTGCCCGTAAGTTACACAGCTGAATGTCTGAGGTTGAATAGTGATTTGGGTCTTCCTGACTCCAGGCTCAGTGTTCTGTCCACTGTCCCACCTAGTTTCATATTAGTTACAGTGTACATTGAAAATGTCCTCTATTTTAAGATGAAATAAGTTCAACAAAGCAATCTAGATCAATTCTTAAAACATTAGGTCAATAATAGAGGATTTCTAGAGTCTATAAGCATCCCAAATGCAAGGTACCCAAAGCTAGGGAGGAAATGTTTTATGTCACAGCATAGAATCAGCCCTTGCTACTTCATTTCAATGAAGGGACAGATCTAAGCAAGGTTTTCCCCCAAATACCTCACTGTGAAGAAATGTAGATCAGTCCTCAAGGGATGGGCCCTTAGGGCACAATGCTCTGACTGGGGATATGAGAGTATAGTAAAAAAAACTCAGATAACCTGGGATCATTTCTGGTTTTGCCATCTACTAGCAGGGTGACCTTGGAAAGACTCAAGGGGGGTGTTCAAGTGTTTGAAAGGCTGTCATGTAGAAGACAGATTAGGCATGTTCTATTTGGCCTTGGAGGGCATAACTAAGAGTAATAATGGGTAGAACAAAAATTTTAAAGAGGTACATTTAGGCAATGTCAGGAAAAAGTTGGATGATCCCTTTTCATGTATGTTATAGTGGGGTTTCCTTAAAGGTATGGGTTGGACTAGATGGTCAGTAAAGTCCCTTTCAACACTCATATTCTGGGATTCTGTAAAGTCAGTGCCTGGGTTTCCTCATCTGTAAAATGGCATAATAATACAATAGCTACCTTCCAGGACTGTTGTGAGGAAAGTGCTGCTTTATAAACTTTAAAGCATCATATTGTAAGGAGGAATGGGTATATTCTCTTGGGAAAATACTTTTCTTATAAGCCTATGCAATAGCTTGGTAACATGGAAACACCCTTCACCTCTGTGTAGCACTTAGTACCTCAGCAGTTCTGAGAGCCCTAAGGTAGAAAACAGGGGAGAGAGGAAAGGCAGATTTTGAACAAAGGAACAGAGACGTGGCAACAACAGGCAGAGATGCTCTCTGTTCCCTTGCCTGAAGCATACGCTCCCAACTACTGTACAGTGACTTATAATACAGATATAAGGTGAACTCTAATATTAATTGGGGAAGGCATCAGGCCAGCAGTGAAGAGAATGACTTGAAATGCTTAGCCCATGGAGACCAATGTTATTTATTCTGTCAGAATGAGAACCTAGCCAAAGCAGTGCAGATCCCAAGGATCTACTAGTTATTTGTAAGTTAGATGCCTGTGTCCTTCTCACTCTGATTGTGTGTGGCAGCCCAAGCAGCTCATGATAGCTAATTCAGAGTTAAGAACCAGTGCATCCAATACTGCTGCCATGGACATATCTAACACTTTACAGTGAATGACTTATTGTATGCTGTGCCTGCTATGTTTTGGAGGCAGCTTCCTTTGGGAGATATTTGTGGGGAGGAAGCAGTTGTTTTGGGAATGCCAGGAATACTCCTACTTTGTTGTTTATCTTGCCTTTTATCTCAAATAAATTTCTTTGCTTTGAATTAATCCTTTAGCTCAGTGGTTCTCAACCTTCCTAATGCCACGACCCTTTAATACAGTTTCTCATGTTGTGGTGACCCCCCCAACCATAAAATTATTTTCATTGCTACTTCATAACTGTAATTTTGCTACTGTTATGAATAGTAATGTAAATATCTGATATGCAGGATGTATTTTCATTGTTACAAATTGAACATAACCCACAGGTTGAGAACCACTGCTCTAGCTAGTCTTGGGTAGCTAGGTAGAGTAGCACTGTGGATGGAGCTCAGCACCTGGAGTCAGGAAGACCTGAATTTAAATTGAACCTCAGACACTTACCAGCTGTGTCACCCTGCGCAAGTCACTTAACCCTGTTTGCCTCAGTTTCCTCATTTGTAAAATGAGCTAGAGAAGGAAATGGCAAATCATTCCAGTATCTTTGCCAAAAAAAAACCAAACCACCAACTAAATGGAGTCACTGAAAGTCAGACACGACTGAAACAACTCAACAACTGGTTAGTCTAAAAAAGGAAGGAGCTTATAATCTGTGGTTTCTGAGTAGTCTTAGAATTCAAAGCATGCCTTAAAAAAGGATAGCTTGCAGGGGTTCCGCAATTTATATGGGTCCAGGCTACAATAAATATGAGCTTTTATTATTAGAGATTAATCTTGTGCCCTAGTACTACCATTATTCTGGGGTTCTTAAGCTCTATAAGGAAGGAGCAAAATATTCTCATGAAGAGATTTAATTCCTTTCAATAAGTATTTATTGAGCATCTATGATATGACTAACATACAAAAACTGTGAAGGATGCAAAGATATATAAGGTCTCTGCCCTCAAGGAGCCTATAGTCTAGTTGGGCAGACAAAATTTGAACTGACCGATAATAAGTGTTACAGATATAGTACAAGATTCCATCTTCCTCCTACTTTATTATTTTCCTTTCTACTTTATTTTGATATAACTTTCTTGGATGACTTACATGCCTTTAGTTAATAAACGTTCTCTGAGTGCCTTGTGTAATAATATTTTGGCATTTTTTTGGAGTTGAAGAAAGACTCGCATCACATTGGGTATCTCCTTCATGTAGGACTTAACAGAAACACATGAACAAGGTTTGCACAAAATGAGAGGGCATGAATGGGGTGTAATCTGCACTACTGGAGGGAGTACTCACCCCAATGGAGAACTGAAGCACATCCAATGAAGTACTAGAGACTAAATGGATCAAAGTGACACATAAGGATGCTTGAGATCAGTAAAAATGGTCACGACATTTGCTTCTGTTGATAATAGCTAGGTGCTACAGTGGGATAGAGTGCTTGACCTGGAGTTAGGAAAGATCAAGTTCAAATCTGGCCTCAGGCACTTACTAGCTGTGTGACCTTGGGCAAGTCACTTCATCTCTGTCTCAGTTTCCTCATTTGTAAAATGGGAATAATAGCACCTCCCTTCCAGAGTAGTAGTGAGGATAAAATGAGATAATACTTGTAAAGTGCTTCACATATCTTAAAGTGCTACAAAAATACTAGGTAGTATTATTATTATTTTATAGTCAAGCTTTACAAAAGATTTAAGAAAGGTCTAGGTCGGAGTTGGAAAAGGGAATAAAAGAGTTAGTCTCTCCTTCCTGAGGTATCACTTAGCCATGAATCCTAAATCACAGTTCTAAAGCACAATTTAACTGGTTGACTTCTGGTGAAAAAAAAAAATCAAACAGTAAAATACAGTCTACTTTAAGCATTAATTAGCATAGATTTCTTTCAGGTGGTTATCTAAGACTCTTACTGTTGTCTTTGAGATTCCCAGTGTCATGTGAATACTTTACAAATAACCACTTTCTTTGGGGTTCCTCCATATAGACATATCCAGACGATCTTTGAATGAATCTTTTGGTTGCAACTGACTACTTCGAGTGTTTAGGTCAGCAATGGACAGCAACCAAACACTGGCCTTTAAAAGTAGACCTTTCTATTTTCGGTGCACACCAGACCAAGTGGCATTGATCAGAACTTCCAGGTTGGCAGTCAAGCTTAGTTCAATTGGCAGCAGGGACAGTATTGGTGCTGGGTTACAAATATAGGTATGGTAGATTTAAGGACACTCAAAATTAAAAAAAAATCCAAACACATACATTAGTCCTCTCAACATCATCCCCCCACTCTTTTCTCCTTTGCTACCGGCTCAGGAGAAGAGGTGACCCTTCTGCCAGAGCCAATCACTCTACTGTGCCTTAGATCTCACCCCTTCCAACATTTTCTTGAAGCTTACCCCTTTGATCATTCCCTTTCTCATTAAAATCTTCAAACTTTTTCTTTCTCCCCGGGGCTCCTTCCCTCTGCCTACAAACATGCCATCTCCTCTACCCTTAAAAAACCTTGAACCCACTATCTGTTGTACTATCTCCTTCCTCCCTTTAAAACTCCTAGACAAAGTTGTCTACACTCATTTCCTCTACATCCTTACCTTCCACTCACTTTTCAGTACCTTGAACTCTGGCTTCCTACTCTACTCAACTTGAAACTGCTCTTCTCAAGATTACCAGCATTTTCCTAACAGCTAAAGCCAAAGGCCTCCTTTGGTCTTCATTCTTTTCAACCTCTCTGTAGCTTTTGACAGCTGACCATTCCCTCCTACTCGATCCTCTTACATTCATGGGCTTTTGTGACACCACTCTGTGTAGTTCGAATCTGACTTCTCTAACCATTCTTTCTTAGTCTCCTTTGATGAACCATCATCCCTGTTATGCACTCCCTATATTGGTATGCCCCAGGGCTCTGTCTTGGTCCTTCTGCCTTTCTTTCTTTATGTCCTTTTGGTGACTTCATCAGCTTTCTTGAGTTTAACTACCATCTCTGTGTGGATAAAATCCACCCTGAGACTTCTTCCCTGTGTGACCCTGAGTAAGTCACTTAACCTCTATTTGCCTCATTTCCCTTAACTACAAAATGATGATAATAATAGCACATATATCTCCCAGGGTTGCTGTAAAGATTAAATGGAAAGGATGCTTGTAAACACAGACAACACAGTGTCTGGCATATAGTGGGCACTTAATAAATGCTTATTCCCTTCTCCTATCTCATAACTATTCCCTTTTCTCTACTCACACTGTTATTACCCTAGTTCAGGCCCTTATTCCTTCTTACTAGACTCCTAAAATAGCCTCCTGATCCAGCCCCTTGCCTCCTGTCTCTCCCCCTCCACTCTATTCTCCATACAGTTGCCTGAAGCACCAGTTTGATTGTGTCACTGGCCTGCTCAAGAAGCTTGAGTGGCTTCCAATTGCCTCTAGGACAAAATGCAAACTTTTCTCTGTGGCTTCTCTATCTGAATATCTCACAGCCTCACTCTCACCTCCTCCTAGACTGATTACACACTATTCCCCATCATGCATTCTGGTTTCTAGCCAAAGCGATCTACTTATTATTTCCTGTACATGACATTCATCTTCCATCTCTGTCACTGCGAATACCGGCCCCCAAACTGAGAGACATGCTCTTCCTCCTCATTTCTCTCTTGTAGAATACTTATTTTCCTTCAAAATACAGCTCAGGGGCCACTTCCTATGGGCTGCCTTTCCTGATAATTCCCCTACTGTTAGTTCTCCTCCTCCCTAAAAAATACTTTGTATTTATTCTGAATATATTTTGTAGATGAAAGACACTGTGATGTAATGGTTAGAGACCTGGCCTCAAAGTCAAGAAAATCTTATTTCAAGTGCCACCTTTGATATACATTGGCTGTGTGACCCTGGGCAAGTCACCTTACCTATCAAGCAATGCTCTAGGCATCTAAGATTCTAAATTGCAGATAAGGTGCCAACCTGCATTGGTAGAGAGAGTTTCCTCACTTGGGAGTTCCATATACCAATGAAATCACAGGTTCAGGCCTTATTTCTATATTTTTCTATATATGTGCTCCTTCTAATGTTACTCTGCCCTGCCCCCACCAGTAGAATATAAGCCTCTTGACGGCATGGAATTCTTCAGAGTTGTCTTTGTATACCCACCCCCATGCCTAGCAGAGTGCCTTGTTCACAGTCAGCGTTCAATAAATGCTTGTTGAATTGAATTGGAACAATCACTTATTTTTACAAAAGAATGCTTCATTTTGGCACAGAATCCACTGCCATGTTCCTTGAAGCAGAAAGTTACATTTGAAATATGAGTGATGCTGTAAGAATCTAAGCTCTATACAAATTTCAGAAATATGTCTGCTATATAGACCACAGACGTTTTATTAAGCATCTGCTGTGTGTAAAGCAGGGTGCTAGATGCTGGAGGATGAAGAGGGGGAGGAGAAGAAACAAGATTTAAATAAGATATAATCCCTGTCCTTGTGGAACTTAAAGTCTAGTAAGAAGATAAGACATTAATATAGCTAGATAGAATTTAAATATTCATATTGCATGATGTAATATTACACAATAAGTACATTAGAGAATTATAAAACCAAGTGCTATATGGGGAGTATAAAAAGGGGTACCCATGTAAAGAGATATTTTAGGGTCACTTATTGTAATGATTTGTGTCTCTCCAACTATGGACAGAAATCTCAGAGACAGTTGATGAGTTTCAATAGAAAGAAATTCAATTTTCCCATTTGTGAATACTTGGATACCTTAGTAGAACTCATTCATGTAAATGCTTCCTCCAACAATTCAAATGCCCATCCTGAGGGCCAGTTTAAACTCTTGGCCCATATGTTCTTGTAAATTCTACGCAGGGTTCCCCCTCTCCCCCTTGCCCCTCAGCATGCTGGAAACTTTCACTTGGATCTTCTTACTATGCCAGGACAACAAGAGATCAGGGATTATCTGTTACCCCCGCCATGTAACTAGTCTATCTTTTTTTTTTTCCCTGATATGTACACCTCTGACGACATTCTTGATCTCACTTCTCTTTAACAATTCTACTTTCTGGCTTTCTTTAGAGCAAAAATGTCAAGATTGACATCTTTCAGTGCTTCTAGCAGTATGTCCCTCTGTTTGGTCACTAGATGAGGCTCTCACACATAGGTGTGCATGGACTACAGCAACCCCACCCCTCCACCCTGTCACATATTTGGAGTGCAAAAAGCTAAGTGAATGTAACTCAGTTACCAAAAGCCAATGGTATGAGACTCCCTCCTCAAGTCACTCTCTAGCCTCTTAGAGAATCTCTTCAGGTATCTTCAGTTTCCTTGGGCTTCAGGCACTTCTGGCTTCCAGCTTCAAGAGAGAAGATAGACAATGCCCACTCCAGGTTGCTGAAGGAAAAGACTCTGGAAAGAAGGCAACAGGAGAGGAGCCAGCAGTCTCCATCATGTTCTATCCCCAGATTATTACATTGAGAACTTCCTCTTGGTGAGGTCTAGTACTTTCACCCTTGGTTGAGCTGGCTCACTCCCAACAGAGAGCTCTTTCACTCTATATTGTCAAGTATATATTCTCTTATGTATACTTTCTTTTATTCCTGTTTTTTGCTATTAACTTGGATCAGTAGGATTCTTTGCTATCTGCTAAGTGTGTTCATTGTAGATGTGGTATTGGTGTGAAGGGACTCAAACCTTGGATATAAAGTTTGGGTCCTGATTCCTCCATTAATGAATAGTAATCAGAAGTTAGATCAAGCCTAAAAACCATATCCCCTAAACTAACAGGATTTAAGGGAGCAGGGAGATATAATTCCAGTCCAGTACTCCTCTCTCTAAGGCAGTGGTTCTCAATCTTCCTAATGCCGCGACCCTTTAATACAAGTATGTAGGCATGTCTGCATGTGGGCAGACCCGCCCGGAGCCGGATAAAGGAGTGGTGTCTCAGTTCCTAAGACCATCAGAAATATGTGTTTTCCGAATAGTCTTAGGCAACCCCTGCTACCCCTGTGAAAGGGTCATTTGACCCCCAAAGGGGTCACGACCCACAGGTTGAGAACCATTGCTCTAAGGAGAGCAGAGTGGCCAGATTTCTGGCCTCAACCACTTGCTTCCACTCCCAGCAGGAATTAAAGTCTCCCCTGGAGAAGAGTGGGTTTAGAAGAGGCTAGAGATCATCTATTTTGCCTCCCTTGGAAACAAATAACACCCCCAAGCTACATGTAGGGGACAGTTCTTGCTACATTAACATTTATAAATGATGTGGAGCACCTTCTCCCTCCTTTCCTCCAGCTCTGCAATCATCACTGCCGAAGTGGAAGGGAGCTGCATGAGAATGAAGGCCATTTATATTCTTCTTTGCAAAATAAGTTGCCATAGACAAAAAAATTAGTCATCACGTGGCCAGCCTACTAATGATGAGCTTCTCCATTCTTATCTAGACTGATCCTTGGAAAGCAGTTGCTGTCTGTTGTTATAACTAAACTTCAATCCTTTCCAGCATGGTAGAACCTATAGAAATTTAACCTCCAAGACCCCAACATCACACAGTGAGATATTAGAATAGGGCTAGGTGGAGATATCTCTGCATGAAGGAGAAATCTCGATAGTAAAATCCTTATTTTTTCTTTTTCATATTTATGCATGTGAAGAAGGAGGGAAAAGGTTTTTTATCATTAACCTTGAAAGAAGCAGAACTGATTTACACTGTTTTAAATATTTCTTTAAAAACACTCACATTGCTGGGATGACAAGCTATATAC
The DNA here is from genome assembly GCA_028646515.1 of Pseudochirops corinnae. Taxonomy (NCBI): domain Eukaryota; kingdom Metazoa; phylum Chordata; class Mammalia; order Diprotodontia; family Pseudocheiridae; genus Pseudochirops; species Pseudochirops corinnae. The sequence continues at coordinate 212,914,017 of CM053585.1, forward strand.
TGAGTTTTCAGCCTGATCAGATTTTAAAAGAGAAGAGTTATAGACCTCCTGAAAATTGGAGTTTATAATTGAAATACTGACAAACCTTTTACTATAGAGAAGCTACCAGATGCTGCAGTAATAACTGAGAAACTGGGGGAAAAATAATAAGAATGCTTTTCTCTGCTTAGCTAAGAAATACAACAGGAGAGTTTATTGCTTACAAAACACAGCTGCCTTGCCTCAAATTGGATGGGAAAACGAACCCTGATAAATTATGACACCCCTAAATTCCAAAGAATGTGCATCAATTATTGGGAGGGGGGAGTGCCACCACAGTCCTTCTGGATAACCTACTTATTAGTATCATAATTTATTATTATTATGCTTTGGTGCAAATACATAGGCTGATAAAATTCCAATCTATTAAAACAACAGTTCCACTTTTTCTGAATCCAGTGAGGGACACCATTCTAAAGGAAAGTGATATAAATTACAAAAACAAATGCAGCTCACACTCTCATAAGTAAGAAGAGGAAGATAATTGAGCCAAAACAAACAAAAAACCCAGTGTTAATCCTGCTGCTCCACATCCCTCCCAGGGACTCTCATTCCTTACTGAGATCAATAAAAAATGCTCAGCAAGATATAGGGCTGGGGGCGGAGGCAGTGGATACCTCCATGCCCTTCCTTCCTATCCTCCAGACTGGAAGTGCTTTTTATATGGACAAGAGATGTTCCATTCTAGAAATGGAATTTTCCATCACCTTGTTGGTTAGTGCCTTTTCTCCTTGCATTAAGTCTGAAGCTGATGGATCACCTTTTTTCCTTCAGTAGATAAGAACTTTAAATGTCAGAACAATATAATCATATCATGCTTGGGATGGAGAAGGACCTCAGAGATCTTCTGATCCAACTCCCAACTAATGAAGGAATTCTCTCACTAGGTTCTTCTTCAACCTGAAACTTTGTCTTGTCTGTGACAAGAAGACATGTTTCCATTTCCACTAAATCTTCCCTTATTCAGGTTAAGCATATCTGATTCCTCATAATTATGTGGTCATTCTCCCAGGACACACTTTAATTCTTCTGCATCTCTCTTAAAATGTATCACCCAGAATTAAACATAAAGTTTCAGATGTGTGTCTAGGCGGACTGATTTTAGTCACATGTGGAAGAAAAATACTCTATGTAGCATCAATGAGAGTTGATGTTGACCAAAAGTTCATTGAACCACAATAGCATAGTAAAAATGGCCCTAGTGCTGGAACCAGTTGACTACTTGTATGACCCCAAATCACTTTTATCTAAGCTTCAGTTTCCCCATATGGAAAAATGATTTCAATTAGAGGATCTCTAAGGTCCTTCCATCTCCGAATTCTATGAACTAACTTCATTTTCCCTGCAAGATACCAGTAATAATGGCTCCTTCCTAAGCACAGGCAATAAAGAATCTCCTTTTGCCATTCTTTCTCATCAAATGACCTGTCCCTCTCTCTTTCTCTCTCTCTCTCTTTCTCTCTCTCTCTCTCTCTCTCTCTCTCTCTCTCTCTCTCTGGAGGGGGAAAGCTTTTTTTAATGGTTTATAAAAGATTAAAAGAAGAGGGAGAAAGTTCACAAAAACCAAGAGTGCCCTACACATGTCAGGATATAGAAACCCATTGGGGTAATTAGAGTGTCATGGTTGTATTAGCAATTTAATGAACAACGAAGAAATGTTGTTAGTTCAGGACACACCAAAACTGGATTTAGGTGTAATATTTATTTGGATAGGATGGGGACTCATTGTCAGGCTTATATACTATTAGGTATGATATATTTTTCTGTACATTTGAGAGAGAGGAAAGGGTTGCTGCATTTTCAGGGAGATGATGGAGTGAGTAGATTGTATTTGGGGGAGTGAAGTCCCAACACAAACTAGTTAGTGCATGAGGATACTGGATGAGGCAGCTAAGTGGCATAGTCCATAGAACACTGGATTTGGAGTCAAAGACAACAAATCCTTCCAGATATTTATGAGCTAGTTGATCCCTGGTCACTTAACCTCTCTCAGCCTCAGTCCCTGTAAAATGGGGATAGTGATACTCCTACCTTACGAGGTTGATGTGAGGATCAAAGAGATAATATACAAAGTGTTTTGCAAACCTTAAAGTACTACATAAATGCCAGCCACAATTGTTGTTGTCTGGGGAACTGTTTTAGGAATATTTGAACTTGTTTTTAGTGAATGTTTCCCTGTCATAGGAAATGAACAAATAATATGACCCATTTAGTTCCATCTAGTTAAGAAAAATGTAGGTGCTAATAAATCCCTCCTGACTCCATACCACTTGGCACCAACTTACTCTTCAACCAAACAATATTTTAAAGAGTTGCTCCAACCTCAACCTCTTTCCCTCCTTCCAATGATCTTCATCTCAATAGAAATTCAATCCAATTCAACAAATATTTATTAAGTGCTGACTACATGCAAGGGACAGAGCTCAAGATACAAAGATAAAATGGAAACATACCCTGCTCTCCAGAAAGAAGCTTGTAATCAACGTACTTGGATGAAACTTGAGAGATATAATTTTGCATCATGATCTACCTACAAGGATGCATAGGCATTAAGTGGCTATTATTACTGGCCACCAGTTCTTCACCTGAACATTTGGAGAAAGCAGATTTATGGTTCTAGTTCTATGAAAAAATCTTTTTTTTCTTTTTGTTCTTTCCTCCAGTCTTCAGCATTCTTCCATTCTGCCTCACCCTTAGCTATGTGTTCTTGAATTCTATAGGACAGGTTCAGGTCAAAAGAGGGAAAATAAATCCATCTTCTTTCCTTTCTTATTTCCTTCTGGCCTATACCATTCATGCTAAGCCTGCTAGACTCTTTGCCTCTCCTAAGACTGGGAAAACTCTCTGTTCACCAAAATGGAGAACCATCAATATTCCTGTATTATGTAGAATAGCATTCCCAGATCATCTATTTCTGGCTTACTGTTTTGTTTAAGTGGGGAGGGGGGGTATGGTGGAGGAGGAGGGTGCGAAAGCTTGTGCAGAATAAGCACAATAAGCTATGCACCTAGATATGACAAATGAGTCACACACTGTTGGTCCCTGCTAGCCCTTTCGTATTGAAATCCTATGCTCTAGAGTGACAGTACACGTGTGTGCATATGCATATATGTGTTTGTTTTTTCCTGGCATGCACCCAACCCATAATTAGCCAAAATCTCAAAGGAGAAAAAACTCTTCCTGCCCAAATGACAAGCTGTGGATTATGCAGATATCTTTCCAGATGTGGCATTTGTCTCCCTGGTAATTCTGCAGGTAGCTTTAAGTTTGCTTTGGTTGGAAAGCTCCATATGAGCTGACTTATCCTCACAAATACTCTTCTTCCATTGACTTCCCCTTTTGTTCAGAACATTCAGTGCAAACCAATTTCTCCTAAGATTCTGAGGCTGACAGTCTTCAGGAAGTGGGAGGAAGGAATGCAAAAGGATGCTTTCTGAGGCAAACACAAAAGAACAATCTGAGAACGACGCACTTGTTGATATTCATCGCTCATATGAGGAGCCTCAGTACACCTGCTGTTTCCCATTTAATAAAAGGAGGAGATGGTAGCAGAACTGCCACAGGCATAAAGGGACTACGGACAAAACCTCAGAAATCATGGTTACACATACAATCCAAAAGTGGTAGCTTTGGATGTCAGGACCTATCTCATAGATGTGTCTAGGAGGTATACATGTATGTGAGATGCACCTCTATTTTCAAGGCAGTCATTTACATTTGCCCCTTAGAGGCTGTGGTTATGCTTCTCATAAAGAACAAAAGTTTAAGTTTCCAAGAAATGAAAACAGTCACCTTTTCTAAAATGGACCAACTGGTATCTTGATTTGTAACTTATGTGACTTGCACAAGGACACACATTATTGTCCCATGAAAAGACAACTTACCATATTAGATCATTTCATTTCCAGCATTAACATACAAATGAGTCATTGAAATAGCCCAATGAGGAAATGAACATGATTTTATCCTCCATCCAGATACGGCCAGGGTTGTACAAAGCAGATGGACCACAAGTTAGTAGATGGGGAGGCTTTGCCCACGTTTAGAAAAAATTTTGCTAACTGCCCTTCCACAGGGATCCCTTTATATGCCCTGCAAAACATGGGAGAATCAGCTTCCAGTAACTGAGCTCAGGTCAACCCAGGCAAAATGAAGTAGAAAATGTAGACAATTGCCCAGACTAGTCAAGACCCAAAATTTGATACTGCAGTAAAAGAGGGTGTTTAGACCTGAATTTTCCAGGCCATTAGTTACACAGAACATGTTGTTCAATCTATACTGCCTCTATTCTCTTCCTTTTTTAAGAAATGAGAAAAGTGAGGTCCATAGAAAGGAAATAGCTTGTTCAATTTCCCATTAGCAGTGACAATTTGACCCCCACAATTTGATCCCTATAATATGAATGCTGGTCCTCTGACTCCAAATCCAATATTCTTTCCATTTTACCAACCCTAGCCATTATTCCAACAATCACAGGCCTTAAAGGGGAGAAAGAACCTCAGAGGTGAACCAGAAGTTTCTGGGTCTCATGCAATTAAGTACCAGACTTGGAGTTAGGAAGGACTTACCTCGATTTGCATCCCAACTCTGAAATGTGCCAAGTGTATGACCCTGGATGAATTATTTAACCTCTGAGCTTCAGTTTCTTACCTGAAGAATGGAAAAAATAATATACATCCCTACCTACATCACAGGGCTATTGTAGGGCTCAGAGGATCAGATGAGATATGTGTTTGTAAAAAGTGAGAAGCATTGGTAAAAATGAATAGAGGGCTAACTTTGGAGCCAGGAAGAGCTAGGTTCAAATCCTAACTCTTACACATACTAGCTATGTGACCACTGGCAAATCACGTTACCTCTCAGTGTCCCAGGCAATTTTTAAAAATTATAATTTATAGACTAGTCATTGACCTATATTGGTGAGGGAACTTTCCAAGTATATATCAAGTGTGGATCAAAAAAAAAGTAAAGGTCATAAATATGAATTGTTATTATCTAATCCAACCCCTTCATTTTAGCCATTCATGTATTCATCCTTTTTTAAAATTTTAGGCTAGGTCTCCCTTTCTCACACAGATTGGAAATGCAACAGCCATACATAAGCCTAACCCTACTGCTAAATGGCATGGGAGCTTTGTGCTGTTCTGTTTTTGACTCAGGACCATTGTCCACTCCCTGGTCAGCCTAGTGGCCTACCTCTCCTGCTCCTCATATAGGCTCACCATATTTGTGTCAGACAGCCTCAGTCTCCCCAGTAGCAGGTGTTACAACCACCATGACTAGTTCCTTCATTTTACATATAAGGACACTGAGGCCTAGCATCCTGGAATGACTTACCCAAGGGTGTGCATAGAATTGGTGGTAACCCTTCATGAATCATGATTGCAGCAAAGAGATGACTTTTTCCTGTGATTTGATGAAACACTGCGATTTCAATGGAAATATGTCCACTCTGCTGCCTAAAACCCACTTGCTTTTCAAATTTCTTCTCTGGCACAAAGGAAGGGGGTGGGGAAGTCTATAGGAGCCAGAAGAAATATGCCCTTTTTCCTTTGTATTTCCTTGCATGTAATCTCTGTCTGAATCACAGCTAATAAATGGGTCATCTTGTACTTTCAAAATACCAACATGCAGTATTTCAATGGAGTAGCAACTCTACATTAAAAAAGCTGTCAACATCGCCACAATGTCCCTGCACCTTGCACTGCAGAGAGAGATACCTTGTCACTCAGATTTCAGTGCAGTTTTACTGAAATATCTCCATGTCTACATAAATAAGGAATGGAATTGCATGAAAATATCTGGCTCAAAGCCTCCTTTCCTTCTCTACTTCTGAGGATATATTTTGCAAACTGGGTTTATTTGGTTGATCTTAATCCAACCGTTTGAAAACCAGAAGTAAGACACTCCTGTCAGATCTGCTACTATCTGGTGCTGGAAATGATTACAATTATTATGACAATAAAATAGGTATTTCAGTGACTCTGGTTCAAGAAGCCTAAACAGTCAGTGCCTATCCCAAAAGGTACCTATATTCGTGGAGATAACCCTAGGATAGAGTTATTTCACCTTGTTGCCCATACCCTTATTTGGTACTTATATGCTCTCTCTAATTGTCATTTTAAAAAATTATCTAGTCTGCCTCCCCAGTTAGAGAATTTGATGACGGAGGGAAGTAGATTCTCTGTGAGGGCAGGTAACATAATATCTACTTCTTTGTATTTCCAAGGTCTGGCATAGCCCTAGATGAATAAATGTTGATAATATTAATGATGAAGATGATGTGTATACCCTATATCAGATTACCTACTATCTTGGGAAGGAGGGAAGAGAAGGAGGAAGGGAGAAAAAAAATTGGAATTCAAAATCTTATAAAAGTGAACGTTGAAAACTATCATTACATGTAATTGGAAAAACTAAAATACTATTAAGTAGAAAAAAATTATGAAGATGATAATGGTCAAGGAGAGAAGGAAAAGAATGAAAGAAAAGACAAAAAGAAGATGGAGAAGAGAAGGTACAGAAGGAAGAGGGAGAGGAGAAGAAGCAAGAAGAGAAGGAGGAAAGGGAAGAGAGGAGAGGAAAAGAAGAGGAGGAAAAGAGAAAGGGAACGAATATTTGCTAAGTTCCTTTTAATACTTACTAAGCGCTGAGCTGAGTGCTTTACCAATATTATCTCGTGTGAGGGGAGGGGTAGGGAAGAGGGAATAAGACACAAATGGGAACAAAGTTAAAAATCAAATGTCAAATATGACACCCTAAAAAAATCTGACTACTCATCCTTTCCCCTGAAGCTACATAGTAAATGTTTGCCTGTTAGAAGCAAGCGGTCGTTTGAATACCAGTTGGCATAACACTATCTGCTCCATAATACGATTCCCTTCCCTTCACTACACCAGTTAACCAGCGTCACTCTCCAACCTATTTTATCCATTGAATTATTAGATCCAACAATTATAAAAATCCTCCAACAATGACATGATTTAACTTTTTAAAACTTCCACAAAAGCTGGAGGGGTCCTCAAGTACGATGGCAGTTCATATTCCTCTGCACCTTAGTCCATAGTTTTTCAAGTTGCTGGAGGTCAAAAAATTCATTGTTTTCTGTTCAACCCTCTGGTGAGACAAGCATCTCTGCACTAGCCTAGGCTGTTCCTTGAAAGACAAACATGGCTCAGTCTTGCCACTGGGTCCTATTTAAGGCTTTTCTAGCTATCATCTGTAATAGCCCAGTCATCACATGAAGCTGCACTAGAGAAGGGCTTCAGCAAAGGCAATTCAGCATCACCAAGCATAAAAATCCCATTTTGCCAAATCCTGCACTAAGTTGATTCTTTTCTTTATTTCACTAATCTAATGTCCCAGTTGGTGCTGATGGGATTCATTAGTTGGAATCATCAGGCATTTCAGGGAAGAAAGTCAAGGGATTGAAACTGAGAAGAAGGATCCTGGGATACTCTGATGGTATTAAAAGGTTAGATCATGCTGGGTTTTATTAAATACAATATTAATTGAATTCTTGTCATCTTAGCAGAACTAGGAAATGTTCATGTGATAAATATTGCATCCATTAGAGCATTGCGATCTGACTTCTTTACATTCCATTCAGTTTCAGTGACTGATCTTCAGTATAACTGGAGAAACTATCCTGATGACACAGGCCTAGAGCAAAGAGATCTTTCAGACTTGAGGAGAAATTTGCTAAAGAGGGATACAGATTTCTCTCACCTTCCTTTCAGTTCAAACTCAAAAATGACACACCACTCAGGGAGTTTGCTCTGGGCAAGGACTGGATAACAGAAGCACCCACATTACAGAAGTATCCATTTCAGCTACTCTCAGCAGAGGTTGAGAGAGAAAATCTTTCCAACTCCTAGAAAAAAACAGCCCTTTTTCTCAGTACCCTCAAGCGGATGCTAAAGAATTAAATAAATAAGGATCCTTGTGGTAACATTTTCATGAACCCTCTCCCTTTCTATCTCATTAGCCAACCTAGGGAGAGGAAGGATTGTTTTAATTAGTGATGTTGTAAAGCTTTATTTAGGCTGGGCCCCTCCTGCTGCTCCCTGGATTACTCTGCCGGCTTATAAATACAATACCAAGTCATTACAGCCAAAAACATCACCACCAAAGGGGTTAGGAGAAAGGGGATCCACTGCTGTCCATGTTAAGGGTCCTTTGACAATGTCCTTTCTCAGCATTCAGGCATAATTCAAGCGTAATATTGGGCTTTATCAAACAACTCAATATCCTCTGTAGAAAAGCTCTTTCTAGTTAGAGCCGCCATGTGTTCACCCTCATTCCTTTTGTGCTCCTTGTGCTGGGAGCACAGAGCCGCATCTGATAGGATACACATGCTAGATAAGATCACAGGTTTTTAAGTCCCCATTTGGAATTACTTGTTAAATTCTCAAATCAAAGGGTTGACCCACACACAAAAAAGTCAGCCCTCCCCAAACCCTCTACACACCACTCCCTCTGGTACCCCCACCAAAAAGAGACCCACAGGTTTCACCAGGTGGTCCCAATGCCTAGACGGAGCTCTGGGGTTTAGTAGAACACATGTCGTCCATAAAAGAAATAAAATAAGATAAACCAATTACACAAAATCAAACAGGAGGAAATTTTGCTTCTTCTCTATTGAGACACCAATGAATGTATTTTATCAGAGTACATACATAATATACATGTGCATACCAGCAACACAGTTACATCTGACTTCTCGAAGGAAAGTTTATTTTGAAATTAAAATGCTTTAAGTTTGAATTGAAGATTAATTTAGAATAAGACAAAAGAAAGAAATTAAAAGCATGAGGGTAAAAAGGAAGTAAAACTATCCCTATTTGCTGATGATATGAGGATATACTTAGAAAATCCTAGGAAATCAGCAATGTTACTAATTGAGACAAGAGTATCAGCAAAGTTCCAGGATATAAAATAAATTCTCAAAAATCAATAGCATTTCCACATAAAAACAAAACAGAAGATGCCTTACTAGAAAGAGAACTCCCATTTCAAATAAATACGAAGTACATAAAATATCTGGGGATTGACCTATCAAAGTATACAAAAGACTTGTGTAGATTCAATTACAAAGCACTCCTTAAATAAATAATCATTTGAATATTTGAAGGAATATTCAGTGTTCATGACTAGGCTGTGCCAATATAATAAAAATGACAATACTACCAAAATTAATTTATACGTTTAAAGCTATACCAATCAAATTGCCAAGGGGATACTTTCATAGAACTTAATAAAATACTAAAAATTCATTTGGAAAAATAAACTGTCTAAAATATCAAGGGAAATGATGAAAAGAAGTAGGGATTAAGGTGGGATAGTGCTTCCCAACCTCAAACTATATTATTATAAAGCAGCAGTCATCAAAACCATCTGTTATTGGTTTAAAAAAAGAGAGAGAAATAGATCAATGAAAAAGACTAAACAAAGGAGAATCAGAGGGGAAAAAAAGCATAAATCAATAACCCAGTTGATAAAGTAGAAGACATATATTAACCCAGGAAAAACTCCTATTTGATTTTAAAATCTGCTGAGAAAACTGGAAAGTAATCTGTCAAAAATTGGGCTTGGACCACTACCATATACCAGAGATGTCAAAGATGTGGTCCACAACACTCCAAGTGCTGCTGGGTCCAAATTAAAATGTAATTGGGAAATATTTAACAAAATTACTAGAAATACAATGAAATACAGATATTTTATTTTAAAACTAAGTCAATATGTAGCCTGCAGGGTCAATGGGAATAGTAGGAAGAAGTACAGTAAGCTCCCTTCCCCTACCCCTTACCAACTCCTCTAAACAGATCTAGAAAATGCACCAAACCAAATTCTGATTGAAACATCTAAGAAAAAAACACAAGTCAATACACACAATCATTTCTTCTAATCTAGGTCAGCAATGGGAGATAAAGAAAGAGGTCTGTAGAAGCTAGGGAATGGAGTTTGGCCAGGAGCAAAGATGTACAGCCCAAGGAGAGGCTGTGCACCAGAGCAAGAAGTCCCAGATCAAGCATAAAGGGACCTAAATTTGTGTAGGAAGCAGCAATGAATGTCACCTGGGTGGGTCTGTCACTCACTACTCAGTTCCAAGTCATAAATCCAGGGCAGACTGAGGAAGGTACCTACCTATGCCTACTGGTAGCATTCCAGGGAGAGGAGTAGTCCCAGGCCCCAGGCTACGTGCCAAGCAAGGAGGAAGTGCAGAAGCATGAAACACTATGTGCCTTAAACCCCAGTCATAAAAGCATGAACTCAATCCCACTCTCTAGCCCAGGCCAAAGCCTGCAGAGGAATAACCAGAGCAGGAATCCTAGGCCAAAGGGCAGCCTACTGTTCTGTCCCTCTGAACCAACAGAGATTTTCAGCTGACTGAAAGAAGTTGAATGTATCAGCAGTCTACTACAACTCCAGATTAAGCCCACAAGCCTGTTGCTCAAACCCAAACTGAGGATAGGAACTTACGAAGTTCAGACCAATGGGACAGCAATCATACTCTGTCTTCAGTCAAACCAATGGAGAGTACTGAAATTTTGCAGGTCCCCTGTCTGAGCTGTCTCTGGTATCCTAGAATAATACAATCCCCAATCCCCCAAGAAACAGCAGTTGGACAAGCCCAAACATTCCTTGAAGATGTGCACAAGTCTTGGCCCTAAAATAAAATTCAATATCATGAAGTAGACTGGAAGAATGAGCAAACAAGAAGAAAATCACACCATAAAAGCAACTGTGGTGACAGATGTGTTCAAGAAGCAAACCCCAAAAAAAGAGAGTAATTCTAAAACATCTATAAACAAAAGCCTCAAAGGAAAACACAGCTTAGGTACAAATTCAACTAAAATTCCTTAAAGAGATAAAGCAAGATTTTTTTTTAAGTTTAAAATGTTTTTACGCATGAAATAAAAGCACAGAGGAAAACATTAGAAAAGAAATGGAATAAAGAATTAAAAGGGAATTAACAGCTTAGTGAAAGAGTTGAAAATACCTCCATCAAGCAATAAAATTAGAATGGATCAAATAGAAACTAATGATTCCATGAGACAATAAGAAAAATTAAAGCAAAATCAAAAGACAGAAAAATAAAAGACAATTTAAAGTTTCTAACAAAAACAATTTACTTCAGAAACAGATCAAGGAAAGATAATTTAAGAATCACAGGAGTAACATGAAAGCCATGACCCAAAAAAAAGCCTAGATTTTTAAAAAATCATTTTTAAAACTTCTCAGCTGTCTTAGAACCAGAGGGTAAAGTAAAAATAGAACAAATTCATGGGTTGCCTTCAGGAAGAAATCTCCAATGAAAACTCCCATAACATTAAAGCCAAAATTCAGAGTTTCAAAGGCAAAGAAAAAATACACTGCAAGTAGCTATAAAAAGAAGAATTCAAGTACCAAGAAGCCACAGTCAAGATCACAAAAGATTTAGCAACTATCACTTTTAAGGAGTGGAGAGCTTGGACTATAATATTCCATGAGACAAAAAATATATGCTTACAACCAAGAATAATTTACCCAGCAAAACTAAGTATAATTCTACAGAGGAAAAAATGGATCTTTAATGAAATAGAGGACTTCTAAGCAGTCTGATGATAAAACCTGAGCTGGATAGAAATTCTGAAGTACACATATAGTAATCAATAAAAATATGAAAAAATAAAGATGATTGAATAATCATATGGGACTAAATGAGGATAAACTGCTGTAGCAGCAAGCACCCTAGCATACCCAGGATAGCTGCTAGCACAGGTTCTTAGATCTGCTTTTCTAAAGGAAAGCAACTCAAAAAGGGTTAACAATCTTACTTTAATTAAACATATATCATTTACCTAGTTCAGGGGGAAAAGTCAGCACCCTGAACTTCAGAGAATACAAACAGAAATTACAAGCAGACAAAATAATACAGAGAAACAGATCAGCAGACAGGGCTTCTAGTGGTCTGACCATTACATCCGTACCTAGTTAGTTACCAGAGAGGGAAGCACCAACATCTGGGTTTTCAAAGCCAGGGGTGGAGGGGGGTGCTCAATGGCTGCCCAGAGTCTCCTCTGACCAAATCACACAACTCTTCCCAAAATGAGTCCCAAAGCAAAACCTCACATCAGGATATATATAGCTTCTCCTGGCTCAGAGGATGTCATAACCCTCTTGACCCATTGCCCAATCACAAACAAGGTATGGGCATTCCTGAAAAACAAGCCTCCTGCCACAGGCTCCATGTGACTACATTCGGCCTATTAGGGGGCAGAGTATATTTTCAAATCAGGGAAGGTTCTCAGAGTCACTTAAGCCTATCAAGTGGACAAGGGTCAGGGAAGATCTTCAGATTCCCATTCCCATAACAACTGCTTATATTCTAATATGGACAGATGATACATAAGTTCCTTCTAAACCCTATTATCATCAGGGGTCATAAAGGGAATCTACAGAGGATCTTTCTGTTTCAGAAAGTTACAGAGAGTGTTACTGTTTTGTTGATGATATTAAAAAGAAAAATGGAAAAGGAGGGGAAGAAGAATATACTAGTGAGGAAAGGTTGAGGAAGGTTAAGGGAAATTATCTCAGTTAATCGGGGTTTGCTAGATACATTTCACTCAAAAAGGAAATAGGAGGGCACATGGAGAAGGAAGAGGTGAGAATAAGAGGGAGGGTAGATTAAGAGAGGAATCTGTCCTAAGCAAAACAAATTCTAGGGATGTACAAAAATATTTAAAGTTCTTTTGGGGTGGTAAAGAATTAGAATCTGTAAGGAAGCCCATGAACTGGGGGATGGCTAAATAAATTACAGATATAAATGTGAAGGAATACTATTTTACTGTAAGAAATTATGAAGGGGGTGGTTTCAGAGAAACCTGGCAAGACTTGTATGAACTAATGCAGAGCAAAGTGAACAGAACCAAAAGAACAATTTATACAATGATAATATTTTAAATATAAACAACTTTGAAAGACTTAAGAACTTGGATTAGTATAATGACCAACCATAATTCCAGAAGACTCATGATGAAATATGTTACCCACCTCCTGAAAGAGACATGAAGAACTCAAACTATTTGGGGGGACCCTGACCAAATGAGAAAATGTATTTGCTCCATTATGCATATTACTAACAGATTTTGTTTTTGTTTCTTTCCCAATGTGGGTGGCAGGGAGGAAGGGAAAGGGTGTGGAATTTTTGGTGGGAAGGTGGATTCACAATGATTAAAAATTTTTTAATTTAAAAAAATTGAAGGAAACTAAATTTCAGTCAGAGGTTAGTGAAAATAAAGATGTGATTTTTTTTTTTTCCCATCCAAATTCTATCCTTGGTCTCTGGACCCCAGGTTAAGAATCCTTAATTTAGAGAAATATGTGACAAGTTCTTGCAACCATAAAATGCTATGTCCAGTGACTCCCTGTTACCTCTAGGATAAAATATACTCCTTAGGATGGTATTGAAGTTCCTCTACTATCTATCCTATTTCCAGCCTTATTTCATACTACTTTCCTTCAAGAACTCTATGCTTCAGTCAAATTGAACTGCTCCCCAAACTTGACACTCTGCTTCCTACCTCTCTCTATGCACATAAGTGCTAGAATGTGCTTCCTCATCTTTGTGTCTTAGAACCTTTGCCTTCTTTAAGTGATCAGTTCAAGTGTTATCACTTTTGGAAATATTTCCTGTATTTCCCAGTTGTTGGTGCACTCTTCCTATCAATTTTCCTTATGTGTACACACACATACATATATAGATATTTATGGGCAACTAGCTGCAGTGGATAGGCAGAGTACAGGGCCTAAAGTCAGGAAGACTCAGCTTTCTGAGTTCAAATCTTGCTTTAGACACTTACTAGGCATGTGACCCTGGGCAAATCACTTAACCCTATTTGCCTTAGTTTCTTCATCTGCAAAATGAGCTGAAGAAAGAAATGGCAAATCACTCCAGTGTCTTCATCAAAAAAACCCACATGGGGTCTTGAAGAGTCAGACATGACTGAAACAACTCAACAACTATCTATATCTATCTATCTGTATGCATGTATATGTATGTATGTATGTATACAGAAATATACAAGAATAGACTATAGACATGTATGTAATATAGACATAAAAATCTACATTATACTTATTTTTATTTGCATATATATAGATGTAACATAGTTACATATGTAAATCTATAATATCTCTAGATATCTGTGCGTATATATGATATAGATATATGCATAGAGAGAAATAGAATACCTATATATACATATATACATATTTGTGTACATACTACAGCTTTAGAACATAAGCTCCTTGAAGGTACAACCGTTTCATTTTTATCTTTGTTTCCCCAACATTTAGCACATTGCTTTGATTATAATATCAATCAATAAAAATCTATTAAGTGCCTGCTATGGGCCAGGTACTATGCTTACTTAGCACTGGAAAATATGAAGAGATGTTACACTGAACTGAATTCAATACAAGTGTAAATATTTATTATTATTGTAACCAAGGCTACAATAAAGTCTTACAAGAAATCTGTGCATTTCAGGAAACATTTTCAGGTAAATTCAAGTCTCTTAGCCCCCTTTAAGAATATCAGGTCTTGGAGAGCAGGGACCGTAGAGTCTCCAGATTTAATGCAGTCCCCCTAATACAGGTACTCAGGTACTCAGTAAATGATTCAATAAGATGTTTAAGAATATGAAATCATCATCAACAAAGTCAGCTCTATGCAAAATTGTGAAGTTGGAACTTGGCACCCATCCTTCCCCATTTCAGTACTCCCATCCCCAGGCAGCTCGAACCTCCTGACTGCTAGGGTCATCCTCCTTGGCAAAATCCCCACCTGTAAGCCTCCTCTCCTGGGCAGTGCCTCCTACACCAGGTCTCTCACTCTTTCTTTCTGTGTGACCTATGTGACCACAGGCAAATTATTTCAGCTCTCTGAGTCTTTGTTTTCACTTCTGTAAGTGAGGAGTTTGAAATAGATGGCTTCTGAGGTATCTTCCAGGTCTAGATCTGTGATCCTTATGAACCAATGAAATGACCTACGTTATGCCACATTCCCTAAGTGGATGAGAAGGATTTAATTTAAAAAAAACACAACACCTCAATAGCTCAGCCCAAAGGAAAGTGATTAATGGTGGCACGGAGGGATGTGGAGAGATCAGACTGACATGGGTCCTGTGGAGGCATAGAGGACTTTCAGCGCCCTTCAGAACTGTAGCTGGTGGCCTAGTCCCTAGTTTAAAAAAAAATACAGTAGCACTGACACTGAGAAGTAGAAAGGCCTTATTTGAAATGCTTGACTTCTTTGTTTAACTTCTTTTCTTTTTCTTTTTGGCACACATTAGAAGACCATTAGATTGTCTTGAAGTATTACTTTCCTACCTCACTGCAAGGTTAAAAAGATTAATTAATGTTCCTAAAGTCCTTTGAGGGAAAAATACAACAGCAACTACCATCATGTCAAGACATCCAGCTTGTGAGTACAAAGGGATTGGAGAAGGTAAAATGCTTTGGGTTATTTTAGGGCTTGCCCACTTAGTACAAAATACTCACACCATTAAGTCATAGAGCCATAGCATATTAGAGCTGGAAGGGGCCTTAGGAGTCATCTAGTTGGACCCCCTCATCTTCAAGATAAAAAAACTAGGGGCCCAGAGTAAAAAGACATATCCAAGGTTACACAACTAATTAGTGCCAGAGATTGGACTCTGACCACCCAGATTATCTGAATATCACTCAGTCTATCATTATATTGTCAGTGCTTTCCCTCCCCAATCCTAGATTATGCTGTATTTACTTTATATATTTTTTGTATTTCACATAGCATCTGGAACATGGTAAGTGCTTAAAAATGTGTTTGACTTGACTTGCATTTATGTAACTATATTATTTTCTCACAAACTCTGTAGAATGGAAGCTCTTGGAAAGTAGGGGCTCTTTTTCTTTTAATTTTGTATCCCCAGAACCTAGAAGAGTATTGCTGGTATACCATAGGTACTTAATAAGTGCTTATATAATTGAAGTCTCTGACCTTTTCCTCTTTAACACAATATTGTGCATCAAAAGTAAAAGTATATTTTAAAAAAAGAAAAAAAAGTAAAAGTATACATCATAATGATCACTATCACTCATTTATTTTGGATATGCCGCATCATCTCCTGAAATGCTCTTCCCAGACATAAGCCACAGAACCCTGAAGAAAGAATGCACCTACTATGCGCAAAGCTCTGCTCTTGGTGCTGTGAGGCACACAAAGAAATATAAGACGCTGTTCCTAGTCCTAAGGAATTTACAGTTCAGTTGGGGGAACAAGACTAAAACAAACAAACAACCAAATAATTGTAAAGCATTTAGAAAACAACATAAAATAATAATACAGGGCTCCCCCTATTGAGAGAGATTATTTTAATCATCTGCACTGGAAAAACAAAATGAATAAAGGTCATCAAGATTACTACACGTAGCAGGACAGACAGCCCAGTCAATTAGCTCATCAATACACTACACCGTCTCCAAAGAGACAATGAGCTGGGCTCAGAATTTAATACAAAGAAATTGAAGCAGGGCGGCTGGGTGGCACAGTGAATAGAGCGCCAGCCCTGGAGTCAGGAGGACTTGAGTTCAAATCTGATCCCAGACACTTAACACAAAAAAATTAGCCATGTGACCTTGGGTAAATCACTTAACCCCAATTGACCTACCTTCCCCCCTCCAAAAAAAAAAAGAAAAGAAAATGAAATTGAGGATCTGGATCTCTTCCTCATACCCACAACACACCATCTTCTGTTTCTGCATCTCTGAACTGGCTTTCCTCCCCATGCCTGAGATGCCCTCTTTCCTCACCTAGAAACCCTTTCTTCCTTCAGGACACAATTCAAGTACCACCTTCTATAGGAGTCTTTTCAACTTTAAGTTCCCTCCTTCTCAAAGTGCTTTGAATTTATTTGCATTTATTCTGCACATTCTCATATTTGTCCTTAGTGTTCTCCTTGTTAGAATGTAAGCTCCTTATGAATAGGGTTTTTTCATTCACTGCATTTTTATCTACAGAGTCTAGCCCAGAGTCTGGCCTGGAGGTGCTTAATAAATCCTTGTTGATTGATGGGTGGCCTTTGGGAAATTGAACAGTGTTTTTCATTGATCCCAAGCTGCTCCCTGCTACAAAAGTTCATTTGTTTTTAATATCAACATTTTCCTAGGGATGCTCTATCATGAGGTAACCAAGATATAAGAAGAATCAAAACTGTAGATGACCTGAAGGAAGGGGAAGGTGTATGTTGCCTATAAGGAGGTTACCAATGGTGACTTACATGGAAGATGTGGCATAAAGACATCATAAGTGACTTGTGTGACCAGAAGAGGAAGATAGGTGGTCATGTAGGGAGGATGAAGGATAAAACAGGGACTGCCTGAGTATTGTACTCATGAGATCCATGAAAGATTAAAAAAAAAAAACCAGAGGAAGGCAATATCTAGCACATTGGGTAGATCATCTATGGAGGGTGTGTATAAGGGCCTGGACACAAACTGCACAGGATAAGAAGGTAGAGAGGAGATTCAGTCTGCATTGGTGAAGGAGACTCATATCAATGAAAACCTGGATTCATTCAAGATCAGCTATAAGATAGGAGTAAAGGATTAAACACAAGGTTGTATTTGACTAATGGTCTCTCATGCAAATTTAGGGCAGATAGTAGATGAATGCACCAATAGACATCAAGTGACACCGGGATGGGTTAGAATGATTTGTTGATACTTACAGCCAAAAGCAGCATAGGAGGGTACAAAAATTCAGTCAAGGATAGAGTTGTGTGTGGCCTCCCTTACCACTATCATCCCATGGGGCACCATGCCAGGTGGTAGCCTGGAAAAGTAGGGAATGCATTCTCCAGTCAAATACAGTCAAACACTCAGAACTCCAAGGGGCCATGGTATACATAGGGTTTTCAGACAAAAAGTCTACTGGGATAGTCACATCCCTGGCAGAGTCATGGGTTCAGAAAGCATGTGAAGGGGGCATGGTCCCCTAAAAATTAACCAGAATGCCCACTAAGAATGAGAAATGTGGAATTATAACTATACCACATCAACAAGCTTGCAGTAGAGTTTTAGCAGCCAGGTCAACCTAGAACTTAAAGTCTATCAGAATTCTGAATGAGCATATAACCCTAATGAGAGGGACCATAGACTTCTTTGGTCATTCATGGCCAAGTGAAGTGGTAGAGATAGTAAGGGCTATGGGTTCCGTGAAGGTTGAAACCAATGGAGCCCAGGGGAGCTAGAGAAAGTGTCTGGGCCTTGGGTAAGTAAAAGGGAGAGAACAGTGTGCTGTTCTAGATGAGAATGGGGATAGGGTCACTATGAATAAAGATGAAGGGGTCAGAGAGGGTGAGATGTGCTCTGGAAAAAGTAAGCAGACCAGTGTACCTAGAAGGTTTTCAGGAGCAGGGAGAAAGAAGCCCAGAACAAGCAACACAACATTTGTTCTAAGAAAGGAAAACAGAGCATAAGGAAAAAAAGTAGCAGAGCTTGGGATCCTCTGAAGGAAATTCTACCGAAGAAAAATCTGCTAGACTATCACCCACCTTTGTTTTTCGAATTTCTTGCTGTAGTCTGGAAATAACTCGACTGTAGACTTTTTATATTATTAAATACATTACATTTTTAGATTGATTCTTCTCTATATTTAGATTAATAACCATATGATGATCACCTTTGGTAATTTAGATTGTGTCATTTTAAGAAATTACAATTTAAATCTATCTTCTCTTTTCCCTTTCCCCCCTCCTTGCCTGAATTATTCCAGAGGAAGAAACCAATTAATAGCAGCTAGACTCCTGTAATGGAGCCTGCTGTACAATGTAGCGATGTCTAATGGAGTTTTAATTTCCCCATGGTGAGTCAATATTTGCTTTAAGAAAGAAAAATGTCACCGTAAACCACTGCCTCCGATGAATTGGGTAGCAGGGAGGCTAAGATTGTCTTCTTTTTTTTAGGTAAACAGAGGTAGAGAATAAATGTGAGGAAAGTTCACTCTTTGTGAATGGTGTTGCTTACAGTTTCTGCAAATGTGGGTGATTATTAAATATTTTGCTTTGCCAAAACAGAAAATTGTTACAGAATTACCAATGGTTCATAGAATTCTAAGATTTGGAGCAAGGAGAGACATTAGAACTCATCTGGCCCAACTCCTTCATTTTATAGAGGAAGAAACTAAAGGTCAAGGAAAGGAAAAACTTTGCCCAAGGTTATAGAGGTACCAGAAAACCGGGACTGGGATTCAAATTCAGATCCCTCTGGGCCAGATTTGCATTTGGAGGACCTGGGTTTGTAGCCCAGCTCAGCCACTTAGTACCTATGTGAGCTTGGGCAAATCACTTAACTTCTCTGGGCCCAACTTTTCTCATCTGTGAAATATGGAGATTGGACAAAATGATCTCTCAGGGCCCTCACGGCTCTAAAGCTATTATCTTATGACTCAAAATCCAGTGCTCTTACAGGATTCGAAGCAGTCAGTTTAGTAGAAAGCAAGGACAATCTTTTCTAATTTGGGGGAAAGGCAGGTAGGAACCAGTTTAAACCATTTATTATTTCCCCATCCAAGGGATGAAGAATCAGATCCTACAGGGTTTGGTTTGGTTTTTGTTTTCTAATGTATTAGCCTTTTCAGGTTCCAGCCGGGAAATAAAGTTTTGCAATCCTTTTTCTCATAATAAGTCTGTCCAAAAATGATGTTGCTCATTCTATTGAAAGATAGTTCCATCTCCTACTCAAAATTGGTATGAAAAATTTGCCTTGCCAAATGAACATTGTATACTGAACTTGTCAAATCCTTTCTCCTGACACAAATAAAAGATAACATTGGGTGGCAGCATGTAAAACAGCCCTGACAAGATAGTGGAGAGAGACAAAGAAATATACATATTTTGATTCCTTTTCCTTTAGAAGCTGGGGGGCTAGTAGAGTGACTGGCCAGGGGGCCCTACTTGCAAATGCTTCAGGTAACAATTGAACAAGGGACTTTCATGTAGATTTTCAATCGTATAATGACCCCCATTCCAATTAGCCAAAATATGACAAAGTCTCAACTTTTATAGCTGCAAAAGCTGCCAAGGAAAAGATGGTGCTGAATGACAGGACCATTCATTCAAAAGTTTACTGTTGCACACTGTGGGCTGTTAATTACCAGTTACAACACTGGGAAAAAATTATTCCAAGTGTGTTTAAAAATAAATAAGGTAAATGATCACACTTTCATTAACTCTGTAGTCACATCATGTAAGTGACTTTTTTTTCCTATTAAAATTGTTGATTGAAGGCCGTTAGCTGTTTATCAGCTCAAAATTACATTTCTTCTCTCTTAGGGGTTGCCTCCGTTAAAAATCACACCAGCCACCTAGTTAGTAACAAGAAAAGACTCCTAAAACTGCAATTTCAGGGGGAAAAAACACAAGCATGAAACACATATTGCACCTTCAAATCCCCAAAGGCATCACGCTTCTTTGTTCTGCTAAGAAAAATTAACCTCAATCTCAGCTCAAGGTCCCCGGATTGATTATCATAGTCATTTAAATACTGTAATCTCATTTTCAGCATCAGGGAAAGGGAGCGAAAAGAAGGGGGGGGAATACCATGAGAGGGGGAAAGAGAGAGAGAGAGAGAAGGAGAGAAGGAGAGAAAGAGAGAGTAGGGGGGAGGAGAAAAACCGAATAAATTATCTGACAAAAGGCACAGGGCCTCTCTGCTTACAGAGCCTATTTCAGATCCTTCCACTTGATTGGAAAAGTTGATGAAGTTTAAATGAAGTAGAATTAGAAGCTCAGGCCACTGAGTATTGACGAGGGCCATAGAAGAATGTGCAATTCAATAGCCCCGATTTCTGTGGAAAACAGGGGAAAGGCCTAAATGGTATAATCTTCAATCACTCTTACATCAACACTGACAAGGCAGGGTAATGAGATAGGCCAGATCAGGCATGTTGGTTAAAGAAATTAATCCCTCTTGCCGCACCAAGAGTTCGGCTTTGATGCCTATTGTACAGACCCCTGTCCCATCCTATCTAAATGCTAACTAACCAGGAGTGTGATCTAGGCCTGTGCTTTTCCTTGGTGGTGCTAATCTGACAACAATTTTATCTCTCTGATTATGGAATCCAACATGGGGAGATGCAGGGTGGAAGAAAAGCAAGATACACTTTCCTCTTGGAACAGTAAGGAAAAGTTTCCATTTCTGTTTGCCTCACCAAAGGTTTTTGCCACCAAGCTTTGGTTGGGTTGCTCGTTCATTGCTATCAATTACTATTTGGCATGTTGGCACTTTGCTGGAAACAAGGAACACGCTTCAGATAACCTAAAATCTAGACTCCCATTAGAACCAAATATCCAGTCCCATTTTCATATCATTCTGCTTCTCAAAAACCTTCAGTAGCTCCCTATTATGTAAAGGACAGCGCCCAGACACCTCAGTCTCACATTCAAGCTTCTCCACTGACTGGTCCTATTCTACCATTCCAGGCTCCTCATAAACCTTGTCCACTAGCCAAGAGGATCAACTCACTATCCCCTGAACATGCTATGTACTTTTCTATCACCAAGGCCCTTTCCATATTCCTCTTGGCCTATCTAAATACTATCCATCATTCAAAAGTCAACTTAAATTCCTTCTTCTTTGAAGTTTTCCTTTACCCCTCTATCCATAAGGATCTTTTATTCCTCTAAACCTGAATACTACCTACTGACTGTATGATATAATTGAAACTTAGCCTGGTATTGTTCATATTATCCAGACATACGTATCAATTCTTTATCTAGAATTGAGATGTTCTTGATTATAGACCTCTCTGTAAAGGAATTTGGACTAGATTATCTCTAAGGTCCACTCCAGCTGTGACATACTATGATCCTTAAAGTTGTTTATATCCCCTCTCTCTCTTTCTCTCTCTCTCTTTCTCTTTCTCTCTCTGTCTCTCTCTGTCTTTCTCTCTCTCTCTCTCTCTCTGTCTCTCTCTGTCTCTCACTGTCTCTCTCTGTCTCTCTCTGTCTCTCTCTCTTTTAGCATTATCTCCAAGGCAGTACCCAGATAGAGGAGGCACTCAGCAAATACTGATTGATTGAATCCCTGCCACTTGAAAGTATGCCTTCTCTACTACAGCTACTAGAAAGAGTTCTTCCTGCTATTCAGGACCACAGGATTTAGAATTGAAAGGGGCCACATAAGCATCCCCCTCCTCCCTACTCCTTTGCAGAGGTGTTAAGATTCATAGGGGGTGAATATTGTATATGATGTCAGATTTATTTGATATACTGATTGGTTTTGCTGCCTTTTTTCTTCTTCCTCTTTAAAAAAAATTCATTGTAATAAGGAATGACTTTCTGGGAGAGAAGGAGGGAGGGCATTATGTAGGGGGAAATTTAGGCAATGTACAAACATAAGTAATCAATAAAATTTGTTTTTAAATGAGGAGAGGGGGCAGCTACTTTCAAAGATCCTCTAATCATTAGAGTCTAATGCAACCTACTCATTTTAAAGACAAGGATTCTAAGGCCATTGTTTGTTAGCTGAACTACCCAGATACCAAGATCCAAGAAATTTGTAAAACATTTTGTAAATGTGAGTTTTCATGATCAGTAATAACAATTTGGAATCTCAAATTCAGATGCCTAACAGACTAATTGAAGTGACTCTCCAGAATCCTGTCCTGGAAGAAGAACAGAAAAAAGAGGAGGAGGAGAAAGAAAAGGAGAAGAGGGGTGGGAGGAGAATTTTTTAAAAAGGAAAGAAAGAAGACAAAGATGAGGAAGAAGAGATTCTGCTAAGAGGAGGCAGCAAAATATAGATTCTCTCATAATTTCACCAAAATTGTCAAGAAAAACAAAAAGCTATCAGAAAAGTCACCAGGCAAGCACCTTCTTAAAAAAAAAAAAGAAGAAGTTAAAAATGACTTGCTTAAAAACTGAATTTATGCCCACTGGGTGCCTACAGAGAGAGCAAAATCTTCAGTGACAGTTTCTAAAGGCTTTGGAGCCTGAAGGTAGGCACAACACACAGCCCTGGGGGAAGCACACTGAATAGCATCAACAGATCCCCTCAAACAGATTTGGTGAAAACATATAGTTTGTCAGAAATCAGCAGCTGTTTAACTTGCAAAATGTCAACAAATTGCCATCTCTTACCCTCCAACCAGGGTAGTGGGGGCCTGTTTGACTTCTAATAAAAATATCGAGCATGCAATAAATGCACTGCAGTTACCAATTAATTTGCCCATTTCCTGGAAAGAAGACAGTTGTGAAAGAAGATGGGGGGTAGGGTTGTTATTGGTTTCTCTTTGCCACCGGTGCTCAGAAGTGGCACAAACCACCTTGCTGACAGCCTTTGGGTCTTCTTTGACCTTTTGTTTTCTTGGGCTTTGCCCTGAACATTCTCCAGTGTCAGTCATCCCCATGTAATGTAATGTGTCAGAGATTCAGCTCTTTCAGATAATTAGAAGTCTATTAGATTTCAGGTTATCTTCAGCAGAATTAAGTGCTGAGGCCACTGAATACTGTTTAAGGTCATAGAAGAATGTACTGATCTTTATCCACCTCCTCCTTCTCCTTTTTCCCCTCCCCTCCTCCTTATTTTTCTCCTCTTTTTTCTCCCCTTCTCTTTTTCCTCCTGTTCCTCCTCCCCTTCTCCTTATTTTCCTCCTTCTTCTTTTCCTTATTTTTCCTTCCCCCCTTCCACCTGATCCTCCTCCTCCTCACCTCTCTCCTTCTGTCTTCCTTGAGGATAGGACCATTGGCAGTCACCTTAACTGGTGTGTTAGGATTTTAAAATGAGGATGAAAGGGGAGTTAGGATAAGAGTGAGTTTACATAGGTCTTCCCTCTGTGTCAATGGTGTGTGTGTGTGTGTGTGTGTGTGTGTGTGTGTGTGTGCGTGCATGCGTGCACACACATGTGCTTTTCACCCTTTCTTTAGTCTGGTCTGGACAGTGGATTCAGAAATGAGCTCTGGCTCTTGCCTTCTTTCTCCTCTTTGTGGGATAGCTGGGACAGTCTAATTCTTCTACTTATTTGAGGCTGAGAACTCTGAAAGGAGAATGACTAATCTAGAGGACAGAACATCATGGAAGACTGGGTACCAGGAGACTTGTGTCCTAACCCCAGTACCATCACTGGTCCATTGACATGAGCAAATCACCTAACCTTTCCACTCTCTAGTTTCATCATCTATAAAATAGGGGAATATCTGACAGGAATGCTGTGAGTGTAACAATGATCAAGAGGTGAAAGCATTTTTGATCTTTTCTGAAGGAAGGTGCCATTCAGTTCAACAGAAATGTATTAGGCACCTAAAATATGCAAGGCCCCAAGTTGAAACAGAAACTACAAAGGTGAAAAATAATGCAATCTCTGTCCTCAAGAAGCTTACAGCTTAATGGGGAGAAGGGGGAAAGGAATGTCATGGAATATACACAGAAAAAAACTTTGGCACAAGGCAGATAATGGATATATGTGATTCCTTAATGTACAAAACAACTATACCTGGGCATTCCTCAGGGATTATTATGCAGCCTTTTGGGAAAGGGGCAAAAGAAAGCCCGGCAAAGTGTTTTCAAGAATTTGAAGGAGGAGAAATTAGTAGGGGGAAAGGGAAATGTAGACCATATTAAGTAGAATATTATGAAATAAGGCTGGGCAGGTAGGTTAGAGCCAAGTTGTGTAGGGCCAAAATCAAGAGTTTATGAATTCAAGGAATTACTATTTTCACAGTTTTGTTATTTTTGGAAGTGAAATGGAAAAAAAAAATGCAGCCAGCTTCTGGCTCCATGATTCCCACTGGGCTGCAACAGTCAACTAGACTTTGATTTTGCAACATTTTCCCTTCCCTATATATATAACATGTACTCAAAAAAAAATTCAGATTCATCATACTATAAGAATTTCTTCCTATCTCTCGACATTAAAGGGCCTTAGACCTGGAAAGGCTCTTACAAGATCATCTAGTCTAACCTCTTCATGTTTTAAAAGAAGAAATTGAGGTCCAGATTGAGAAAAAATGATTTTCTCAAGGTCATATAGGTAGTTTGTGGCAGAGTCAGAGCAAAATCGTAGGTGTTTTGCACTCTAAGTTCCACTAAACTACATTTTCTGTTTAGATAACTGGGGATACCTCAAGATGTTCAAAAGACAGAGATAGGAATGAGTACCTATAGCTTCTACTATACTATTATATTCAGTCAGTTTAGTAGTATAAACAAGCTTAATTACACATTTACTATTCTTCACTTTCTGAGGAATAAATCTTTAGTTTCCCCAAAAAGGCTGTATGATAATCTTAGGGGAAAACCCAGGTACATATAGTCTATACATTGACAAATCACATCCTTCATTAGGTTGACTTGGAACATTGTAAGAATTTGGTTTTACACTGAGCATGAGGTGATTCTACTCCTAAATTATTAAGGATTTGCAGGGTTTTGTTGACAAGTAGCAGTAGACAGACATCAGAGTTAAGACCTTTAAGAATTCCTAAAATAGTTAGGAGGGGCAGCTAGTTCACACAGTGGATTGAGCACTGAATTTGGAATCAGGAAGACTCATCTTCATGAGTTCAAATCTGGCCTTGGACACTAGCTGTGTGACCTTGAGCAAGTCACTTAACCCCATTTTCCTCAGTTCCTCTTCTGTAAAATAAGCTGAAGAAGGAAATGACAAACTACTCCAGGATCTTTGCCAAGAAAAGGCAAATAGGATTACAAAGAGACTGAGAACAACCGAACAACAACAAAACAATCATTAAAAACTGCTGGTCTGTCTGCTGTTCCCTGGATTTACCCAGCTCGTTCCTGAGTTAACGAAAAAATGTATCCCTTCTTGTAATATTTTCTCACCATCCTCTCTGCTTATCTGAATCCTTTCCATTCCTTCAAGGCCCAACTCATGCTCTACCTCTTCCAGGAAGTTTTTCTTGATCACCTCAATCCATAGGGTTATCTTCCTCCTCTGGAATACTACAGCACTTTTTGCCCATACCCCTTATTTGGCATTTCACATACTGCCTTGCAGGGTCAATTCAATTTTTATGTGTATGTGCACATTTCTTCATTCCTCAATTAGTCCATAGTATACATGTCTAGAACTTCCGTTTTTCCTCAACCATTATCAGAGACAATTATAAAGGAAGTTCAAACACTTTCCTACCTATGTGTCAATTCAACAATGACAATTCAAGGTAGTGATGCATTGCTAAATCCATTGGTAGAACTATTCAACTACAAGAAATCTTCCAACAATGCGGAATTTCCTTAATGAGACATTTAGCTAAGAGTGCTGCCATTCCAGCATCCCATTAAAGCGCTGGATCTTTGTGTGAGACCATGATATTTAGATCCTTGCCAACTCCTGCTTTTCCTTTGATGAAACAGCCCTGCCATTGTTGAATACTAATGATTCTGAGTGTCTTTAGTAGTATAGCTTGAAATCAAAGAGCCTTTGATTCCTTATTTCCATTGTCCTTAGCAAATAAACATAGATTTTCATACATACAGAGACATTCACCTTGCATGTCTAGGTTCCTCCAGCCTCACAAATATGTATTGTTTGGTTCACATAAAAAGATCAAAAATCCCTCTCTCTTGCTATTTATGTATTTTCTCCAATCCTTTTTGCCAAACAATTCTCTATTCACTGTGCTGCTAATGTTGACCTCTCTGTTCACTGACCCATGTTAGTCAATTTCAAGACTGAACCCTGATGTGCCTTTAAATTATTGGGTGGAAAATAAAGAAATACAGCTGTTTCTTTTGTAAAGAGCATTTATTTACTTCTCTGAAATGCTGTATTTATCTCTACAATGTCAGTATAAGATCTAGGCTGGTGATAGAGCCCGCTGGGAGTTTAATTTCTAGTGTACCAAATAATTTATGTTTTAAATCTTAGATTAGTTCATGCTGAGAAAAAACCCTTGGAAGTTGGTGGGCTGGTGAAACAACACTCGCATGCCAGTCTAGCGATTACTCAACAAGCCAGCCCCACATTCATTTATTTATCTAATGAATTATTGAACTGCGCCATATGGGTTTCTAGAAACACATTTTTAAAACGCTACAGCATGAGTGGATGGAGAGGACAAACCTTATATATGTATTCTGGCAAACTTGAGTAAGCCATATCATAAACGGGAAATAAATTGATTTTAAAAGCAGTGAGGGGTAACTCAAAACAGCTGTGGAATTTAGTCTTTGTCTCTAAGGGAAGGGTCTAGGTCCTAGACTCTAGGAGATGGTTTACAAGCAGAGGATATGGATACTATTAAAATGCACTATACCCTATTTCTCTATCTTTACCTTGGGGTTGCCTGAGCCTTCAGGCGATGGGTGAACTACAAGTCTATTTGCCAAATGCTTATTTTCTTAGCTTAGTAATAATATAAGTTGTAAGAGAATGAGATGATGACAGTGACAGCATAACTAATTATGGACAGTGATGCAAAACATCATTAGGAAAATGTCCAGATCCTGTGGGTTTAAACATATGGATTTGATATGTATGTTTATATATACACGTATATCTATAGAACTGGTTTTAAAAAATAGGAAAAATTTGTATTCCTGAAGGGAAGGATAGGAATGGGAAGGGAGGGGAGGGGAAAGGAGGGAAAGGATGGGAAAATTCCCTCTCAGCATAGTGCCTGGCATACAGTAAGGTGCTTAATAAATGCCTTCATTCATTCATTCATTTATTCATTCATTCATGTTCCTTGGGGACTAGGAGTACAATTATTTTAATCACCTCTGTATCTTAGCACAGTGATCTTCACCTAATAAACTCTGAATATTAGCTGAATAGGAAAGCACAAATCAATTAACCTAAAGCACCTACTATGTGCCAAAAAAGGAAGAAAGGGGGAAAGAGTGGAAAGAGGAGAGGGAGGAAAGAAATGATTGGAGGTTTCCAATCTACCAAACGAGAACGCTGCCAACTTCCTATTTTTGATACCTAAACCAATGCAACATTGGGGCTGATGAGTCTGACAGTTTTTGTTTTTTTGCCAACCAGAGCTAATAAGCACGTTGTTAGGCAGACTTCAGCACCGCTGACCACCCTCTCCTGGGCATGTTCTCTTTCCTCGGTTCCCTTGGCCCTGCTCTCTACCAGTTCTGCCTTCTCATCCATCCTGTTAAGTTTCCGTTTCCCCCTGGGTGAGCAGACATTAGACACTGAAAGTAATGATGTTTGAGGAATCTGAGGACGTTTGCTGGTGACGTTTTTCTTTCCTTTCTTCTACTATTTTCATCAAACTTTATGTTTTATTTTACGTATTTGCCTTTAAGTTTTATTGATGCCTTTTGTTTCCATATTACAGTCATTTCCCAATATAAAACCCCTCCTTAAACTCTCTTTTGTAACCAGTTAAAACCCTCAAGCAAAAACAAATTAAACAATCCCACCAGCAGCTTAAATAACATTCCCTCCTGGGGTCATTCCCCTTCCCTCTCAACCTGAGGAGAGCAAACCTGCAAGCTTTTTCTCAACAACTAAGTTCTAATTGCCATGAGGGTGACGTCAGATTTCTCTGCAATACATCACTAGACAAATAATGGGCGCTCAGTTAGAGGCAGAAAGTGTGTGTCAACAACTGTTCTTGAGCACCAAGATTTGTCATCACAATCACAGACTTAGTGCTAAATGAGACCTTAGAAGTTGTCTAAACCAACCTCTTCATTTTAAAGATGAGAAACTGAGGGTCACAAAGCTCAAATGATTTGTCCTTGGTCACACAGATACTAACTAGTCAAACAGGGATAGGAACCCAAGTCCTCACATGCCAAATCCAGCAGGCTTTCCACCATACCACAAGTCGGGCCGACTTTGTGTTGTTTTTGTTTATATTATTGTAGTCATTGTGTTCTCAGGGTTCTGCTTACTCCAGTCTGCATTAGCTGATACAAGGGTTTCTGTGTTTCCCTGAATTACTTCACAGTCACCATTTCTTAGGGCACAATAGCATTCCATTATATTCAGGTACTATAATTTGTCCAGTCATTCCTCTATCAACTGTCTACCATATTTCCAATTTTTTTTGTAATTACCCAATTAACACTTCTATGAATATTTTGGCACATATATGACCTTGCTTTTTGTCTTCAGCCTCCTTCACTGGATGAAAGAGTACGAACAGAATTTTCTAGAATGTTTCCAAATTGTTTTCCAAAACAGTTGGATCAAATGGCAGCTTTACCAATACTGTATTGGTCTCCCTCTCTTTCCATAGCCCTTCCAACATGGCTTCCACTTTTCATTGCCTTGTCATTTTGATGGGTACAAGATGAACCTTCAGAGTAGTTTTAATTTGCATTTCTCCTATTATTAGTGACTTGGAATATTTTTTATAGAATTTTTGATAGTTTGCACTTCTTTTGAAAACTCTTTGTTCATATTCTTTGATAGTGGTGTTTTTGAAGACAGGATGAGAGTAATGTATTTTTCCACTACATTCATACATAATGTAAGTATTTCATTCACTGAGCTTTCATGTTTTTCGGATATTTTTTACTGTCTTTTTATACATTTATATTTTCCTGTTGGTGTTTGTTTTAGATTGGAAACTCCAAGAAAGTAGGTCTATGTTTCCATAGAGCACCCATCACTGTGGTATCATCTTGTGGGCCCTAAAATAAATGCTTTCTGTTGACCATAAAGGTGGATAACAGCAAGGCTAATTTTTATCAAGTAGAAGTGAAGTTATAATGAAGATTCACTAGTGATTAGGTACCTCAGAAGTACTTGCTTCTGTATAACTCTAAGGTTGAATTCATTCTTCTCTGTTGTTCTAAATCTTATCTACCCATCCTTTGAGGACCCTTCATGAAGTCTTCTGTGACTATTCCTATCAAAGTGAGATCAAGAATCTACAAAATGTGCTACTCTTTGGCATTTATCTATGATTTTTCACAGCATCTCATGGATTGTTGGTTAACATTTTATATTTGTATCTGTGCATCTCATTTTGCCAACTAAATTGTAAGCTCCATATTGTCTTCTTATAGTTTAGCACTAAGCACAAAATGGGTATGACCATTGGTTGATTCAACACATGAATCTTAAAGAGTGGGTGGTTCTCGATTTATAATGAATGATAAGTTATACTCTGATGCCTCCTTATGGCATTGAGGTGAGTGACCTGGGTTCTTGAAGGCCATTCAGTAGAGCACAAATCCTAGCCACTCTTCTTTTTTCAGTTAAGAAAACTGAGGTAGACAGATATTAAGTGACTTGTCTAGAGTAACATAGCTAGTAAGTTTCTGAGGCTAGATTTGAACTCAGATCTTTCTGATTCCAGGACCAATACTCTCTATTCACTGTATTGTCTAGCTGCCTGCCTCAATGGGTACTGAATCTTTTAACCATGGCAGCTCTGAAACACTACCTGCTAAATTGAAGAGGAGTTGTAGTCTGTACTAGTGGAGGGAGTATCTACACTGACAAAAATCACAGTTACCTAAAGCAAAAGTAAAGCAAAATGACATTTGGATAGGATTCATTCAGGAAGTATTCAGTGAATATTAGACTATAAGTTCCTTGAAGGCAGACACTATCTTTTTACCTCTTTTTACATCACCAGCACTTAGCACAGTGCCTGGTATACAGTAGGTGCTTAATAAATGCTTATTGAATTGAATTGAATACCTGTTCTGTGACCAGCACCATATAAATTACTTCAATGATGTGGCCAATCTGACTTATTTAATTGATTTATTAATTTTTATTGCAGCCAAAAGACCACGGGTCTAGGACTGGGGGCAAGATACCCAGGTCCTAGCCTCAGCTTTGTCACTTACTTGCTTTGAGATATATTAGGAAAATTACATTTAACCATTTAACCACCATGGGCCTCACTATTCCCATTTGTAAAATGAGGGGGTTGGACTAGATCATAATCTCTAAGGTCCCTCTCCAGTTTTGACATTTAATGGTTCTATAATAATTACAATCATTAATATCAGCTAACATTCATACAGTGCTCTACGGTTTGCATAGTACTTCATCTACATTTTCTCATTTGTTTCTATGGTTCTATTTCATAAATGCAACACTACATAATTGTGACATAAACTCCATTGAAAAACAGAAGCAGGAATAAATAAATTATGAAAAATCTGGTTCGTGATCATATGTACTTTCTAAAGATGCTGTATTCAATAAATCCCACATCTATACATAGACTGTTACATCTCCAGAATAACTGAAGGTACTATCCTGTCAGAGCTAACCAAGAAGTCTCTCCCCGTAATTGTATTGACAGGATATCATCTGAGTTCTAGTGGCAGGAAAGCTGCATTACTGATGAGTTCTCTGAAGGAGTGTTGAAGGGGATTGTAACCAGGTTCCATGTTGAGTCACTGAATTCTGGGAAACTGGGAATTGTGCACTTAGCAGCCCAGTTCTTTCTTTATTTAATTCTGTTCTCTCCACAGAGTCACAAATGAAGTGAAACTAGCCTTGTACACCAATTCATAGAATAAAAAAGGAATATTTTCTTACAAGGGAATATTTACATAACTTTATCCCAAGAATTCAGGCTACCATTTAACAGATTTTTGACTTTTTAAATTTAATTATCTATTTTATATATCTGAATATTTTAAGCTTCCTTAAATCCTTTTTGGAAGTAGGTATTGTATAAAGCCTAAGCAACAAAATAAATAGAAACCACTGCTTAATTAGCACTATATCTTGGAAAGGGTTCACATCAGGTGCCCCCTCTTATAGGAAGCCTTCCTTGATTTCCACCCCATCTCCTTTTTCCCTCCTCAAATTTATACACATACAGACACATATATGTATATGTATATATGAATACACATATCTCTATATAAAATCTGTGCTCTCCTACCCCACTGAAATGTAAGCTAATGTCTTGATTTTGTCTTTGCATCTGCAGAGCCAAACACAATGCTTTGCACATAGGATGTGCTTAATAAATGTTTGCTGAATAAATTTTACCCATTCCCACTTTTGCAAAACACTCAGTTGATACAGCTAGATGGCCAGTGAGGTTCCTTTGCAACTCTGAAATTCTGTGACTCAGTCATTTCAGCAAAATAAACAAATCATAGTTTGATATCATGTAGACAGTTCATTACTTACTGGTTAGTTGCCCCAACTTTTTTTTTTTTTACTCTACTTTTAAACGACTCCTGTAGAAACAGCTTTTAATAACTGGCAAGTTATGAATGTGTATTTTGCTAAATTCCCTGGGCATTTACTAGCAATGTCTGATTTATTCTATCAGTGGTCTAATATTCTAAATGAAAAAATGAGCCCTTTTTGATGGAGAAACAAACAATCAAGCAACCAAATCAACATTTCTCCTAGATAAGTAATATTATTTGCAGGGCCTCATACTATTCTAACATATACCTGTTTCCAAATCCTGATGTGCATAGACAAACCACATTCAGGCTGTAGTTCCGACACTGTTTGCAAGAGAAAGCCAAGTCAAAAAGGATAGACTATCTGCCTAATCCCAAAGGAAGAAATACAAAGTAGGAGTATCTAGTTCTATGTTACTGAATACGCTGAACTAAAGAAAATTCCACTGAATTATGACATTTCAATTCAGAAAAACAAAAATCTCCAAATCTGACTCTTCGGTTTTAAAAGAAATGGGAAAACACATTTGAAGTGACTTTAAGTTTTAATGCGCTTTTGTTTCTGTTGTTGTTGTTTAAACCATAAAGCTTTGGTGGCTCTGCCACTAATCAGCTGTGTGGCATTGGGCAAGCTGCTTAAAGTGTGCTGGGCCTCAGCTCCCTCGTGAATGAAATGAAGACCTTGGATTAGTGGTCTCCAGTGTTCTTCCAGTTCCCAGGTTCTCTACCTCTATTTGCCTCTTTTGGATCAAAGTACAGAATCTCATAAGAAGAGATAAAGAGAGAAATGTTGACAATTCCTTAATAAGTATCATGTGAAGGCACCATTAGACTATTTGGTCAGGGCAACTCGGGAAGCTTGGAGAAGAATGAAAAGGGAAATGCTGCCCCCATAAGGACAAAAGTGAAAATGTGTTGGTTCAATTACCATGAGCAGTCTGTCTGATCCTAGGAAACCCTCAAGCCAGGTCTGACTTTGACCAAGGCAAACAATCTTTCTCTTATCATTTCTCTACTTCAGTACTCAGATATATATATTTTTTAAAAAGCTTAGACCAGTAAACTCCTTCTACCATGCAGAACTGCAATTGTGGGTCTTAATGCTGTGGTTCCCAGTCTGGTATCTCTGAGACCTTTTCAGAGAGTCCATGAGGTCAAAAGTATTCTCATAATAATACTAGGATGTTTTCATTTCTTTCTTTCTTTTTTTTTTTGCTTTTTTTTTTGGAGGTGGAGGGCAGGGCAACTGGGATTAAGTGACTTGCCCAAGGTCACTCAGCTAAGTGTTAAGTGTCTGAGGTCGGATTTGAACTCAGATTCTCCTGACTCCAGGCTGGTGCTGTATTCACTGTACCACCTAGCCACCCCAATTTCATTTCTAATACAGTAAATGTGAATAGCTATAATCTATACATATAAAAGCTCCTTGGGGGATCCTCAATAATTTTTAAGAGTTCTGTTATTCTCTGGGCATCCCTAGGGAACAGCAGTTCTGAGACCAAAAAGTTTGACACCTGATGTCTTATGCAGGGGTGGGGAACCTGCTACCTTGATGCCACATGTGGCTCTCTAGGTCTTCAAGTGTGGAAGGGTGGGACTTAAGGACCTTGTGGCCTCAAGGCAGCAGGTTGCCCCTGTTAGAGAGCTGCAGAGTAAACAATGTTAGGTGAATTGCCCAGGGTCATACAGTCAGCATGTGTCAGAGATTTGAACCCAAATCTTCCTAACATTGAGGCCACCCACATTGCCTCTTTTTAATTCAGTACTTCAAGAAGGTCCACTGCCTTCCCTCCCACCTACCGGACTGAAATTTTTCTGCACCTTCTGGTAGATGATTTTGAAGGCTGAAAAGTTCATCATCCTATAGTGATGAGCCTTTCTGAACCAATAGGAAGCTGATCCTCAAATAACAGCCATATAGTTCTCCCCTGGGTCCCTCCTGGAAGTCTTTCCAGGCCCTCTGAGAGAGCTTGTGCCCCACGGACTTAGCTTTTGAAAATCTATAAAGGCATACTCTAGTGGAAGTATTTATTCTCTAGGGAGTAAAATTCTCTATAGGGTATAGTAGACAGAAATACCAATGAGTCAGCAATTCTCTTTCCCTTCCCTTTACTTTCCCCACCCCCCAACCCTAGTTTGAAAATTGGGAATGAAGATTTTGGTCTGTGATAGAAGCCATTAAGTTGGTGCCATCCAAAGGGTAAAAATTTTAATTCTATTTTTAGTCTGTTATTATTTTAAATTTAAAATACATGTATGTATGTATACATATACATACATATATAGCTTCTAAGTACTTCTAACTTGTTTAATTATAAGTGGCCTTTGCCTCAGTATTTTAAATAGAGTATGGGTATATCTTTCATGGGTACAGATCACAACCTCCTCTCTACCTTAGCTAGAAGGCTTCATGAATTGCTTTGTTCCAAATAAGTCATCACCTGGTGACCAGCCCTTTGGTGATAAATTTAGCTAGAACAGAGATACAGAATCTGTCATCAGAACTATAATTAATGTTTTTTCAGGTTACTAGGAACTACAAGAGTATGGAATCCACTGGCATAGCTTTCAAGAACCCAGAGTCATCTCCACTCCATGATGAAACATCAGAGAGAAGATCAGAGAATCAGCTCTAATGCTGGGAAGGCCCTTAAAGGGAAGATTTTCATCCCTTTTTATTGAGAAAGAGGGAATTGATAATCAATTTACTAGTGGTTGTGTACAACAAAAGCAGTGGTCATCTATTGAAGTAATCTTTTACCAAACAGGAATTTTTAAATTGGTAGGATTCTGCCCCTTGGTCCCTAGAAAAGCTATGTTAGTCATACTGGTCATACTTAAAACCATTCCGTCACAAAACACATCTGATCTTCAGGCCATTTAAACTTCTTCTGATGGTGGTAATTTTATTCACTTTGAGATCAACATAGATATACACCTATCTTCATAATAGGACCTTATTTAAGAATTGCAGCTGATATACATCCAGAGAAAGAACTACAGAGTCTGAATATAGATCAAAGCATACTATTTTCACCTTTTTTTGTTTTGGGGTGGGGTTTTTGTGTTTTTTTTTCCCTTTTGTTCCGTTTCTTTTTTAACAACATGACTAATGTCTAAATATGTTCAACATGATTGGACATGTATAACCTCTATCAGATTGCTTGCCATCTTAGAATGGGTGAGGGGAGAGAGACAGGGAGAAAAAATTGGAACTCAAAATCTTATTTAAAAAATCAATGTTGAAAACTATCTTTACATGTAACTGGAAAAAAATGAAATACAATTAAAAAATAATTACAGCTGGTGGACCAATGTAGGGGGACCAGAATGAGGGGTCATCTATTTCAGCAGATGAGAAAACTGAGGCCCAGTAAAATGAAGCAAAATCAGACCTAGCAAGATCAAGGTTACATAGATGATTAGTGGAAGAATAACAACTGGAACTCAAGTTCTCTGACTCTCAGTACAATAATCTTTCAAAGTTTACACAAGCCTGTAAGCACAGGCGATTAAAGCTTGGGGCTAATGAAGCCAAGGCTCCTGATACAGAGAAAAAATGGTTTAGGGCCTATAAGTAACATACCTCCTCAGCGGCATTTCAAATGTAAGCCAAGTTTGAACATTCTTAAAAGCATGCTGCTCTCTAGTGGTTAAAGCCTAAATTGGTTCTGTGACTTTATGCCCCAATAATCAACAGAAAGCAAATTCAGTGTCAACTCCATGTTTCCTACTTGGCAGCCTGAAAATGTTTTAGGGTGACATTTTAGGTTGAGACAGTTTGGCACCATAGATATAGTGCTGGCCTTGGAGTCAGAAGACTGGGTTTCAGATCTCACTTCTGACACATACTTAGCTGCCTGTGGCAGGGTAGATTGTTGGACTTCTAGTTGTATTAAGTAACTCCTTAGAATTTGCCTACTAAGGAATTCCTATGAAGGGAATTGTGATCTGCTATTAATGAAGGGAGATTCCACATTGGGAGTTTCCTGCCCTGCTGAAATCACAGATCCTTCTTTATTCTGGTACTCCCTTCACAAGATGCACTATGAGAGGAAATGGATCAACAGTATTTGCTAAGTTGCCCAGCAAGAAGCCATACTCCAGGACACATTGCTAATAAAAAATCAAACACATATGGCATAGGGCTTAAATATATAGTTGCTGCTCAATAAATGTTTGCTGAATGAATTGAAGTGCTTAACCACAAGTAAGGTATTTTACACTTCCCTCTTCTTCTTTGTTACATGAATAAGGCAATACTTGTAAGACATATTTAGCACCCGTTCAGTCCTGGGTTCAAATTCAGCGTATAACCCTGGAAAATTAGCCTTCTGAGCCTCAGTTTCCTTAACTGTGAAATAGGGTTCATAATGCTTGCACTACCTCCCTCATAGGGTTGTTGCAAGGGAAGGACTTTTGTAAACCTTAAAACCTTACATGTGAAGGACTGGAGAACCAGAAGGGTTCTAGACTAGAAGGGTTCTCTACAGAGAAGTCCAAGAACCTGGGTTGTCTGGAGCCTGCTCACCTTTAAGATAAGCGGGTTCTGCAGCATGGAGTCCCTTAAGACCCCCAGCCTCTCATTCTCCATGTTTGGGCGCAAGTCGGCTATGGTCAGGGGTCGCCTCGGAGGGGGGCAGATTTGGCTGACCGTGCGGTAGACTGGCTTCTTCTTCTTCCATCGGGAAGTTTCGGTGTGGGGGGCTTTGGAAGCCTCTATCCCGGAGGCCGCCATCCCTGGAGAATTTGCTGGAAAATGGGCCTGGGAGATCCGTCTAGTGCCGCTTCCCTAGGGTTTAATGCAAGTCCCGGAGCCCACCCCTTCTCTGGTTCATGCCACTCAGCCCTCGGAAGGATTGTTCCTCAACCATCCTAGTCCGATAATCTATAAACCACTTCTCTGACACTGGAGCTTCAAGTAACGTATTTAAACTTTTTAGTATCTCCAACTTCGTCACCAACCCAATCCAGAGGAATTCATAGAGGCAAGGTATGAAAGACGACCCCTCTGGAAAGAATGGAATGGCCCGTTTCTATAGCAACAGGACGCCAACAAGACCGAGCTTCCTTTCCACTTATTTTAGAACGTAGAACACTTCACGCCAAAACTCTTTGACCTCTGCCCCCTAACAGAACTTTAAAGAGCCTCTAACATATTTAAATCTCCACTAGCCTTGGGACAGGTTTACAACAGGGTTGTGTGGTGAAAGAAACACTGATCAGGGAAATCAGGAGACCTGCCACTTAGCTAATTTGAGCAGGTCACTTTACACCTCTGTCTGTGCCACATCCGTAAAACGAGGGAATTGGACTAGAATCTCGTCTCCAAGGTCCCTGTGACGTTCTCTGATTCTGTTGTCCTGCCTTTGCTGAGAACTTGCTGTGTGATTCTAGGCAAGCGACTTTCCTTCTCTGGATCTTATTTTCCCCATTTATAAACTGAGAGGGTTTTGCTAAATGATTTTCAAGGTCCTTTCCAGGTCCAACATATTTTTGTAGCTGTGCAGCATGTTGCAGTAGTGGTAGTGGTAGTGGTACGTGGTAGTAGTAGTAGTAGTGGTAGTAGTAGTAGTAGTAGTATAGTACTGGTAATAATAATGATAATGATATTTTAAGGTTTACAGAACTTCATATATATTATTATCTCATTTATCCTTACAGCAGCCCTATGAGGTAGATGTTATTATTATCACCACCATTTTACAGATGAGAAAATTGAGACTAGAGAGTTATTAAGTAACTTTTCCAGGCTACACAATAAGTATCCAAAGCAAGATTTAAACTGGCCCCAGTCAGGAATATCTGAGATCAGGTTCCACTTCTAACCTATAGAGAATTCACTACGTGGACCTGAGCAAGTCACTTAAACTCTAAGTATTCTAGGCAACATTATAAATTGCAGAGAAGATGCAAATCTACATTGGTAGAGCTAGTTC
This sequence comes from Pseudochirops corinnae, assembly GCA_028646515.1. Classification (NCBI taxonomy): domain Eukaryota; kingdom Metazoa; phylum Chordata; class Mammalia; order Diprotodontia; family Pseudocheiridae; genus Pseudochirops; species Pseudochirops corinnae. Next base: position 212,952,128 of record CM053585.1, read on the forward strand.
TTGAGATCTGGCTACAACAAATAAGTAATATTCCCACTTAAAAACAAATACTGGCTTCTGAGCTCCCCACTTCCAATACACCTTTGTGGTACTGTTTATATTGCCCTCAAGTAAATTTTTCACAAACAATTATAAAAAAAACACCCAGTTAATACCACTGACCTGTGAACATCCCAAGTCACAGCTATTCTTTTCCTCAATGTTGAACAAACCTTGAGTTCATTCATTTATTCATCCATTCCTACCATCTTTATAAACTGTCTACTTATAAGTAGTCCAGTGCAGGGAAATATGCTACTAATTAAATTTCAGACACCACACCTATGCGGCAAAACCTCAGATGTAAAAATAGAAAACAACAGGAATACTTATGAAGTCAATATACAAGCCAATATGCAAAAGGCAAGAAATTCAGGCCACATGCCTGTGGAAAAAGAGCCCACAGGATGAGTAATTGCTTCCTGCCCATGCTTTCTGATAACTAATTAGTTTGTTTTTCCAATTGAGAAATTTATTTAAAGAGATCAAAAAGAATAGGGGCCTCCCCCTTGTCTCTCAACTTAGAACAAGGTTCTAAGTTGAGAGTTTTGGAGTCCTGAAACTGTTTGCCTGCCGGCGGGCGGCATTTGCCAGCAGTCATTTCTTCCACTTTCATGATCTGGATGGAGTGGGGCCCGGGCACGATAACGGGCTTCCCAAAGCTTGGTAGCCCTGAGTGACAGCACCAGCAATGGTCAGGTCCCTGTACTTCCTGTACATGTTGTGGGTCCCACTCCTGGAATGGTAGCGTAGCCAGATGCCAAAGTTTTTCACTCTTAAGAGGGGACTTTTCAAAGACCTGTCCGCAGTATACGATTTCTCCAGAAGACTTCTTCATCTTTTTCGGCTGGGACTTTGCTATGACATGATTAGGAGCAAAGATCCACATGAGATAAAGAGGCAGCACCTGGCTCTTGGGAGTGGGCAGGCAGCGACGAACTACTTTATACTCTCTCAGGGTGGCCGAGGCCTTCATGGTGCTGCCGCCTCACTCCCCGCCAACCTGCAAAAGGAAGCAATAACTGATTAATTTCTAATTTCCATATAATCTTAGATTATTTGAGCTAATGAAACCCTACCACAAAGAATGTCAGAATTGGAAAGGCTCTTAGATCACAGAATGCTGGAACTGGAAAACTTTAGAATAACATGCATTGTTAAAGGCAGTGATTGTTCTTTCAGCTAAATTCTAGCACAGAGGCTTTCCACAAAAAGTAGGTTCATAATGATGATGATGATAGCTAAGGGGGTATGCTTTTCCAGCTCTAAAATCCTATAATCTGCTAAATTCGCTCCTTGGTATAGGGTTCTTAAGGAAAAAAAGGGGGTGGGGGTTTGTTAACTGTTTTTCATTATAATTGGTTTCTTTTGTCATCTTACGTATTTTATTTTAGGAATTTTAAAACATAATTCTGAAAAAAAAATCCACAGGCTTCACCAGATGACCAAAGAGGCTTAAGGCACACATACACAAAAAAAGGCTAAGCACTCCTGGAAAGAGTTTGGTCCATCCGCCAGAGCCTACGAGAAACGCATAGCCCATAGAACGTCATTTTGGCTTTCCCAGGCGAGCCTTCCCGCCCGCGAGTGTGCTTTAAATAGCGTCCTCCGTTGCCACGGCAGCAACACGTGGCCTGCTGGGAGAGATTCTGGAAAGGGGTGTAAGTTTCAAGCGACTTCCGCTTGGGCACTTCCTGGAGAGAGCAAAAACTGGTGGTGGTTTGCGACCGTATGAATTGGGTGGCGTTTCAGGACCTTCGGCGGGCCCGAGTTCCGAGCACGTTGAAAGTGAGTAAATGCCGTCTTTCAAGGCTTCGGGAGGCGCGGTTGGGACTGAATCTTTTCAGTTGTTTTCTCTGCTTTTGGGGGTGGAGGGGTGGTCTGGAAGCGTAGCGCAGTGAGAATAGCCAGGCGCTGTTATGCGCATCAGCTAGGGTCCAGTCCCAGCCCTATCACCCACTCTCCATGTGACGGTGGAATAAGTCACTCTCACTTCTTTGGCCTTAATCTCATTGATCCGTACAATTCCGAGCAGGGAGGCACCTTAAATGTCATGAGGTTTAAAGTGCTAGCCCAATGCTTGTCTTCATTCATGGGGAAGTCAACATTTATATTACTAGTAATAATTATAATAGCTAACCTTTAAAGAGCATCTGCTATGTGCCCGGTTTAAGGGCTTTGCAGTTATTATCTCATTTAGTGGTAGTGGCCAACTCGTTGTATGTATATTTATTTTATGTTTATAGAGTGCCTAAGGTGTACCAGGCACTGTGCTAGTCGCATTTCAGTTATTTTCTCAGTAGTAGCACCAGCATTTATGTAGAGCCTGCTACACGCCAGGCACTGTACTCACGACTTTACAACGATCTTATTGGAGCCTCACCACCTGAGAGATAAGTGCTATTATTATCCTCATTTTACAGATGAGGAAACTCAGGCAAACATAAGCTAAGAGACTTGCCCAGGGTCACACAGTTAGTAAGCATCTAAGGTCTGATTTGAACGCAAGTCTTCCCCACTCTAGGCTCTGCTACATAGGTGTCTAAACACCTGTCCTCCCAGTTCAACAGATTCATGAGCTGTCTGCACCTTCACCCCACCTCAGTCCTACACAAGTCTGGTCATTGTTAAAGATATAGAATGGAAAGACAGTAGGGATCATATCTGTCCTCATCTTACAGATGCTGAAGTTGAGGTCCAGAGATGTTAAGTGACTTTTCAGAATGGCAGATGGGGAAGGTGGGATTCCAACCCAGGTCTTCTGACTCAAAATCCAGCATACAGTCATGGCACAATAACTTTTGCTTCCATTATCCAAGACTATGAAATTCCTTTCTCTGATCAAAATCTCCTTTCTTAGGTGGCACAGTGACTAGAGCACCGGTCCTGAAGTCAGGAGGACCTGAGTTCAATCCGGCCTCAGACACTTGACACACTTACTAGCCTTGTGATTTTGGGCAAGTCACATAACCCCAGTTGCCCTCCAAAAAGCAAAAAAAAGAATCTCTCCTTCAATCTCTTCGCTCACTCCTAAACCTATCGTCCATCTTCCCTTCCACGTTCATTATCCCACCTCTGACCTCACTTCTTTTCTTTCCTAGTCTAGTGTTTGATCAGTTCCATAATAAACTATCATTTACCCTGGAATTCCTTGTCTCTTCCTCCTTTCCTACTAACAAGCTGACAGAATTTACTACCAATTTGTGATTACTAAAGCCAGTGGGTCCTCACTGACTGCTTGCAATCTTTTTATTCTTATCTTGTTGACTCAGTTTCACTCTACACAGCAGTTACTCCAAACTAATTTTCTCAAAAAAGGCCTTTCCTACTTTACTGAAAATGTGGCTCATCTGTGTGAACTCTCACCTTGACACTTCAGGATTCCCAGCAACCCCAAACCTCATCATTTTGCTATTTCCTTCTCCATTGGATTAAAGCAACCAGAGGTTAAGCCCAGTGTTTCGGGTTGGATTTGAATTCAGGTCTTTCTGAGTCCAGGCCCAGCACTCCCATGTACTGAGCCACCTAACTGCCTAGCAAGCCTCAAAACACAGCCCAAGTGCCACTTCCCACATTTGGTCTTTCCTCTTCTCTCCAGTTGTTAGCAGGCTCCCCTGGAAATTACTTTTTATTACTTTGTATTTACTAATCTTTTATTACTTTGTATTTACTAATTTACTAGTACTAAAATTATATTTTCCTTCACCCCACCCCCAATCGAGTAAGGTCTTTGAGGGCTGCTTTTGTCTTTGTATTTCTAGCATCTGGGACCTCCCCTTGTTATTTAATAAATGCTAATTGAATTGAATCGCCTTTTGTCTCTTCTAGAAAGCCTAGGTTCTGAGTTTAACTCTTTGGTGTCCTCTGACTCTAAATCTTTTTACACTTTTTACCCAGGGCTTTTCCAGCTCTGGAAAACCTCAAGTAGTTCTTTCTGAATAAATGTCTAACAGAGGATGATTTAATGAGCAGTTCCAATAAAATAACCAAGCATAAGGAAAAAAAGCCTCTTTAAATGACAGCAGTGGAGATTATCCTCAGTTGGAGGCAGAACTGAGAAAGTTGCTGGAAGTTGTGGTGTGAATTTTTTTAACTTAACTAAAGCTGCTCTCATTTTCTTTTACTGCCTCCCCCCCCAACTTCAGTCTGTTGTCAGGCCTTTCTGTTTCATCTTAGCACCTCTCAAATATGCCCCCTTCTCTCTGACACTGCCATCACCTCAGTGCTTGGACTGCTGTAATAAACTGGTGGGTCTGCCTGCCATAAGTCCCCAACTCCAATCCAACCTCACTTCTACTTCCACTCCCCACCCCCAACCTCTCCTGAATCAAAGGTTTTCAGAAACCTTCATAATTTAGCCCTCCCCTCCCCCACTCCAGGCTTCTTACATCTTATTCCCTGCCACAGACTCTGATCCCCACACTTTGGCTTCCTTATTGTTCCTCAAACAAAACCATCTATCTCGCCTCATTCCCCACCCAGGCCTCTGCTTCTCATTCCTAGAATGTTCTCCTTCCTCATCTCCACCTCCTGCCTTCCCTGGCTTCCTTCAAGTTACACCAAAAATACCACTTTCTAAAATCCAACATGTATAGGGAAGTTTAGAGACAAAGAATCTAGGTGGGTAATTGGAATTCCATTTTCCTAAGTTGAGCCTTTTCCAACCCTTCTTGATTCTAGTGTTTTCTCTCTGTGACTTATTTTCTAATTATCTTGTATATAAGTCATTTGTACATATTTTGTTTGCTTAGTGTCTTCTCCATTACACATTGAGCTTCTTGAAGGCAGGAACTGTCTTTTGCCTCCTTTTCCATTCCTAGCACTTAGCACAATACCTGGCACAGAATAAGCACTTCATAAATGCTTATTGAAACAGGCTGCTTTGAGAGAAAGTTCCCCAGTCACAGGGAAAAATCAAAGTAGAGGTTGGTAACCACTTGTTGAATTTGGGATTCCTGTATCAGATTGGGTCTTTGAGATTCATTACAACTTTGCATTTCTCTCATTCTGTGATTTGAATGGTCTTTCTCCCATTTGCAAATGAGCTGCAGATAGGCAGAGTTAAGTATGATAACCCAGAAGCCACTTGCCCAGAAGTACACAGACATGTGGAAGGAATAGAGAACGAGGTTCTGTTAATCATTCTCATCACTAGATGTGCCCAAGGTCACCAATGTTAGGAAGTTGTAAGTATGAGAAGCCCTTTCTCATAAATAATTGGATATTTTCGGGGTGGCTAGGTGGTACAGTGAATAGAACACCAGCCCTGAGTCAAGAGGACTTGAGTTCAAATCCAGCCTCAGACACTTAAAGCTTACTAGCCCTTTGACCTTGGGCAAGTCACTTAACCTCAATTGCCCTGCCTAATCTCTCCAGAAAGCATGCAACCAATCAATCAATAATTGGATGTTTTCTTTGCTTTTTTAGCATTTAAACACTGAAAACACAATCTGCTATTGCCATTGTTATTAATCGAAACTCAGAATGACCAAGGCAGTCTGCTATTTGCTAGAGAAAAAAATAAACCTTCAGGAACAGTTTAGTAGGTAGAGGAATGGACTTTGAGTCAGAAAAATTTGGTTTCAGTCCTCTCTTACACACTAGCTCTGTGACTATAGGCAGGTTCTTTAAGCTCTTTAGGCCTACTATTTCTAAAATGAGGCAGTTGGACTCAATAAATTAAGATTCCCTTCCAGTTCTGAATTCATGATCTTATACCTAATTTTTTTTCCACTTGAGTACTCTCTCCCCTTTCCCCTCCTCTTCCTTCCCCTCCCCCCCCCCCCCCATTCCATGCAGCTTTTAGGCCCTTTGTACTTTAAGCAATGGGTTTTTTTTAGCTGCTGTGGCCAAAAATATTAATCACCCTGCTGCCAGCCTGATGATCCTTCTTGAACTTATGTACAGTGGGTTATGGGGCTGTCACTGGCTCTTTACTTAAAGCCTTTTAAGCTTGGATCTACTAGAGATCGACTTTCACTATCAAATCCCAGTGTCCCCTCTGTACTCTCATGAGGTACCACAACAACTCTTTTTTGGAAGCATTTGCAGTGTCTATGATAAATTAGATCTTTTATAGAATATATGTTATATCTGAAAATGAGTTGCAATAAAGCCATTAGAAATTATTTTTCAAAGGAGAATAGGCTAGGATGTAAAAGACCTTTTCTCATTTTATGTGGAGAATATCAATATTTAAACTTCAAAATATTGAAAATAACTCCCAAGTTAAATGCATTAAACCCTTACTGTAAGGTCCTTTGCTCTGTTATAAAATTGGGTATCACATGGGCCATTGTTGCATATATGAACACAACATAACTCCTCCAACCCTTGACTATAAAGAAGGAATATAAACTAATGGGATACATGATGGCACTGTGGACTGTCTTATATTGGAATTTCAGTTGCAAGGATGTCTTGTGATGATGGAGAGTAAGGATTATATTGCAGTAAATCTAATAAATGTATTAAATTCTGATTCTGTAATCATGTCACAATGAAGTCATTTTATTGTCTGCATTTCTTCATGTCATGATAAATGAATATACTGTGCAAAAACAAAATCTCTTCATTTATGCTAGCTTACTTCATAAAAATGTTTCATTGCAGGAACAAAATGGATGGAGAATCTGGGAGATTTCAAATTAATACTCCAGATTTTGTAAAGAAAAAACATAGAGAAAACTCTGTAACTGAGGGAAAGGATAAAGAGTTTAACAGGGAAGATCTCAATGACTCTCTCCTACTCTTTGATGAACATTCTCCAAGGACTACAGATCAAGCAGATTCCCAGTCCCCCAGTTCTGCTTGTATCAGATCAGAAATCTGCAATGATAATGAAATCCTAAAGGACGTCACTGTAGCCAAAAAGAGAAAAAAGAAAAATGTAGTCACCTGTGATATACAGGAAGAAATGGGGGTAATATGTGTCCTTGTGAATAAAGAAAACATCGAAAGTATGGAAAGGGAGAACTTTAGAAAAGATGTTGATATTGTTTACATAGATAAGAAAAAAGGAAAAAAGTTTCCAAAATCTAATGAAAAAGATGAGCTGTATTCAATTTCTGAAGCTGATAAAAATGAGTTAGAAGATCCAGATCACAAACTTAAGGACAAACTCCATAAAGTCAGTGGTAGGAAGGGAAATTTCAATGATTCCCTGAAAAGCTCTCATGAGAGCTATGCCCAAGAGCAAAAATCCACCTTTTGTTTAGAAAGAGAAGGTGAGATTGGGGAACCACTAGTGTCTACTGGTATTATAATGAGATTGCCAGAGTCCAAAAACAAAAGCAAAAGGTCTTTAAATAAAAACCATGTGAAATCTAAGGCTATTTCCATGTCTGATGAAAGCCTTGTGTCCATGCGCACCAATGGAACACAAGTGATTGATGAAGTTAGTGCATTAGAGGATGATAGGACCCTTGAAGGAGACAGAGTAAAATCTGTCAGGAAAAAGAAAAAAAAGGAAAAGGCCTCACATGAAAATGATCAAGTGTCTGCTTATGAGTTTTTGGTGCCCAGTGTGAGCTCTGTAGGTGACCAAATGAAAATAGGTGATAATGTTAGTAATGTGGAGACTCTCGAGGATGATAGCACCCTTAATGAAAGCAATACAAAATTAGTCAGAAAAAAGAAAAAGAAGCAAAAGACTTCATCTAAAAATGATCGAGCGCTTGCTGACAATTTTTCAGTGCCTGAGATGAACTATGTGGATATGCCTTCTGACCAAGTAGTTGGGGTAGCCAATATCATTGAGCCTTTGGAGGGTGATAGCACCTTCAGTGAAAGTAATATGGAATCAGTCAGGAAAAAGAAAAAAAAGAGAAAGACTTCAAATAAAAATGATATAGTGCTTGTGGATGATTTTTCAGTGACTGATGTGAACTTTCTGGATGTACCATCCAATAGTGTTAATAACGTGAAGATTATAGAGGGTGATAGCATCCTCAGTGAAAGCAATGTGGAATCCACAAGAAAAAAGAAAAAGAAGCAAAAGACTTCATCAAAAAATGATCAAGCAACTGCTAATGATTTTTCAGTGCTTGAGAGGAGTTCTGTGGATGTTCCTTCCAACCAAATCAAAGTGCTTGATACAGCTAATTGTAGCATTGAGACTCTGGAGGATGCTAGCACCTTTGTGGAATCTGTCAGGGAAAAGAAGAGAAAGAGAAAGATTTCACATAAAAATGAGCAGGCACCTGCTGATTTTTCAGTGCCTTGTACAAGCTCCACGGATGTGCCATCTGACCAGATGAAAAAAAATGGTGTTCACACTGGAACTTTGGAGGATGGTAGCACCTTTAATGAAAGCAATGGGGACTCTATCAGAAAAAAGAAAAAGAAGCGAAAAACTTCCACTGAAAATTATCAGGCACCTGCTGGTGACTTTTTAGTATCTTGTCCAAGCTCTGTGGATTGGCCTTCTGACCATATGAAAGTGCATAATAACAATAAGACTCTGGAGAGTAATGATGCCCTTATTGAAAGCATTGGGAAATCTATCAGAACAAAGAAAAAAAAGCAAAAAACTTCATCTAAAAATGATCAGGCACTTGCCAGTGACTTTTCCATACCATCTACAAATTCTGTGGATGGGTCTTTTAACCAAGATCAAATGAAAACAGGTGATAGTGTTAACAATGATACTGTGGAGGGGGCTATCACCCTTAGTGAAAGCAATATGGAACCTATCAGGAAGAAGAAAAAGAAGCAAAAGACTTCAGCTAAAAATGAGCAGGGACCAGCTGATGACTTTTCAGTACCCAGTCTAAGCTCTATGGATAGGTCTTCTAACTATATGAAAACAAGTAAGATTAATGACACTGAGGTCCTGGAAAGTGATAGAACCCTTGTTGAAAGCAATGGGGAATTTGTCCGGAAAAAGAAAAAGAAGGGAAAGACTTCAACTAAGGGACAGGGAATTGGTGATGACTTTTCAGCTCCTGACATGAGCTCTGTGGCTAGTCTTTCTGACCTTAAGAAAGTGGGCAATATGTTTAACAGTGAGACTGTGGAGTCTGAGAGCACCCTTAACAATGGGAAGTCTATCAGGAAAAAGAAAAGAAAGCGAAAGCAATCAGATAAAGATGAGCAGGCCCTTATTGAAGACTTTTCAGTACCTGGTCCAAGCTCTGTGGATGGGCCTTCTGACCATGGTGATGTTAACATCATTGACGCCTTGGAGGGTGAAAGTGCTCTTAATGAAAGCGGTGTGGAGTCTGGAAGGAAAAAGAAAAGAAAGAGAAAAGCTTCAACTAGAAAGGATCAAGAACCTGTGGATGACTTTTCAGTTCCTGGTATGAGCTCTATGGGGGCACCCTCTGGCCAAGAAGAAGCAGTCCACAGAACTGATACCATGAAGAATTCAGAGAGTGGTAACACTCTTAATGAGAGAGTGAAAGACACCAGGAAAAAGAAGAAAAAAGAATCTCACTCAGAAAAGCCAAGTATAGAAACTGAGGAAAGGTAATATTGGGATCTTAAGCTTTGGCATCATCTCATATGTGTTCTGCCTCTTTATCATTACTTCAGACCCTTCCTTTAAGTCAAGGTTGCTTCAAGTGCTAAATGATTCTCTTTGTACACTTGTTTAGTCATTTCAGTTGTTTCTGACTCTTGGTGACCCTATTTTGAGGCTTTCTTGGCCAGAAACCACAGGTGTAGTTTGCTATTTCCTTCTCCATATGAGAAGGCAAATCTAAACAATGTTTGGAATCCTGAAGTCAGTAATATTGAATTTTCTTACCAAATAGACAAAATCGTAAGAGAATTTTTATTCGTGATTACATCCAACTTCACGTAATTTGACTAGTTCATTGGCAGACAATGACACTTTTAAAAATTCATTTATTTTTGACCATTTACCTCTGATTCCTTAGAACTCAAGACAATTTTCTTACAAATTTCACCCAGATACTATTTTTATAAAATTCTGATGGTTTGAAATGATTATGTAGAAGAGTTCATTTAGAAAAATAACCACTCAGGATTTCTTCCTTCACCATACACTTATTAGTTATAGTCTCACTAGCTATTTATCAAATGTATGGAGGAGCACTTTCAGATTCCAGAGTGACCTGGGCAAAAAACTTCTCAGGGACAAGTCCCTACTTACTGTAGGTTCTTATGTTTGTACATTCCTGCTACTGTATGTCTTCTTTTAATTAATGGATTTATTCCCTCCAAACAAGTAGAGAAGTGAACCTCTTAAAATATACCTTTAATGGCTGCTAGCTACAATAAATACTTGTTAATAAAACAGAAAAGTTCATTTCATAGCACCATTGATCTACCTGAAGTGAGGGAACTACATTTTAAGCAAGTGGTTAAAATTTAGTTAAATAGATGGTGTTATTTCAGATTCACACCCTTTCTGTTTCCTAGGTTAGTATCTACAGATGAGGAAAGAAGGAACTTGGAAGAAGCTGACAATTCAGATTTGGAAAATTTGTCTGAGGATTTGATAGATCTAGATGTTAACTTGGAGACTGCTGTAAAGAAACTACAAGAATTTATTCCTAATGTGAAGGAAAGGGCAGCTGCTACAGTAAAGCGAATGTATAGGGATGACTTAAAACGGTTTCAGCAATTTAAGGAACAAGGTAAGTTTATTTTGTAAGAAAGTCAGAACCACTAATGATGGAAAAAATTTATATTAAAGTAATGCGATAGGCTATGCACTGAAAATCAGCAAACTCTGTTTTTGCCAGTTTTATGAAAGAAGGAAATTACAGAGATTAAGAACATCTAAAATTTCACCTTGTCGTATCTTTTATTTTCACCTTGCATTCTGCCTTACTTATACTACAAGTTCTGGTATGGATATGACATATCCAGAGTTTAGTCCATTTTTAGTCCAAAGCCTAAATTACATGTCTTAGCATAAATTTTTATTTCCCATTTAGCCACCTTCATAGTGTTCATTTTTGCTTGTTTCATATATTTGGGAATTCGTTAGGGAAGAAGCAGAAGTCATTAGATTGCTCAAAAAAAGTGGTTAGAAGACTGGTTTGAAAAACTATTTTGGTTTTAATAAAAGGTGTTTACATTTTGAAATTCCAGGTATGCCTATTAAATTTGGTAAATTTTCTGCAAAGGAAAATGAGCAACTGAGGAAAAATGTGGAAGATTTTTTGTCATTGACTGGAATTGAGACTGCAGACAAATTGCTGCATACAGACAGATATCCAGAAGAGAAATCTGTTATCACAGACTTAAAAAGAAAGCACCAATTTAGATGCCGAATTGGTAATTTGAGTATTCTGATTTCTTGATTAACACTGAGCATTTCTTTAAATTATATTTTCGCCAATATTTACTATAGAGGATTTCTTAGCATATTAGCATCCTGTAGGTCCCATAGCCCCTACCACCACAAAATTTTATGCATTATTTATATTATATACTTATATGTGCATATCCCTATACATGTATAATGTCTATTGTCATCACTGTGGTTCCAAGGTCTGGTCCCTGGCTTTGCTGGTTCAGAAGCTGGGCTTTTGTCAGTTTGCTTAATGATGGTCCATGCTTTGGTTACTGTTTCACATTGAACAAAGTCACTTGAGACAACTGAATAAACAGTATTTGTAACCTTTCTATTTTCACAACAGGATGATCCTTAAAGACTTGCTGCTCCTGTTGTCAGTAATTTATTAAACTCTGTGCCTTGGCATCCTAGTAGAGCCAGGATTTCTCTAAGTCATTCCCTCTTCTTCAGTTTTAAGATTCTACAGTTTTCATTTATTTACCCTGAGAAATAAAGTTGGCAAATGGCCCTGAATATTCAGACCTTCTGGTCAGAATAAAAAATTTTCTCAATAAGAAAACACACTTGAGGAACCAAATTAATATCAGCAGGTTGCTTGGTGAATATAAATAGACTCAAATTAAAGGGAGTCAAGTGGCCTCATGGGAGAACCTTCTGCACTTACTTCCTTTAAAGATCTTTACCTGCCAGTTTAGCTGAACTGATTATGTGCTGACCGCGGGAAAATATGGAAAATACTAAGAAATTTGTGATTTTGAATTAACTAGGCAAGCTGTACCATTGATTACTTTCTTTTCCCTCTTTAATCTCTTTTCCAGCTAAATTATAAGCTGTTGAGTCTTAATCGTTTTTCTATATCCTTTTACAGTATTAGGTGCTTAATAAATCAGTTGATGAATAGTTAGCTATTTGACTTTTAAATAGTCATTCTCTTTCATTCACACATGGTAATGCTTATCATTAGTTTCTGTATCTTTTTCTTAACTCTTTTCTCGTTGCAAAGATTAATACTTTTTTCCCATTTCCATTCTTTAATTTCACTTGTAAATTTTTAATATCTGTGGCACCTATACCAAGTTGTAGGACTCCTCTCTGGAGAAATGTTGGAATATATACTATAAAAGAAAATCTGTCTTTAATTCAAGCAGGATAATTTGGGAACTTTTAGAGCAAAAGGAATGAAAAAGAGTGAACTACTGTGGAATTGTTCAGGTCACCCAACAGTTCAGCAGACATTTATTAAATGCCTACTCTGTGTTGATGCTGCTACTTGCTTGGGCACATAGATGTTTTACCCCTGATAAGGAGAAATTCTGGTCAGATTGAGTCATGTAGAGCGTAACTAGCTTTGAAAATGACGGCTTAGGGACAGCAAGATGGCACAGTGAGTAGAGCACCAGCCCTAGAGTCAGGAGCACCTGAGTTCAAATCCAGTCTCAGACACTTAAAATCAAAACTAGCCATGTGACCTTGGGCAAGTCACTTACCCCAATTGCCCTACCTTCCCCCCTCCAAAAAAAAGGCAAAAAATTGCCAGCTTATAAAACATTCTTTAGGGAAGTAGAATCATTTTCTCAGATTGTGTTAATTATCACCTAGCATTGCGGCTTGGTTTCATTCTTTTCATTTCCTGAAAATACATTTTTATCTTCTCTAGATAACTACCTTTGTTTCTGATTTTAGGTGAAGGTATTCCCCGGCCATGGAAATTAGTATATTATAGAGCAAAAAAAATGTTTGATATCAACAATTATAAAGGCAGGTAAGAAAAATATCTTAGCAATTAGATTCAGCCTTCAGTGGTGATACTTTTCTAAAAGCCTGCTTCCAGAAGTAGAAATATATTTCCACAAGTATTTGCATAAAAGTACAAAAATATAATTTTTTTTATTTTCACAAGATAGAAAATATTAAGTTTTTTTTTAAGTTTTATTAATATGTAGTACTCTTTGAATATGGAGATATAATAATACTGTTTTATTTTCTGAACACTAGGATAGAATATATACACAACATTTTAATATTGTTAGTAGAATTCCTTCTTTGACATTGCCCCTATTAAAGATTCTTCCTAATTATGATTAACACAAAGAGTGCTTTTCAGCAATACTAACTTTTGAGCAGATTAATTTCTTCAGGTGGTTTATTTATGGCTAAAAAAATTTAAAAATGAATTTTAGAATGAAATAATTTGTCTTATGAAATCATCTAAAAGTTCTAAATGTGAAAAATACACCTTTCATCTCATAATCTCATTAATAACAGTAGAAAGAACACTAGATTTGAAATCAGAAGACTTGAGTTTGCCTCTGTGATCTTGGACAAGTCCATTTCTGGCCCTGAGTTTCTTACTCTGTAAAATGAGAATGTGACTAGGTGATTTCGAAGGTCATTTGGGGCTCTATAGCTTGTGAAACTATAAAAGGCTTCCTAGTTTAGGATATTATTTGTATTGCTGGGAAATAATTGTAATTACATTGAAAATATTTTTCTTAGTTAATATAGTAGTATATAATGTAATGTTAATATAGTTATATTTGTTATATGTCTATCATTATAGTTTTTATAATAATTTATAATAATGTAGTTAATATGATAATTAAATTTTTCTTAGCATTGCATAATGTCTGGAATATGGGAAAAACTGGTTCAAGTTTCAACTTTTACACTTGTCAGCTGTATGACCATGAGTAAGCAATCCTCTTAACTTTTCTTAGCCTAAATAACTAAGACTGTAAGTTAGAGTTAGTGGGAGTTCCTACAAGAATGAAATCATAAGCTCTTGACTCATAGATATGGAGTATTAATTTTAACTGAGTGAAATTGTAGAATCTTAGTGTTCAAAGGAATTTTAGAGTTTGTCTAGTCCAACCCAATTTCATTTTATATTTCTTGAATAAAATTGAGGCCCAAAAAAATCCTATCTAAGGTTACCCAGAGCTAGTCATTGGTAGAATCGCAGCTAGAACCCAGATCTACTTTACTTTCCATTAAACCATTCTGAAGTGGTAAGAAAATATTTTAGAGTCCATTGATTTAGATTTATAACCTGCTTAGACTGATTATATTTCTTCTTCCTTAGATATAGTAAAAAGGACACTCAGAAGTTAAAGAAGTACCAGTCCATACATGGAAATGATTGGAAAAAGATTGGTGAGATGGTGTCCCGAAGTAGTCTCTCTGTAGCACTGAAATTCTCTCAGATTAGCAATAGTAAGTAACATGTACTTTTCTGCTTTAAAAATAAATAAGATTGATGAAACTGTATTTCAGAAATCTTAACTGAACTCTATAAAATTATTTTATTTGCTCTATTTATTTTTTGTGAGCATTCTTAAATATTGATTTACTTCATTTATTGGTGTAAACTTGATGAGAAATATTGGAAATCTATTAAATTGTGCCCTACAAATCAGTTTGGACTTTTTTTTTCTCCCCCTGTTACTGAGAAATAGTAATATGAATGTTATGTGTAGAGATTTCCTTTTCTTGTTGAAATTTGTTTAATTGAATAGTTAAGTATTTGAAACTTGGCAGTAGGGATTACAAAAATTTGTTAGTAATTCTTTTGTCCTTGAGTGTAGCAGGGGAGGTATTTGGCTGAGGGCTCAGGGTCATTGTTTTGTTTTTGTAACCCAATGTTTGGTCTTTCATTTATGTTAGTAGGGAGCTTATTTAGGTGATGAGTAAGTTCTAGGAAAGTGATTTTTTTTAAAAAAATCTTCCTTACATCAAAGGATTCCCTGATTCTTCATAAAGGGGCTATCTCTTAACATTATTGTCTTCAATTAAATAGGTACCTACATTGTATATTTATAATGAAGGTTGAGAAACTATCAGGCAGGATTCTCCACCACCCCCCTCCCATAAAACAATACTGCTGTCATTGTGTACAGCTGTTTTTGTATTCAGAACTTATTAACCAAAAAAAGAGAGAATAATGCTGATAAACATAGTTTGATTTTCTTATAATATTATGGAAATGAGTGGATATTGCTGTTGCTGATGTAGAGTGAGGAAAAATCATTAACTTTTTTAAAAAATTAAATTTCTGCCTTTAAAATCCTTCAAATTACATACCATAACTGTATTTGCCATAGTTACTTTCAGTTCTTTTTAAGTGACTATACTTTTATCCTATAACTCCTTAGGGATAAGGACTAGACCTATGGTTTTGTTTGTATGGGAAACTCCCTCCACCAGTGCAAGTCATTATCTTCTTCACAACTTAGAAGGTTCCATAGATAGAGCACTGAGAGGAAAAGTGAATTGTGGAGGGTGTTAACTCCTAGACTCTAGGACCTGGGGTTGTGTTTTTGTTTAGTTGTGATTTTGAGTCTGTCAGACAAGAATTGGTCTGTGATTCTTGATTCTGCTATCCATGCAGGACCATCTTTGAAGCTTCTGTAGTGTGTTTATGTATAAGTGCATCAGTATTCTCTTAGAGTTTAAGAGAGCTGCTTGGTACCCTGAAAAATCAGATGACTTCCTCAGGATCACACAGCTAGTGTGTCACTCAGAGAGCCTTTATTATGTAATGCCAAGTGTTATGTGGTACCAAGCACTGTGCTAAGCTCTGGGGACAGAAAGAAAGGCATGCTATGCTCTCGAGGAGCTCACGGTCTAATGGGGGCGACAACATGAAAATAACTATGCACAAAAAAATATATAAAGGATTAACTGGAGATAATGTATAAAGGGAAGGTACTAGCATTAAGGGAGGTCAAGCTTCCTGTTGAAGGTGAGATTTTACCTAGGAAGGAAACCAGAACATAGAGATAAAACAAAAAAGTATTTCAGGCTTGGGGAAAGCCAGTGAAAATGGCTACAGTCTGGAGATGAGCATGTGTCTGAGACAGGACTGATGCTTAGTTCTTATTGACTTACTTGAGTTGATTCTGAATGGAATAAAAGTGAAAACTTATCAGGTAACATTCCAGAAATCTGAGCAGAATTATAATAAAGTACCAAAGACTTAGTAACCTGGTCTGGGAATCTTGGACCCTTGCCTTACTTCCCTGGTCATAAGTTGAAGTTTTTGCTAAGCTTAGCTAATGCATAGGATGGGGAAAGCACAGACCCTGCATATTTAACCACAGGCCTGAATGTCCCAGACTTATTTCCGCTGATCACTATCTGACCTGTACAAATATAAAATTGGAAATCCTGTTGTGGAACTCTGGGCAGGTCACCATGTCCTAAAATCCCCATGATTCATAAAATATTGTCTGCTTTCTTATCCTTATTGATATCGTTAGAACATTTATCATACCTGAGTTGATACTGATGACATATTTTGTCTGTTTTCACGTCCTCTAGACATGTACCTTCTGCTTTTGATATTACTGACATTTCACCTGAAAATGCCAGCAGATTTTTGCAGTTAAGATTGTGCACATCAGTTCCTAATTAACGGAAACAGGACAGAACAAGGAAGGGGGCAAAGAGGTGGTCTTTTGGGTATATAACCAAGCTTTGCATTTTGTATTTTGCCTCTCCTACTAGACTGCCTCTAGTAGCGAGACTGCCCTTCTTACAAGAAGAAATAATTAAATAAATCCTTCCTGTCTCTACTTGGAGATATCTCTGCTTATTTTTATTTGGGCAAGGGTCATCCTTTCCCACACAATTTTGGGGCTAGCTCTCTCTCCACTGAGTTACATTGTCTTTTATCTTTTCATATGTCCATAGAGATAAATCATGGTCCTTGGAGTAAAGCAGAAACTCGCAGACTAATTAAAGCTGTTGAGGAAGTGATTCTAAAGAAGCTGTCACCAAAAGAGGTGGAAGACATAGATTCTCGACTCCAAGAAGACAATTCCCCAGAATCTTTATCAATTTTGCGGAAACAGCTTTACAAGGGCATACCATGGGTAGAAGTAGAAGCCAAAGTAGAGACAAGAAATTGGATGCAGTGTAAAAGTAAGTGGTAAGTTTTAAGATTTTTCTCATATTTTATCACCTTCATTTCCAAATAGAGAACTTGCCCTTCTATCCTTTGTAACAAAGAATAAAAAATGAAAAAGTAGATTGAGGTGGCTAAGTGGTACAGTGAATAGAGCACCGACCCTGGAGTCAGGAGGACTTGAATTC
The DNA here is from genome assembly GCA_028646515.1 of Pseudochirops corinnae. Taxonomy (NCBI): domain Eukaryota; kingdom Metazoa; phylum Chordata; class Mammalia; order Diprotodontia; family Pseudocheiridae; genus Pseudochirops; species Pseudochirops corinnae. Next base: position 212,969,532 of record CM053585.1, read on the forward strand.
AAATTCAGCCTCAGACATTTAACAGTAGCCATGTGACCTTGGGCAAGTCTGCCCTGCCTTCCCCCCTCCAAAAAGCAAAAAAAAAAAAGGGAAAAGCAGGTTAACAAAACCAACTTAACACATCAGTCAAATCCTGATCGTGTATCTCACCAATTCCAGCGTGACTGTTGAATATAGATGCAAAATATAAAATAAGTCAGAAGTTTGGGAGGCTTAAAAAAATTTTTTTTAAGGAAATACTAAATATAGGAAATGAAATCCCAAGGATAGATAATAAACCTAAAGAGCATTAAAATGTATAGGGAAAGAAAAATCTTTAGAAAAATCTATTGATTACTCTAAGGAGAAATGGGATGGTAAAGTACTAGAAGTATTTCAGGGGAAAATATGATGATGCGTTTGTTAGAGACTGAAAAGAACTTTGTCATCTGAGAATAAGTATTTATGTTATGGCTTCCTGATTGGTAGCTTGTGACTATGATCACCATTTCATTCTTAAGTTGACATTTTATTTAGGTTTTGGCAAGAGAAGAAGCAGAGTGTTAGACTGACCTTATTAGAAACTCATGTCACCAGTTTAAAGTTTTAACGTTCCCTACTTCCTAACTGTTAACTTTAGGAATGAACAATACACATAACTAGGTCTAGTATGGTTTGGATACCTTACCAGTCAATAACAGTGACAAAATAACTGTCAGTTAAGTAAATAAACTGTTAATATGAGGTATAAAAATGCTGAACCGTGCACAGTATGCAGATTTTTCTTATCCCTTATAAAAATGGATGGATTTATGTCTGTGGAATAGAGCCTGGTAAATAGTAGGAATTGGATTAATATACCAGATGAGAGTGATTTAGTGACCTAAAATTACAAAAATGTGTATTTCCTATGGAAGCTTCTCCCTGAAATGAAAAACTTATATGTTTGTTACTTTTAACATAGGCCTGAAATTCTAACCAAGCGGATGACCAATGGGAAGGTTGTATACCGTGGGACAAATGCTCTGCGTGCCAAAATCGACCTTATTGAAAGGTACAAAAATTAAAAGGTGTTCAAAGATAATCTCTCTAAGCCTTTGAAACTTTTCATAAGGAGATGAATCAAAAAATATTTACTGAGTATCTACTATATGCCAGACACTTTACGAAGTTGTAAGAAATGGAGGTGAGAACGGAGTGAAGTCCAGGGGCGGAGGACATCCTGTGCAAAGACCAGAAATGAGAGGTGCGGAGGCACATATGAGGAACAAGTAAGAAAACCAGTTCGGATAGATCGTAGGAAGGCCAGTAATGTTTATTAAGGCCAGTGAGATTTATAAAAGGGTTTATATGACACACAAAGGAATTTCTATTGATTTTATCTAAAGGTAGTAGAGCTACTATTAAATAAGAAAGTAACATAGCTACACTTGTTCTTTAGGAAAGTAACTTTGGCGATAGTAATGGATTAGAGAAAGGGAATCCGTCAGGCAGGGAGACCAGTTAGGCTATTGCTCTAGTCTAGACCAAATAAGAAATTATCAGAGCTTGAAACTAGGGTGGCATCATGCGGCTGGAGAGAAGTTGAATTTGAGAGATATTGTGAAGGTAGAATTGAAAAGATTTGGCAACTAGCTGGATATGGGAGGTTAAAAAAAAAAAGAGCAGTTAAAGGTGATTCCAAGGTTAAAAATCTGAGTGACTGGAGGACAAAAATGGGGAATTTTAGAAGAGTGAAGATGAGCTTGTTGAACTTGACATGTCTACAATATGTTCAGCTCCAGATGCTCAGTAGGTAATTGGTGATGTGGGACAGAAACTCAAGGAAGAAACGGGGGCTGGGTAGGTAAACTCTAGGATTCATTTACGTAGAGGTGATAATTAAATCCATGGTAGCTGATAAGGTCACAGAGAGCCTGTACAGGAACAGAAGAGACCAGGTCCCATGAGAGAGTCTTCTAAAACCCCCATATTTAGAGGGCAGGCTATGCAGGATGATCCAGCAGAGGGGACTTGAGTGGAGTCGTTACATAGGCAGGAGAACCAAGAGAGATCAGTGTCTTGAAAACCCAGGGAGGAGAGAGACTTGCAGAAGGGCAGGACTGTCCAGAGTATCAGATGCAGCTGAAAGGTCCAGAGGGATGAGGACTGAGAGAAGACCATTTGATTTGGTAATCTTGGCAAGAGCAGTTTCAGTTGAGTGGTGGGGGCTGAGAAATGAGAGGGAGGTAGTAGACATCTTTTTCTAAGCCTTTGGCTGTCCAAGGCAGGAAAGACATAGGGTGATTGTGCTGGGGAACTGTACAAGAAGAGGGAAGTGTATTAAGCACTATCAGAGAAGGCTTGCTAGAGGCCGTGGTTGTTGAATAATACAAAATTGGAGAGAATCCCAAAACAGAGAAAGCTTTGTGTAAAAACTTCAGTGAGGTGAATAGTTGGGAATGTGGTTTGGTAAGCCAGTTAACAGAAACACTACCCTGCATATGAAGTGGGATAAGTACAGTTAGGCAAAGAGGAGCAAATGGGTAGAGATTATTTATTAAACACAAGATTAAATGCATTGTTTCACTTAAGAGGCAGTTGGGGCCATTTTAGTTCATTGCTTCCCAATAAATCATACAAGTACTCACTGAAAGGTACTCTATTAAAAAGTAGCAGTTAAGGAAAGCCATGAAATACAGCATGAACTTGGGGAAATTCCACACCTATAGAACAGCACCTGTCAGCACAGATGAAGTGCATTCCAGTGTCGGTCATCTGGGACCCATGCTGGTCATTGCATTTGATCCGAGCTCTGTGATGTCTTCATTTATATTATTAGTCATTGTGTCTGTTGGTTAAATTCTGCTTTCTTCTTCTATTCATACTAGTCCATGTTTTGCTGATCCCATTATATTCTTCTACCACCGTTTGTTCAAACATCTAACCAGTGTGTACCTAAATTTAGTTTTAAGCTTTTTGCTCCTACCAAAAAAGTGCTGCTATGTATATTTTTATATGCACAAGGGGTTTCTTTTATTTATATCTCGGGGTTAAAAGTCCAGTAGTTGGTTTGCTGGGTCAAAGAGTATGACTGTCTGATTTACTTTTCACACATAATTACAAATTGTTTTCTGGAATTGTTAGACCAATTCCCAGTTCCTCCAATAGTGTACTGATCTTCCTGTCTTCTCACAAGCTGTGACTCAGCATGGACTATTTCCATCTTTTACCATCTTTGTCAGCTTGACAGGGGTGAGATGATACTTCAGAACTGTTGCATTTGCATTTCTCTTATTATTTAGTCATTTGGAACACAGTTTTTGCTCGCATGTTGATAATTTACATATCTTTTTTTAACTGTGTCCTTTGACCACTTATCTATGGGGAAATAGATCTTGGTCTTACGTATTTCTGTCAGTTCCCTAGAGAATCTGAATGTCAGATATTGGATGTGATGATTTTTTTTTTGTCCAATCTATGACTTCTCTTATTCTAGAATCTACATGGATTTTGTTTATGCAAAAACTGTTAAATTGTAAATAATTGAAATTGACAATTTTATTTTGTCCTTTGTAATTTCCTCATTCTTGTCTGGTTATGAATTTTCTTCCTCACCACAGTTGTGAAAATACCTTTCATTCTTCACTAATTTTTTTAATAATGTGAATTCTTGGATTTAGTCTCATATCCATTAGGAGTTAATTTTGGTATGTTGTATGCAATGTTGTTCTTAGGTTGTTTTTTTTTTATGGATTTTTTGACTCCTGTGGCATTTTGGCCAAGCCTAAAAAGACCTTTTTATATATAAAACAAAATACATAAATGCAAAGAAAATCAATTATTTTGAAATACAGTTATCAAAAACAATTTTTTTAACCATTTATGGACCCCAATTTAGGAATCCCATGCTCTAAATCAGTAGGCAGACTTATTTCCTAGTTTTCCCATAAATTACTGAATCTTTCCTCCAATAGTTTGTGCTCTTGGATTTCTCAAATGTTAAGCTACTGTATTCCTTCACTCTTGTTTACCTAGTCCATTCCATTCATCTCTCTTTTTTTTTTTAAACCATTGGTAGTCCTGCTTTATTCTTTTTTCTGCATTTATTATTTGGTCAATAAGTGACTTGGCATACAATAGTTTTGATTAACATATAATTTTGATTTCCAATCAGGTTGTATCAGACAAATGTACAAGAAGCTAATGAAGTTAATTGGGAACACCTTGCTGGTGCCATTGGGTAAGAATATTTATTTGATGTTAGGCTAATCAGAAGTAATATTGACGTAATATAAATGTTTCAGTCTAAAGAGGTGACCTGTAAATTTTTAGAACAACATGAAACTAACATGTAAGATTTTTAGAGAAGTATTAGTAATTTCACTTCATTTGAAAAGGAAATTTTATATACTATAATACCTGGCCAGTAAGAGATGAGTGAGTTTTCATTTTGCTTGTCTCTATGACTACAAACATTTTTAACTTTTCCTTTGTACTCCTGACCATAATATTGACTAAACCATGCTGTTGTCAGACCTGTAAGGCCTTGCATTTTTCTTTTCAAATGAAGGATCTGCTCTCTCTCCCTATCCCTTTAACCCTTGCTACAAACATGTACTCAAACAAAACAAATTGGCCATGTTAGGTGGGCTTTCAGAGAGCCAGTTGTTAAACACTTAACTCAAACCTGTCTAAAGAGTTAATTTTCCTCTTTACTCGTTTGACACTCAAGCATACACTCCCCCTTCTTGTTAGACTTGTCTCCCCAACCTAATTATAAGATTGTAATTTCTCCATTTTATATTTCCTTTTTTTTTTTTTTTTGGAGGGGAGAGGGCAGGACAATTGGGGTTAAGTGACTTGCCCAAGGTCACACAGCTAGTAATGTTAAGTGTCTGAGGCTGGATTTGAACTCAGGTTCTCCTGACTCCAGGGTCGGTGCTCTATTCACTGTGCCACCTAGCTGCCCCTCCATTTGATATTTGTAAAATACTTTTGTGTCCCCTGCAATTCTTAGCAAAGTATGGTCCACATGACAACCAATAAATACTTATTGATTTATATAAAATAACACAAACCAAACTGGACAAGGAAAACCAGGTGCATCAAGGACTGATCTTGTAGGCAGAGAAGGCTTCTAAAGGAAGTCCTTGTTGGATGGAGCTTTAAAAAAAGGAAAACCTCCACCGCGTCTTCCTAGAATTTGGCAGCTTCCTGGAAGAGTGACGAGCTTCAGCTTGGTCAGCCACTCACCATTGCCTGGTCTCCCGTCTCCCAGCTCTTTTCACTGTTCCTGCAGCAGCCATTCTTAGTGCCCATGGCTGAGCCTATCCATACCCTTAGCTTAGGGAAAAGAAGGGAACAAGCCTTTAGTGAGTGCGTGGAGATATATGCCAGGGACTGTGCTAAAGCTCCTTTACAGTTATCTCATTTGATCCTCACAATGACCCTGGGAGGAACATACTGGTATCACCCTCATTTCACAGTTAAGTAATTGAGGCAGACAAAGGTTAAGTGACTTCCCAAGGTCACGAAGCTGGAAAGTATCTGAGGCAGGATTTAAACATAAGTCTTGACTCTAGACCGGCACCCCCTAATTGTCTCTGGCCAGCTTTTGAGCACCACTCACTGCTGCATATACTAGCCTTCTCTGCCATTGCTACCACTACCTGTAGATGAGACTGCTGTAAGGGTCTGTGGACTGAACAGGCATTTAAATTCTCACTTAAGTTGGAAGTTTAGGGGCTGCTCACAAACCCAGTTCTGCTCTGAACAACATGGAAACTTTGACCTCCATTTCCTTCCTGAGCTGGTTCTTCCCTCCTTAGGCCATTTGAGGTCTTCCTCCACCACTGAGCTCACTATATGAATACTCAAATTAGTGCAGACCCTCAATCACCTTAGCTTACACCTTAGCTCACATCGGTAGAGCTCCAGAGATCTGCCAGTCTCAGTCTCCCCAGCAGCTGGGATTATAGGTATACACCACCCCATCTGGTCACAGCTGCTTCTTCATGTGGGGTCTCTCTGACCTCTCCAGCCTGTCCACAAGCAAAAGTGTGGCAGACCTTTCTCTCTCTCTTTTTTTTTTTTTAAAAGCAGAGATATTTCATTTTTTAGAATATAAATTTGAGTTGAGAGACAACATGATTGTCAGTAGCAGTATATAGGCATAGGAGGGGGAAAACATGATCTATTCCATTATGTATCTGCGTATTTATTATTCACAGTTAAAATATTTACTAGATTCTTGTTTTATTGTTTCGATACGTACATAAACTTAACATTGTTAAATACACACAGGCACTTAAAATATTTGTTTATTTTATGGGAGCTGTTTCTCTTTAGAACAGCAACCCTGAGGATCTTCCCCTCACAGCTTGATTTTTTTCTAATTAAAGGGGCTGTCCCTTCACTCTTTTTTTTTTAAGCGGAAAGGCAAGGCAATTGGGGTTGTGTCTTGCCCAAGGTCACACAGCTAGTAAGTGTTAAGTGTCTGAGGCTGGATTTGAACTCAGGTCCTCCTGACTCTAGGGCAGTTGCTCTATTCACTGCGCTACCTAGCTGCCCCCTCACTCACTTTTTAAAGAGAGGCCTATTCACTGAATGTGCATTACCTCCCTCTTGAGTGAGTACCTAAAAAGGCCTTAGCCCAAAAGGGCCAAGATCTCCCATTGCATCCTGAGTTATGGAGGAGAAAGTGAGGCTGGTGACCTTGCACAGCCCTCCCTCACTCAAAGCAGAGTCAACTACAAGTTATGTCATCACTTCCCTAATGCCGTGGTCCTTTTGGAAAACCAAGGACAAAGACAACAATAGCAACAAGCTAGATGGTATAAATATTCACCAAATGCCCATTATTAACCCTTTCAGCTACAGATGATTCTCTTCTTAAAGACATCACAATACCTGTTTCATATTTGGCATTAGAATCAGAGTTTTAGAGTTGGAAGAGATGTCAGCAGCCACCCAGTCTGACCCTAAAGGCAGCCACTCACTCTTAAGAGCTGGGAATTTTGTCCTGCCATCAGTTTTAACTTGATCTCTTTGTAACTTCTACTCATTGCTCCTAGTTCTGCTCTTTGGCCAGACAGAATAAGTTTATTCCGTCTTCCACAGGAGAAGCCTTAAATTGCTTGAGGATAGCTATTGCATTCACCCTTAGTCTTTTCTGATCTACAGATCCCTCCCTCATCTAATACTCAGATGACATGTCTGCATTCCTCTCCTCCAGATTTTTTCTACCTTGCAACCATTAAATACAACCATTCTGCCACCTGGGGCCTAGAACATGTTGCAAGAGAAATCTGAGGGGCAAATATTTTAAATTTCAAGCAAATAAATTTATTAGCAAGGCTACCAGTTTCCTCAGTAGGTACAAAGACACCTACGGAGCACTAACAGCGTCTTTATAGCCATTAATGTGGAACAAAGCAAGCTTACCTAATCTTAGGCATCGTAGGTATTCCTGTATTCTGATTGGATAGTGGGCTGATACATTCCTACATTTCTGGCCCCCACCCCTAGATTACTTCCGCCATATACCTCCTCCATTCCTATTGTCATGCTTCTGGTAGGAAATCATAGAACTGAGCTACTTGGCTCTCTCTACTACAGTTTGTTACCTAAACTCAGCTAGGACCTCACTTGAGTAAAACAGTCCTTTTATTCCTCTCTAATTGATTTTCTGTCCCACTCTTCACAGAGACTTTTCACATCTTTTCTTTCCTCAAGCCTTCTACACCATCACCTTCCCCATCCCTGTCACCTGAGAACCTTTCTGCTTCACCAGATTCTCTATTCTGACCCAGCTTATCCCCAGAGCTTCTGTCTTGTATCTGAACATTTCAGCCCTTCCCCCACAACTTCAGCCATCTTCCAAACTTCCTTATTTCTTTTGAAGGCACTACCATTCTTCCATTCTACCAAATTCTTATCTGTGGCCATTATGAGATAGCTAGTGACACAGTAAATGGAGTTTGGGCCTGGAGTCACAAAGACCTGACTTCAAATCCAGCCTCAGACAGTTACTAGCTCTGTGAACCTGGGCAAGTTACTGAAATCCCTGTTTGCCTCAGTTTTCTCATCTGTAATATGGCCATAATAGCACCTATTCCCAGGGTTATTGTGAGGATCAAATAAGATAATACTTAGCACAATGTACACAATGCACTGGTACTTAGCACAATGCCTGGCACATAATAGGCGATTAATAAATGCATGCCATTCTCTCCCTCCCCCCCATCCATGATTTTTCCTCACCCAATATATCCAGTTAGTTACCAGATCTCACCATTTCTGCTTCAACATGTTCTGTCTGATCCCTTATGTCTGTTCTTAGCCACCACTCTCATTACCTCTCAATTAGATTTTGTGTAATGGCCTCCTAATTGGTGTCCCAGCCTCAAATTTGTCCCCATTCCATTTTATCCTCCACACTGCTGCCAGTGGTCTTCCTTAACTGTAGCTCTGATCATATCTCTCTGCTACTCAGTAACTCCAGGGGTACCTTTTTGCCTCTAGGATAAAGACTTTGGCCCCAGGCTTTCTTTCCAACCTCTTTACTCCCCTTCCCACAGCCTACAGTACAAGCCAAAATATCCTTCTCACCAATCCTCACAATACTCCATCTCCCATCTCCATACTTCTGTCCTAGCTGTTCCCCTCATCAGAACTGTGCTTCCTCTTCACATCTGCTTCTTAAAATCTCTGATTTCAAGTTCAAGTAGTGCCTTCTACAGGAAGCCTTTAATAGGTGGGTGTCTGGCTTGATAGATTTAAGCTCCTTGCGGGCAAGGACTCTTTCATTTTTCTTTGTATCCCCAGTTCCTAGAACAATTACTGGCACATACTAGGTACTTAATAATGCTTGTGTGATTGGTTGGTTACAAGTGAGAAAACTGTTAAAGGAACTTAAAATCTTGAAAAGTAATTGTTTACAAATATGGCAAACTGAACCTTGCTGTATATTGTAAAGATTATTAGATCTGTACTACTGTTATTTTATTCCTGGCTCTGGCAACTTCCTTAGCTGTGTGACCTTTGGCAAGTCATAAACTCAGCTCTAGAAGAGCAATAAAAGTCATTTAGTTCAATTCCCCCATTTTATAGAAAAGGAAATTGAGGTCTAGACAGGGAAGGGATTTCCCCAGGTCTGTAGAAGTGCTTCCCTGAGCCACTTTCCTTATCTTTAAATTGAGTTAATTGGATTAGATCACCTCCTGGGTCCTATTTCAGCTTTAACCTTTTGGGAAAGAAAAAAAAAATGAAATTCTGTCCCCCTGACTAGTCTAGATTACTTTCTTAAAATCAGGTCCACGCTCTATTTAGCGCTTTTATTTATAAGCAAACGAATAATGGATTCTGGCCTATTTTCTTTTTAAAAATTGGTTCCTGGCCAATGTAATTAGATATTAGTAGTAATAATTGTATGGACAGCTACCTGGCACAGTGGACTGGACTTGGAATCAAGAAGACTGGTCATGAGTTCAAATGTGGCCTCAGACACTTACTAGCTGTGAGACCCTGGGCAAGTTTGTCTGGGTTCCTCATGGCCGAGCACTCTAGTATCTTTGCCAAAGAAAACCCCAGATGGAGTCACAAAGAGTTAGACTTGATTAAACAACAACAGTAATAATGATACCAATCATATAATTTTCATAATATTGAATTTGTGAGTTGGTGAATGCTGAATATAGAGATGTTCTTTCTTGCTTGCTTATTTTTTTTTTAGAGATGTTCCTCCATCCTACGTTCAATCTAAGTTTTACAAACTGAAAGCTACCTGTGTCCCTCTTTGGCAGAAGAAGACTTTCCCAGGTCAGTAGTCTTAATTTCGCAATGTTACTTCACTTTGTTGCCAGGGGTGTTTGCGTTAGATCAGTGATTCTCAGCTTTTGAATCTGTAAACCCAGACTACAAATTCACATCAAGCATTACCACGTTGTTCTACATTTGACCCCCAAAAAATGTGCAACATGAATAATGGGTTTTATATGATCAATCATTCTTTTACGCTAATAGGAAAAAACAGAAATTCTTGTTAAAGTATTGCCGAGTTAATAGTTTTTTGTCATGCTTTTTCTCATCAGATACTAATATAGATATTATCTGTCTTGGGGGGGAGGGTCTGTGAAGTTTTTGATGGTAAAAAGAGATCCTTTTCATTCAAAAGAGATTGAAAACCACTTGTTTTGATGACATTGTATCATAGAGTATGTAACAAAGCAATTTAAATTATACCTAAACATCTAGTATACTACAATATATCAGTGGATCTGTGAACTAGGTGATTCAGGGCAGGATTAAGGAGTGGTTGGTTTTTTTTTTAGAGGGAACATAGGACAATTGGGATTAAGTGACTTGCCCAAGGTCGCCCAGCTAGGTGGGGGGGGGGGGGGAAAGGCGGTGTTAAGTATCTGAGGTCGAATTTGAATTCAGGGCTGGTGCTCTATTCACTGCGACACCTAGCCCCTAAGTAATTCTTTTTTTTTTTTTTGAGGGGGAAGGCAGGGCAATTGGAGTTAAGTGACTTGCCCAAGGCCACTCAACTAGTAAGTATTAAGTGTCTGAGGCTGAATTTGAACTCAGGTCTTCCTGAGTCCAGGGCAGTGCTCTATTCACTGCACCACCTAGCTGCCCGGGAGTGAGCAGTTCTTAAAGGAACATGCACTTTTAGTATCTACTGCACAGGTGTTTTACCCAGAGTTCACCGGGAAATGGCCCAGGGGGTGGGGTGCCACCTACATGGAGGTGTGGTTTTAAGCCAGCAATGTCACTAAGTCAACTCATGGTCAGGGCTGACTGAGGAATGCTTACTCTGCCACCCATCAAGGTCTTGTTTGTCAAGACAGATGTAGGAAGTGTACGTATATCTAAAGCCTAAGATAAACATAATGGGAAGTCCAGAGTGTATGGACAGACATAGGGAGTTGGCATAGATAATCCAGTAGAATTCTTACAGGTGCAGCTTGTTACTGTACCAGGGAGACATTTGAGTATTTGGCTGGGGCCCACTCATGAGTAACTGCCAGACAGTGTCATTGGGGCGGGGAGAAGCTGGCAGAGATAGTGTTTTGAAACTAGGGAAAAATGTGATTTTGGAATTGGGGTCCAAGCACAGGCACCCGAGCACCGCATCATGGGTATGATTTGGTTGGGCTCAAGCCTTGGGCTCCTTTATATCTCTAGAAATAGTGTTCTCATTATCTCATTACCTGGCTTACACTACAGTTCCTTTTCCATGTTGTTTGTTCTTTCTGTCCTTTATATTTTAAAAATCATTCTAGTGTCAGCTAGGTGGCACACTGAACAGAGCACCAGCCCTGGATTCAGGAGGACCCGAGTTCAAATCCAGCCTCAGACACTTAACACTAACTATGACCTTGGGCAAGTGAATTAAATTCAATTGCCTTGCCTTCTCCCCTCAAAAAAAATCATTTTATACCATATTCCACTATAGATTGCAAATGGAATATGTGCTCTTAATATTAAAGCCCATACTAAAAAAAAAAAAAATAGAAGAAAGCAAATTGTATACCTTTTATAGCTATGGGTAGGATGTGTGTTCTTAACCAAACAAGAAATAGAGGCAATTACAGAAGATAAAATGTATAACTGTGATTATATGAAACTGAAAAGATTCTAAAAACCATTTTCCTTACTGTACAAGATAGCAACAAATTAGGAGTCAAGTAGTTCTCTTTCTAGGTTACCTGTCCAGTTGTGGTCAGTGGTCATGGTTATTCCTGATATGAACTCCATGATGAAAAGAAGATTCAGACATAAGCAGTTAGGATGACCTGTAATGATAATTCCTTCTAGATTAATTTAACCTCTGATCTTCTTCCTCTTCATCAGTGCTGGTCCCTTTATGAAGTTCCTCTAGGTATTCTAGGAAAACGTCTCACAGTATTTTTAATTGGTATCTTTTTTTGATATGATATCTTTTATTTTTTTACATCATTACTTCCCGCCAGCATCCCTTCCTTCCCCTCCATCTCTGGAGAGGTATCCCACATGACAAATAGTATTTTTTTTTTAAAAAGAGGAAAAAAATCAGCACAACTGATCAGGCTATTTTTTAAGTCTGCAAATATGTGCAATATATAATATTTGTGCACTTCCCATCTTTGCAAAGGGGTGGGATGTGGGGATATCTCCCTCTATCTTTTTGAACCATGCTCATTTTTTATAATTTTGCAACATTCACTTTTAATCTTTGAATATGTGTGGTTCTTTCCATTTACATTATGTACATTGTTATATCATTGTATATCCTGTTTTCTTGGCTCTGTTTGTTCCATGCTGTATCATTTCATGTAGATCTTTCCATGCTACTCTGTATTCATCACATTTGTCATTTCTTACAGCTCAGAAATATTCAATTTTATTCATATACCACATTTTGTTTAGCCTTTCCCCAATCAATAGGCATTAATGTTGTTTTACGTAAATTATATATTCAGTTCCAAATTTTTTCCCTCCCTTCTCCCTCTTCCCTGCTTTTTGAAAAGGCAAGAAAAACAAAACCTATTACAGATATATATTAATTTCCACATTAGCTATGTCTACCAGAAGAGAAAGAGAAGAAATCTGCATTCTGAGTCTATCAGCTCTCTATCTGGAACTGTGGCTAGTATGTTCTATCATGAGTCCTTTGGAATTTGAGTTGGTCATTTTGTTGTTGAGAGTTCCTATCTTTCAAAATTGATTATCTTTACAATGTCACTATTGCTGTATAAATTGTTCTCCTGTTTCTGCTCATTTCACTTTAAATCAATTCATGCAAGTCTTCTTAGATTTTTCTGAAATCATCCCTGTTATCATTTCATACCACACAATAGCATTGTTGCATTTGTATACTAAAACTTGTTCAGCCATTCCCCGGTTGATGGACATCTTATTAGTTTCTAATCCAATTAGTTTCCAAAAAGAGCTGCTATAAATATTTTTGTATATGTGAGATCTTTTCTTCATTCTTTGCTTTTTTAGAGTATAGATCTAGTAGTGGTATTGTTGGATCAAAGGGTATGCATGGTTTATTAACTTTTGGGGCATAGTTCCAAATTGCTTTCCAGAATAGTTAAACAGTGCATTAGTATACCTGTTTTCTTACATCTTCTTCAGCATCTGTTATTTTCCTTTTTTGTCATCTTTACTGTGACCAGCACAGTTATATGGCCCAGCAACCAGCTGAATAAAAGAGAGAGACAGGGTTGTATTGGATAGTCTGTTTATTACAGAACCATTTCATACAGGCCCAAGGTACAAGAAAATCACAGGGTTTATATTCCCTATAGCAGAAATCCCTGCCTGACGGAATGCACGGACCCTTCTTTGGAACTGACCACTCCTACTCCAGCCCAAGGCTAATTATTCATTGAGACTTCATCCTGGGACCATTCCCAGAGACCCAGACAAAGGAGGGAGTCACTTGCTAATACTACCCCCGAAATTTCTTTAGTTATTCCTAGAACCAGAAAGCATCCATCCTACAAGATTATACTCTTCCTGCAAATCTGCCTCGTAGAAGAGGGGGGCATATCCTTAATGGGGCCAGGAGCCGCTGAAAGTCTGGTCTACTACACATCTTATACAGTTTTATGTTGGTACCTCAGAGTTCTTTTAATTTTCATTTCTTGATTAGTAGTTTAGAGCATTTTTTTATATGACTCTCAATAAGTTGGGTTTTCTTCCTCTTGACCATTTAGTGATTCAAGAATGGCACTTAATTCTTACAAATTTTACTCAATTCCTTTATATATCTTAGAAATGAGACTTCTCAGAGAAACTTACTGTAGTTTCTCCCCTCTCTATTTCCTTACTTTTCTTCTAATGTTAGTTGCATGAGTGTTATTTACAAAACTGCATCAGACTTGTCCTTTTCACCTCCCATGAGCTTCTTGATTTCTTGTTTCATGTTAAACTCTTCTCCTATCCATAGCTCTGACCAATAATTTCTTCTATGCTCCATTAATTTGCTAATGATACCATCCTTTATGTCTAGATCATATATCAATTTTGAGCTTATCTTGGTGTAGATGTTGGACTCAAACTAGTTTTTGCCAGACTGTTCTCCAGGTTTCCCAGCAGTTTTTGTTAAATAGTGAGTTCTTGTTCCAAGAGCTGGGATTTGGGGGCTTACCAAAGAATAGGTTATTATGCTCATTTACTTCTGTATATTGTGTAACCTAATCTATTCCACTGATTAATCTATCAGCCTTTAACAATTACACTTTCGTAGTATACTTTGAGATCTGGTATTGCTAGGCCCTCTTCTTTCTCATTTTTTTCTCCATTGATTCTCTTGATATTTTTGAAATTTTGTTCCTCCAGATAAATTGTTAATTTTTTCTAGCTCTGTAAAATAATTCTTTGGTAGTTTGATTGGTGTGGCACTGAATTAGTAAATTAATTTAGGTAGTGTGGTCATTTTTACTGACTCAGCCTATCCATGAGCTATTTATATTTCTCTTTTTAGCTTTGTCTTTGTGTGAAGAGTGTTTTGTAATCTTGTTCAGAAAGTTCCTCTCTGTGTGTCTTGGCAGATAGACTCCTAAGTATTTGAAACTTTAGTTATTTTAAATGGAATTTCTTTTTTCTCTTTCTTAATTGGCTTTGTTGGTACCATACAGAAATTTAAATGATTTATTTGGGCTTATTTTATATCTTGCAATTTTGTTAAAGTTGTTAATTGCTTCAAATATCTTTTTGTTGACTTTCTAGGGTTCTCTAAATAAACTATCATATCATTAATAGTTTTGTTTCTTTGCCTGTGTCTACTTTGTTTCCTATTCTTTGCTGTGACAAAAGTACTGCCATAAGTATTAGGTGTATATGGAGAATATGTTTTTGTCAGTGGGTCTTCTTGGGTAATTACAAACCCAGTAATGAATCTCTGGTCAAAGGAAAGCTATCATTTTTTCCAGTGATGCTACCGTCATGCAGAACATTTTTAGAATTCTTCTTCTGCAGGTATATTCACATATTTATCCTCATTTATGGCAAACTTATGCTTTCAGGGTAGATCTGGTTTTTGGAAATGGCCAGAAGGCATCATTAGGAGCTAAGGCTGGCTACTAACTAGTTTTTGATTAAGAAAGAATGTGACTAAATCACTACTGATTAGAGAAATGCAAATCAAAACAACTTTGAGGTACCACATCTCACCAGGCAGATTGGCTAAGATGACAAAAGAGGAAAATGACAAATGCTGGAGAGGATGTGGAAAAATTGGAACACTAATGCATTG
>CM053585.1:212985245-213028280 GCA_028646515.1 Pseudochirops corinnae
ATAAACTCTAAACTGGGCATCTTGCCACATAGAAGAGTAGGGGGAAGGGGGATGAGAGGTAGGATGATGGAGGGGAGGGCTGATGAATGTTCACATTTCTGTAGAGGGATAGGGACAGGGTGGAGAGTGGTTGGGCGGGGCAGGATAGGAAGAAGGGACATGTAATCAGACTCTCACAGTGTGCTCACTATGAAGAGGTTCTGCGTAATTTCACACGTTCAACCTGTATTTGATTGCTTCTCCTTCCAGTGGGGGTGGGTGACGAGGGAGGAAGAATCTAGAATCTAAAGTTCCATAATCAAATGTTATAAATATATATCTATAGATATATGCAATTATTATTATTATTATTAACTACATCCAACTGGAACTTGAGATACACAGGCACTGTGGTTGGGAGATCCATCCTGCCCTATTGAAAAGTCAGAGGGGTGAGGGGGGAAGACATAGGAGAGAATAGACTAGGGGAGGGAGGATACACTGGGATGGCTCTTTTGGGGTGGTGGGTAGGGGAAAGATGGGGAGAAAATATGTAACTCAAAATCTTGTGGAAATGAATGATGCAAACTAAAATAAAATTTTAAAAAAATAAAAAATAAAAAAATAAAAAGGGCCCAAAAGAGAGCTAAAGAGGGAAGCCTCACTCTTAAAAGACTAACTAGTAAGGGAGGAGGTTCCCACACAAGAATCTATTACCCTGTCCCGTACCCCACAGTAACCACCATTTTCAGTTCAAACTTGGGCATTGAGGACCAGTCAGAAAGGAAGGTTCTTGTCACCAAAGTCTTTGGCACTGTCAAATGGCTCAGCATCAGAATCTGAGATTATTTTATCATTGGAAACGACCTTAAAGAAGAGGCATTACCATCTACTTTGTCACTGTAACTTAAGGAACATGGAACTTTTCCAACTGACTTGTAGCTGAAACCTTTCATATGTATTGTCTTCTGTCTTAGAATGTGAGCTACTTGAGATCAAGAACTAACTTTCCTAGGTGTATCCCCGGCACTGAGCAGAGTACTTTGCACACAGTAAATGTTTAATAAAGGTTTCATTTATTTAATAAAAAAAAAAAAAGAGAAATACATAGCTCCTTTGTTCTAAGTAGCCAGCTGCACCCAAAAACCTTGAACAACATTATCAAAGAGAGAACTCCCTCCCTAGATGGGACCTCCTGAATCCCTAATCAGTCTAGCTTCCAAACTTGGCACCTCCTGAAACAATCAAGCCTATCCTCCCAACAGTCATATTGGACCTATGTCATTCATCCTTGACCAAAAGTTACCTAGTGATGTGTCAAGGCAAAAACCATACCTCCCCTTGGTCCCCCTAAGGGGGATTTCCCAATGAATTATGGGCAATACACCTGTGCAGTTGATATAAAAAGTGCATGTCCCTTTAAGCACTGATCACTCCTAAACTTCTCCCTAACTCCACCCTAGCCCACCTAGTTAGCATAATTAACCTATGACTGACAGTTTTATGGCTTTAAAAACTGCATCTCTAGCCCCTGCACTTTGCAGGCTATCCTTAACCTTCTCCCACCTACTGCAAAGCATAACATAGAACTTTGTAACTCTGCCTTAGATCCCTGTAAGCTTACAGGTCTCCTTACCCCCCCTCTCCTGCCTGCTTCAAAGTCAGTGTCACAATAAACTTTTGTAAGTCTGCCAAAAGACAGCTGAATCCAGTAATTTGTTTCAGACAATGAACCCTCAAAGGATTTCAATAGAAATCCACCCCCTTTTCTATACCTCTTCACTCACAGCCAAGGATGTTCACTGCTTGAGGGTGGTCAGTATTTATACAGATTGAGAGTACACTAAAAATAGAATGAGCCAGTACAATTTCATGACTGGTTAACACAAGAAGTAGGGAAAACTCTTATCATTGGTTTTGGGGCATGCACATTAATTGTAATCACTTTGTCAGTAGGCTTTTAAGTTATTAATTCCAGGTTATTAACTGAAGGTTTTTCTCAGTAAAGGCATTTCACCTGCCGCCTCAGCAGAGATTTTCACGGGAAATCAAACATCTGGTGTTTTGGTCAGTAGTATCCTAAGAAATAAGGAAGTGGTAGGCAAAAGGTAATGTCACAAGGAAGCGGTGACAATGATTTATAGGGATGAGGGGTCTTGATGCTACAATAACAATCTGTAATTAATGTAATTCTCTATAACAGAGTCATAGGATTTTATCTTAGAATCTACAATGATACCACTAATATATAATGATAATATCACTAGCGCATAAGAGGGTATTTGATCCTAACATATATAACTCTTAATCTAACAATATACCTAGTGAATTGTGGGAATATTTGTAAGAACAGATGCAGAACTGAGAATGTATATGGAATGACCACAATGTAAATGAAAAATCACTAAAAGGAAGTTGAACTTCGAGTAATGGAAAAACTAGTATTGGTTCAGAAGATACTGAAACATCACTCTAGCCCAGAGCTGAAGTCAAGAAGACTGGAGTTTAAATCTGACCTCAGACACTAGTGCCATGCCACTTACCAGGGCAAATCACTTAACACCTGTGTGCCTTGGTTTCATCTGTAAAACAGGGATAACAGCACCTACTTGGCAACGTTGTTGTGAGAATCAAATAATATTTGTAAAAAGCTTATCCCAGTGCCTAGCACATAGTAGGCACTATATAAATGCTTTTTCCCTCCTTTTTTCCCTACCCCCTTTATAATGGAGAGGTACAGAAGTACTAGGATATAATATTATTTGCATTGTCAGATATTATTTTCGTTAGTCAGTGTGTGGGATGAAAAACCCCATTCAAAATTTAATCAAGAACACAGAGATTTCTCAGGATAAAAACAGGAAGTTTTTATTCTCTCTCCCTGGGAGAAGAGGGTGGTCTTCTCCATGATGGATCAGGGAGAGGAGGCGCACAATATGGGGCCAACAGAGTTTTTAAACCCTAATACAGTAGGGTCATATTCCCCCCATTGTCCCTCACACCCATTGGTTGGGGAGGGTGAGCTCGGGCTATCCCTGACTCCCATTGGCTGGGAGGTGGGGCCCACAGAGGTGGGAAAGTAGACAAAGGAGTGAAGATAGGTGGAGGTCAAAAGACTCCTAAAAGGGCTTGCTGCTGATTGACAGAAGAAATGAAGAGGGAAGGGAGAAGTTGACAGTCAAAACTGACATCAAATTCTAAGACACATTCTGAGAAGTTTTCAAGTTTTCACTCCCCAGACAGTCAGTAAGCACTTACTAAGCCCCTACTATATGCCAAACACTGGGAGAGGGGAGAAAAACTAAAGACAATCCCTGCCCTCAAGGAGCTCACAATCTAATGGTTTTTCTTTGTGACAAAGGTGGGGTTCAACAGGAGTTGACGAAATGGTTGTGATGTAAAGACAAAAGGCATAAAACCAAAGTTGGCCCTTTGCTTCAGGAAGAAGTTTGTAGAGCAAGCCAGATGAAAACCATAATCACTAACAAGCATTTGGCCTCATTCTCAACATAGAAAAAATAAAGTGGATGAAGAATATCTATTGTCCAGACTATGATGCACAGTTGTATGGACAAGCCCTAGATTTAGTTCAATACGTTTTTCATATTTTAAAAGCTGGACAATGGACAAGGCCTAGAATTAAATGGACAAATTTCATACACTAACACGAGCGCACGTGCACGCGCACGCGTGTGCACACACACACACACACACACAATTACCCTCATAACAATTTAGTAACCATGGCAAAAAAAGAAAATGAGGCTAAGTCTGTCTGACATGACTTCTTTCTAATGAAACCATAGGGACTTTTTATAATTACTGCTTCCTTTTCTAGATGTTCAGTAACCATCTTTTAATGATTTATTCTAGAATTTCCCCATAAAGAGGTTAATTTCATTGGTCTAGAGTTTGCAGACTTAATTTTCTTTGCTTTTTGGGAAATAAGGACACTTACTGTTCTCCAATCTTATGGTGCCTTTCTCATTTTCCATAATCATTTAAGCTATTCACAGTCTGGCTCCAGCCTACCTTTCCAGACTTATTAGACTTATTATTCCAGACACTTGTAACAAACAAGTGTCTTACCAACAACTCCATGTGGCCATTAATGAATTTAGGAAGAACTTTTATTTAATGTTCTTGCAGCAAGAATGGGTGACTATTAGTGCCTACTTAATAAGTAGGCATGCCCTTGCAGTGTAAAAACACAATCTTTTATTTTCCTATCCAGAACTCAAATCCCTCCCCTGGTTCCCCATTGGTTGTGTAAGAAGGGATATTATGGTATCTTGTTTTGCTCCCACAAAAGTTATTGGGAGATAATCAATTGCTGTGAGGAAGCTTGCTTATCTTATTTTACTAAGATAAGTCCATCCTGGCTCCAGGTGGACTAGAAAGGTTCCTGTGGAAGACACAGGAAGGGACATTCTCTGGGTTTACTCAGAGAATAAAGAAAGGAATGTCTGCTCTATCTGCCGAAGCAACATCCTCAACTATATTTTCTATGTCCAATTTATTTCTTGCACTAGCCATAAGTAACCAATAAGTGAGACACTTTCTGACACGTATGACTCCTTAAGTTTGACAAATCACGTATCACATGATTTCTGGGGAAACAAAAGTTTAATCAATCCTTACACTACCACTCCCCTTCATTCATCCTGTGTTTCAGCCAAACAGGCCTCTTATCTCCATTCTCTCTGCCTTTGTACTACTATCTTTCATGCCTGGAATATACTCCCTTGGCTCCTCACCTCTTAGAAAAATCATATCAAATTCCAAGAAAAGGGAGGAAGGGAGCTACTGAACTGCACATGTGAACCTCTGCATATTGACTTAGTTTTAAAAATGTAACACTGCCTATGTTTTATTGCATATTTATTTTATTAAATATTTTTCAGTTACATTTTATTCCAGTTTGGGCAGCAATTGGAAGAAACCCTAGCTTCCTCGAAGTTCATTTCAAGTTCCTTTCCTGATGCCCTAGCTGTTAATGTTTCTCCCACCAAATTTTTTAAAATTCATTTTGTATTTATAAATGTACTTCTTCCCCTCCCCCCATTCTAGAATGCAAGCTGTCTAGAATGTCTAGAATCTCCATTGAGATAAGGAGCTGTTTCGTTTTCCGCCTTTGTATTGCCAATGCTTCCAAAGTGCCTGGAACACGGTACAACTTAATAAATGCTTGTCAGTTGAACACCTGACACATAGAAGTAATTGAATATATGCTCAAAATAGGAGAAAAGCAGTAAAAGCAAAACAAAAAACAAAACTCAAAAACATAATAACACAAAAAAGTGATGACAAATGATTACACTTTGTAACCTTGAGCTTGCTACAGGTTGTTAAAAGAAACAAAAAGCTAGTGTAATGGCTTTAAAGTATTGATGCATTTCATTTAGACACAGTAGACACTACCCAACAAATACCCAAATAAACCCCACAACAAAAAGGACAATTTGGCAAAAATGTTGATTGAGTGATTATGGCTGACCTATAGGACTAGTCGTATTCCACTTTCAAGGTTTCCTGCTTATTAGAAGAAAGGAAATCTAGGTAAGACTGTCCAACCTTAGAATTTAGTCACTGCCTTGATTCTTTGAAGTCTTCCAAATAAAATTGTTTAGCCCTTTGTTGTTGCTGTTCATCCTTCATTTTTCAAATAGGACCAATGACTTAACAGGGTGATATCTCAACTTGTGGGCTAATTAGATCTAAGTGAGGCAGAGTTGCACAAAGTCTTCAGCCTCACTCTTCCAGAATCATCAAAGTCTAGCGGCAAGACAAAATTCAAGATGATTGGCAATGGCCCAGGATGCAATCTTACAGTCTTTGATGTCTGGCCAAGATCTAAGCCCTCCACAATGCCTTCTTCAGCTGTCTTCATTGCATATGTTCTCATCTGGCCAATCCACTAGGGGAAGTCTTCACTTGCTTGGGATATACAACATTCATTGAAGATTTTTAGAGATATATTTCTGAATTTACTTCAGAAGCTATAGCACGTAAAACTGGCTTGGCAGATGGACTAAACCAGGATGTGGGTGACTGACAGGCCTCAAATCTCTTTAGACCTTACACAACAGAAAAAGGAAGGATGTGTACTTTAACTTTGATAGTCTGGTGCCAAGCATTGTCTATTGTATCCGACCTGTTTCTTTGTCCCATAATATTGTCTAGGTTGTTGAAGCTAGGTGGCACAGTGGATAGAGTACGAGGCTTAAAATGAAGAACACTCATGAGTTCAAATTTGTCCTCAGGCACTTGACTAGCAGTGTGACCCTGGGCAAGTCACTTAACCCTGTTTGCCTCAGTTCTTTATCTGTAATAAGAGCTAGAGAAGGAAATGGCAAACCACTCTAGTATCTCTGCCAAGAAAACCCCAAATGGGATCACAAAGAATCAGGCATGACTGAACAATAACAATATTGTCTTTTTTTACATTGTTACCCTTGGTTTATATTATTTTAGTTCTGTCTTCACGCTGCAGCACTTCACACAAATCTTTCCATTTTTCCCAGAATCCCTCAAATTTATCATTAGCAAAGTAATATTCCATCACATCCGCACATTACAGATCATTCAACCATTTCTCAATCCCTGGGATGTATTTTGCTTCTAGATTTTTGTTTTCACAAATAGTACTGTCAAATATTTTTATATGTGGGTATTTTCTGGTTAACAACCTGCTTAGATAATGTAATATTACTAGCTCATGTTTATAGTGCTTTGAGGTTCGCAAAACATTATACAAATATCTCATTTTATCCTAACAAACTTGAGAGGGAGGTGTTATTATGGTCCCCATTTTACAGATGGAAGAACTAAGGAAGAAATAAATTAAGTGATTTGCCCAGGGTCACATAGCTGCTTAATATTAGAGTCAAGATGTATGAATAATTTATTAATTTCTGTGGTTTAAATTTTTTTCCAGAATAAATATTTCAGTCTTGTCTCCATTCACCCACCCACCTTCCCAACAAAGAGTCCCTCTTCCCCATCCTCCCACCTTTGTTAGAATGGAGCCTGGCTTGAAGAAATACTTGCTCTCTCCTTCTTTAGCGTTTTTATCCCTCAATCCCCTAGCTTATCTCTTCTTATTCCTCTAGGTAAACTACTTTCTGGTGAGACTTAGGAGGCCCCAAGAGTTTTCTTTTCCCCTTGTAGCAAAGAAGCATCCTAGAGCTTTCAAAGTTATCTGAATTTATTACAATTCTTAGATTTTTTTTATTGGTATATAAAGTATTGTATTAAGTAGTAGTTTCTTAGTTGTTTAATGTCTTTATTTACATCACTGTATTCTGAGTGAACATTGTTCTTTTGGTTTCATGTAGTTATATTCCTTTGAATGTTTTTAAATTTATATTCTTTTGAATTCTCTCTGCTGGTCATTCCTTATAGCATAACAATATTCATTGTTCATTTCTCACTAGACTGAACTACTTGGAGCGTTCTCTAACTGACTACTGACCTCATCATCCTGTTAGATCTCATCAGCCTTGGTATTCTACCCCCATTATTACCCTCTGCCTCTCTGATTGGAGAGGAGTTGGAGGCGGGGAGGCAGAGAAGGAATTCCAAAACTTCATTTAAGCAGAGAGAGGTAGGTTAGCTAAGGCTTCTCTCATTTCTCACTTGTTGAACTACTTTGGAACTTCTCTGATTTATTTTTTATTTTTCCAATACGATCCTGATCCAGGTACCTCTCCATCTCTCTCTGCTTTTCAGCTTCTTCTTGTGTTTTGTCTTCCTCTGTTAGACTGTAAGGACATCTTGGTGGCACAGTGGATTGAGTGCCAGGCCTGGAGTCAGAAAGATCTAAGTTCAAATTTGGTTTCAGCCATTAGCTGGGTGATTCTGGGCAAGTCACTTAACCCTCATCTGTAAAATGAGCTGGGGAAGGATCTTTGACAAGAAAGTCCCAAATGGGGTCACAAAGAGTTGGATGTGACTGAATGACAACAGAATTAGGTTGGAAGGTCCTTGAAGGCAGGGACTGTCTCTTTTTATATTTGCCTCCCCTGTGCTCAACACAGTGCCTTGGCATGTTGTGGGCATTGATTGATTAACTTATATACCATGATTTATTCATACATTCAATCACTGAGTATACAGATTTATAATTGTTTCTGTTATTAATATATTATGTTACTAATGTTATTAATATGTTATGTTATTATTAATATATTATGTAATATAACATATTATTATTAATATATTACTCCCTTCCACCTCTAATACCTAACATTTATTTAGCACTTTAAGGTTTGCAAAGCACTCTACAAGTATTATGTCATTATAGCTTCAGAACAAACCTGTGAAGTAGGTGCTATTATTATCCCCATTTTACAGATGAGGAAACTGAGGCACAGCAAGGTTAAGTGATAGCTAGGGTGCTTGACACCTAGGGTGAAGTGACAGCTAGTTAGTATCTTGGGCAGGATTTGAACTCAGGTCTTCCTGACTCCATGGCCAGGGTTCTCCTAACTGCCTACAAATCTATGAAGTGTGATGGATGATTAATTGAACTCCTTATTTTATTCTACTCAGTATAAATCAATTTGATACGATTCCATGGAGGTAGTGATTACAAATTCTGTATATTAGTCCCAGGAGCTGTGAACTGCAGATTGTAAGTTCATTTGCTGAATTATAAGATGTTAACTAGAGGACCTCCATCCTTGTTTTTCCTCATTACAGTGACCAAGCCCAGCATGGCAGAGGTGACTCAATTGCATGGAAAATCCCTCTGTCCTTCATCATCCCTCTATCACCTGACATGGGAAGATGACCATGAGCACTTAGCCGATGAGTGACCCTGGCTGCCGTCCTATCAGCCCAGTTAGATGTTTTGAAATCTGTTTATCAGCCCAGCCCATGGGTCTGCTCATCAGCTTCGTAGGACCTCCTGAAAGGTCAAGATGGATCTGTCAATGTCTGCTCATTAGCCCATTTGTCAACCAATAGGTTTCTGTATTTTGTATAGAGTCTCCTGGAGGGTCATGGACAAAGTCTATCAACCCAATGAGATTCTGCATTTTTAGTTTGCTTCATCTCTGTTGTCTGGGTATCAAGCACGATAAAACCAAGGCCCTAGAGGAAGGAGGCATCTCAGATTGTGAGCAAGATTTGAGGTCCATTTCATTGGGGGAAGCATAGACCCTTTAATAAAGCGACATTGGCTCAGAGTTCTGTCTCAGTTTCTTTGTTGTAGATTGGACAATTCTGAACCCCACAGGAGGGCAAAGAAAGAGGCAGGAAAAGAATGAGCGTTTATATAGTTCCTGTACCTGCCGGGCACTGTGTTTACAAATCCTATTTCATTTGATTCTTATAATAGCCATGGAAGATAGGTGCTATTATTACCCCAGTTTTACAGTTGAGGAAAC
Organism: Pseudochirops corinnae; assembly: GCA_028646515.1. Classification (NCBI taxonomy): domain Eukaryota; kingdom Metazoa; phylum Chordata; class Mammalia; order Diprotodontia; family Pseudocheiridae; genus Pseudochirops; species Pseudochirops corinnae. The sequence continues at coordinate 212,994,617 of CM053585.1, forward strand.
TGAGGCAAACAAAGGTTAAGTGAGTTGCCCAAGGTCACCTAGCTAGTGAGTGTCTGAAGTAGAATTTGAAGCCAGGTCTTCCTGAAACTAGACCCAGAGCTCTAACCACTGCCCAACCTAGCTGCCTTTGACTGTATGGTTCTATGACTATATATATAATTTACTTATATTTATTTATATATTAATTTATATATATATATATATTTACAGATAGGATCTCATTTCTTGTCAATAACTTCCTTGGTAAATAAGTCATATACTAGAATTTTTGGCTCAGTTCTATTACTGCCATTTACTTAAAATGAACAGATCACATAACTAGCTACAGCCTACATAATCAAACTGACAAAAAAAATCTTAGCTTGGGATGTTAATGGTTAGTTTGCAAATTCTAGCTGGTGTTTATTGATTAGTTTCATGGTTTACCTGATACAGATCTTCTCATTTGCCTTGTGTAAATCTGTTCTTCATGTAAATCATTAGCCTTCCCTTCTACCTTATATAAATTCTATTATGCCCATACTGCCCATGTAACTAAAACCCATATAAGGTTGAAACTGAACGTATATAAGACTGAAACTGCCACTCCTGTTTCATTGATTTTTATATACAGTGAGTCTATGCTAACTAGGTTAAATAGTAAATCAGGTTTTTGGGGGGTTTTTTTGTGTTTTTTTTTTTTACCATATCTCTGCATGTTGATGGTTATTGGCAGTAGTAACTATCAACAAATCCTTGGATAATTTTCTGTCACACAACATTCCTTTAACTTTTGTTGTATTGGTTTCCAGCAGTAAAAATTCATAGATATTGCCCTTCCCCCAGCAGTGAATTAGCATGTATTAAATCTATAGAGTAGTTCTGGTATAACCATGAACATGAATATCTTTCCAATTATTTCTTGAATTTCTATTAAAAAATTGTAATTGTATTTATATAAATCCTTCATGTGTCATGGCTGGTTAATTTCATCTTAAATGGAATTTCTCTTTCTCCCTCCTGGATTTTGTTGGTAATTTACAAAAAAGCTAATGATTTTTATAAATTTAATTTGTTTCCTGAAAATTTATTCAAGTTATTTGTATTTTCCATTTTTTCATTGACTCTCTAGGGTTCTTTAAAGTAAAACATTTTTTGCAAAGAGAATTTTTCCTTTTCTTGGTATATACTTATTTCTTCAAGATATTTTTCCTGTATTATTCCTATAACTAATGTTTCTAGCACCATGCCAAGTAATAGTAGAGATAGTTGGTTTGCTTTATGCAAGATCTTTTTCTGCAGAGGTTTCCAGTTTTCCCCATTACAAATCATGCTAGCTCTTGGTTTCAAATAAACAGTTTTACTCATATTATTTTTAATCCTATGGCTTTTCAAATAAATGAGTGCCATACTTTGTTGAAGGTTTTTGTGAATTTTTGTGAATTAATATTATCATGTCAATTTTAGGTGCCTACAATGTGCCAGGCACTGGGAATACAAAGATAAAAATTAAATACCTCGCCCTTAAGAAGCCTGCTTTCTATTCAGGAAGAAAATATGCACATATGTAAGTATTAAAAATAGAGATAATTGTGGGGAGTGGAGGGAGGCAATAGCTGCTGGGAGATGTAGAATTTAGCTAAGTTTTCAAGGAAACTAGGCATACTAAAAGGTGGAATAACTAAAAGCAATTAGGAAAAGGGTGGGAGCAGAAACGCAGACAAAAATTTTTAAAATGATGTCCTGAGGCAACTAAACTTTTGAAGAGGGAACTTGCATTGTTTTGGTGAGCCTAACACTAGTAAGAGCAAAGAAAAGTCAAAGTCTAACCTACCAGGAGGTTAAAAGTATCACAATATAAAAAGTTCTTCCCTGGCCTGAGCTTCTCCCATGTGATGTATAAAAAGTTTGAGGGACATAATTTCTGGGTAATTAATAATTTTATTAATTATGCTAGCAGATAATTAATAAAGGGGGTCAGTGCTCTCTGCCACTCAGTGTCACTGACCTCTCATGGAACCCATTTAACAATTATATACCCTTGGAAGAGTGTTCCTGAGGGTGGCAATCAACTCTGATTGGTTAACAATTAATGAGAAGAATAAATATTATAATGAGTGATGAATCTGTTCTAATGAGGGGCCAGAACGTAACTTTGATTATATCATGTATCCAGACCACCCCCGGCCTTAGGTAATCTATACAAAAGATCTACCCTTCCCTCCCCCCCCCATCTCCCCTCCAATACAGAATGGGTAGGTCAACAACTCCACCTAGAGAAGATTGTCTAGGTGGGGTAAATTTTTGGGCAAGGACAGAGATTTCCCTAAAAGGAAAAAACTCTGACTCTCCCTAATATTTGGTTATTTAAGAATCATTTCTCTTACCCAGCTTCTTCCTTCTCCCGACCCTTATGAAATGTCAACAGCAACTCCCTCTTGCCTGGCCCTCCCTCATTCCTTTCTTCTATTTCTTCCCATGTACTTCTCCTTCTTCCTCCTCTTCTTTAAAGACAAATATTTGATTGGTTTTTTTTTTCCCTTGAGAGGGGGGTGGCAAGGCAAGGTGGGGGTTAAGTGACTTGCCCAAGGTCACACAGTGTGTCAAGTATCTGAGGCCCCATTTGAACTCAGCTTCTCCTGACCTAGCTGCTCCTAAAGTCAAATATTGGTTGTTCTTTAGTTGTTTCAATCCTGTCTGACTATTCAACCCCATTTAGGGTTTTCTTGGCAAAGATAGTGGAATGGTTTGCCATTTTCTTCTCCAAAAGACAAATATACTAGTAGGAAAAGAAAGGACCCCAAAGAGGTCAGTGACAAAATGAAAGAGTCCATATGTATAAAGGTATTCTTAGCAACATTTTTGTTGTAACAAAGAACTGGAAATAAAGTGGGTGCCCATCAATTTGGTAATGACTGAACACATTATGGTATATAAATGGAAATTACACAGAACTCCTGAAACCTGGCAAGACCCATGTGTTCTTAGGCCAAGTAAGGTAAGCAGAACAGAACAATGCCCACAATGATGTTCAGAATACTGATCTTTGCAGTGACCAATCATGACTTCAGAAAACTGATCATGAAACTAAGTCTTCCTCCCACCTCTTGGCAGAGGTGATGGATAAGAGACATTGTCAGACATAGCCAGTCTTATTCTGCCTGTTTTCAACGTACATAGCTGTTTGCATATTGTCTCTTCCATTAGACTGTGAGCTTCTTGAAAACAGGGACTGTCTTTTGCCTTACTTTGTATCCTTAGCAATGATCAAAGCGCCTGACACATAGTAATAGCCTACAATATATAGGGAATATAGAACAAAATATATATGATAAATGCATATTGAATTTTTTTTGCTTTTTGGAAGGCAATTGGGGTTAAGTGACTTGCCCAAGGTCACACAGCTAGTAAGTGTTAAGGGTCTGAGGCCAAATTTGAACTCAGGTCCTCCTGACTTCAGGACAGGCGTTCTATTCACTTAGCTACTTAGTGGCCCCTAAATGCATATTGATTGATAGATTGACTTGATTATACTTATTTTCAGGGGCAAGATTTCAATGAGGATGAATATCTAACATTTACCGGTCTCAATTTAATCAGTATTTACTTAGTTCTTTGTAACTTAATGACAGTGATAATGTTAATGAGTTAGGTAGAATAGAACTAAGTTTAAATTAGTTATGTTAATAATGTTAGAATGAGTGTTATGATTAATTAATCCACTGTGTATTGATGATCATGTTTGATTTAATAGCTAAATTCATACTTTATTAGTAGGGCATGTTATAAGAATTTATTTGTGCCCCACCCCCACTACTCTTAAGCATCATCCTCGAAATAAGGTTGCTGTCCTCATCACTTTACACCGATATGAAGTACTTCTGCTCTTTCCCCAGCAACCTTTGCCGCAAAACCACATCTTCCTTGGTCCCCTGGGATATCACTAATCAAACTCTGGTGTTTAAAGCCTCTGGAAAGCTTCTGCTGAGATGCTTGTAACTAATGATCTGTGGAAGGCTTACTGACAAAAGTGGTTATGGTTAATGGACATTGCCCTTAACCTGTCATAGAACCTTCCCACCACTTCCCAAGACTAGTCAACCATATGAATTCCCATACTTCTGAAGGAACCTCCCAGGGTCTCCCCAAGGTTTTAAAATTCCTCAGCCCCTGAGCATTGCCATGGGGAAGAAAGGTCTTCGATCCAATTGCTCAGGGACCACTGGCCTTCCTAATAAATTGACGACAGCTCCAAGTTCCCCTTCCGTGGTATTCTACTGAGGATTGGAAATTTGGGGGCCCACAACTTTACAATTGTTTTATTTTATTCTCACAATAACCCTGGAGGTAGATGTTATTATTATCCTCATTTCACAGATGCGCAAACTGTGGCAAAGAGGATTTAAGTGACTTGCCCAGAATCACATAGCTAATAAGTTTCAAAGGTCAAATTCGAACTCAGCACATCCCGATTCCGTGCTCACCATTCTACCCCTGCACAAAAAGTCAGTGGGTAGTGATGCAAGAAAAAAAAAAAAAAAAGGTATCTTTGAAACATTTAAAAAGTACACACACCAGAATCGAGTTCATTAAGGCACAGAGACCAGCAGGGCAATTTTCTTAGCAGCGTGTAAAATTTAACAGATCCTTTAAAAAAAAAGAAAACTCTAAGTGGTTCACAAGTTCACATACATTCCTCTTTTCTGGGCATTTTTTGCATACTGAAATGTTCATGTTTATTGACGTTTATGTCTACAATAAAAAATAAAATAAAATAAAAAACTAAGGGCAGAGCTTACTCAGGACAGTGTCAACTACGTGAGGTAGGCGGGGAAGGGGCGGGACCAGAGGCGCGCGCGCCCCCGGCAGCCAGACTTCCGGATGAAGCCAGCGTCTTGTCCTTTTTTCTCCCCTCCCCCAGCTTTCCGCCGCTTCCTCAGCCAGGCTCGAGCCCCGGCATGGCGACGGGATAGCGGCTGAAAGCGGTGAGGCCGAGTGAGTGAGTGAGTGAAGTCTTAGTCAGGTGAGGAGAAAAGCACAATTGGAGGTGGGGGTGGGGATGGGTGGAAGTGGGTGATGTGGCTCTTCGGACCGCTCGGAGGTGGGCAGTGAAACGAAAGGCCACGCGCCTGTGCGGACGCGTGCTGCGGCCGAGAAAAGGATGGGGAGATGGGGCTCTTTTGGTAACGGGTGTTCCAGAGGCCTAGGTGTTGAGGGGGAAGGAGGGGAGGAGCAATGTCCGCATGCGCAGGCCGCGTGCTCTTTGGACCACGCCCCTTTTTTCTCAACCTCCAACTTTCTCCCCCTCCTGTTGGTCGCGGGCGCGCTCTGTCTTCCCTCACCTTCCCTCGACTGAGGAATTTTCTCCTGAGGCTACGTCTGGGGCTCCTTTTCCCCGCCCGGCCTTCCTCCGGGCTGGGAGCCCCGCACTGCGACGGACTTTGTGGCGTTTCCCTCCCTTGAGCTGGCGGGTCTGGTGAGGGCTTCAGGGCTTGGATGTCGGCGCCGGCCTGGGGTGGGGCGGGGTTTTGGTTGCTGACCCTGCGCAGGAGGATGAACTCAGGCGGGGGCGGGGCGGGGGGCGCCTGGACAATCAAAACAAACCTAATCGCTTCTATCTTTCTGGCGTTTTAAGGTTTCTCTTGTGCTTTCCTTAATCACTCAGTGAGGTAGAGAGTGAAAGTATTATTCCCATTTCTACCTTTTTTTTTTTGGTCAGGAACTCGGGATCTCATCGATGTGGGGAGCTCTTCCTGAGGAAACTCCTTTGCCAAAGGCAGATCCGCAACTGTTCTGCAATTTACAATCTTAGAAGGTTGCTTCCATTTTATAGATGAGGAAACTGAGTCTCATTTAGGTGAAATGACTTACCTACGGTCACACAGCTAGTATGTATCAAAGCTGATCCTGGAACCCAGGTTTTCTTTATTCAAGTCCCACACCACATTAAGCAGAAGGGATTGGTTATTTCCAAAATGGCCTAGTTGTGCCTGTGTGTGTTCTGTATATGTTTTATGTTATTTTATACAGCAGTGAAACCACGATCTTATTAGTATAGGTATAATTGTAGAATGGAAGTTCCTAGAATAGAGGTTCTTAACCTGGGGCCCGTGGATTTCAGGGGGACTGTGAACTTGGATGGGAAAAAAATGCATCTTTATTTAACTAACCTCTGACTGAAATTTAGCATCTTTGTCAGTGATGAAATTAAAAAACAGCATTCTGAGAAGCGATCCGTATGTGTTTTCTCCAAATTGCCAAAGGCATCCAGAATGCAGGGGCTGTTTCATTTTTGTCTTTTCAATCCCTAGCCCCTAGCATAGTGCCTTTTCCTTGGTAGGTATTTAATAAATATTTGTTGATCTGAATTCCCCCCATAGCTCTTTTGCCACTCATTCCATAAGTCCTCCGTGTAGAGATCTGCAGGATATGCTGAAGGCCTTCTTTAGGTGCATACAAACCAGAGCAGCACTCGAGCAGTGCATTTGTTATCCTTTACTCTGAACATGACATCCCATCTCCTTTTCCACTTATTCGGGGTCTTTACTGAGGTATAAGTCATTATGACATTATAAATTTTAAAAAAGTACCTCAGTGTTAACTGCTGTGATTGTATTTATAGCTGTAATGACATATTTATATAACACTTTCCTGAAAGCAACCTTGAGATTGGTATTGTAGAGTTTATTATCCTTATTTTATAGATTGAGAAACTGGCTCAAAAAGGTGAAGTGACTTGCCCGTACATAATTGCAGTTAGTGAGTGTGTTACAGCCAAGATTTGAATGCTGTTCTCAACATTCTAAGTCAGGTCCAGTGTTCCAGATGATACATTTACCTGCTTTCAGACTCCAAATCCAGTATTCTTTCCACTACAGCAAGATGGCTTTCTACAGCTGATTTTACAGTGGATGGTGTGTTTGTATGTGTGTATATATATGTATGTGTGTGTGTGTGTGTATATGTATATGTATATGTATGTATGTACGTGTGGTGCAGTAGTGGCAATCTCAAATAGAGAAGGATCCCTGTGGGTGGCATACTGACTTAGAAAACACAAAGTAACATCTACACTATGTTGTATTTTATTTGTTACATTAATTTTTTCTTAATTAAAATGATAAGCATTTTAAACTAGTTCAGCTGCAGTTCTAGAATTTTGAGATCCAATGTGTTTGACATCTCTGGTATACTAGATTAGAGTACTCATTATATCAGGAGACCTGGGTTCTTGTCCTGGCTCTGTGACTTTAGGTAATTCCTTTCTTTCTTGGCCCTAGTTTTCTAGTCTGTAAAACCAGATGGTTCAGTTCAGTTCAGCATCATGAATTTGTCTCCTCTTTCTACTGCATCCATCTTTGCATAGGCCTCATTGACCAATCTACCTATTACAGTACCTCTTTATGAGTCTTTATCCACCTTTTTCTCCCTCCAGTCTGTGCTTTATACCATTGCTATACCTTCAGTATAGTCATGTCATACCTCTATTTATTTATTTATTTTTGCTTTTTTTGGAGGGCAGTTGGGGTTAAGTGACTTGCCCAAAGTCACATGGCTAGTAAATGTGTCAGGTGTCTGAGGTCAGATATGAACTCAGGTCCTCCTGACTCCAGGGCCTGTGCTCTATTCACTGGGCCACCTAGCTGCCCACAGAAGCTCTGGATTTTTACTGTAATATTCCTTGGAGTTTTTGTTTTGGGGTTCCCTTCAGGAGATAACAAGTGAATTCTTTCTATTTCCACTTTGCCTTTTAGTTCCTGAGATATTGGGGCAGTTTTCTTCTAAGACTTCTTGAAATAAGATGTATAGGCTCTTGTTTTGACCATGGCATTCAGATAGTCCAGTGATCTTTTCTCCAGATCAATTGTTTTTGCTATGAAATAACCTCAGATTTTCTTTTTTTTTTTTTTTTCAGTTTTTTGACTTTGTTTTAATATTTCTTGTTGTCTCATGGAGTCATTGGCTTGTGTTTGGTCCATTCCAATTTTCAAGGAGTTTGTTGGTTGGGTAAAGTTTGTACCTCTTCTGCCAAGCTGTTTACTTTTTCAATTCTTTATTCTTTGATTCTCATTTCTTTTCCCATTTTTTCCCCTCAAGCTCTCCTTTCATTGCAAAAACTTTTTTTTTTCGATTATCTGTCATTTCCAGGAACTCAGTTGAATTTGTGGCCATGCTGTTTTTCTCTGAGGCTTTCTTTGTATTAGATGTTTTATAGTCGTTCTTGTGTGTTTGTGTTTGGAGCATCTCTGCTACCACAGTTCTTTATGGTAAAATTCTTTTTTAGTTTGCTCCTTCTTCCTTTGTACTTGATATTAGGGCTGGAGTCTGCACTTCTGGAAGGAAGGTCTGGACTTATCCTGTTGCTGGTTTCTTGGGGTATTAAGTGTTGTGTTATTGCTGAATCTCAGAGAGAGGCTATGACCCTGCAAACTTAGAGTGCTCCCAAGGTGGTATGATTCAAGGTAAAGTCTGATTGTTGTCCCCCTGGTCTGAGTTCTGCAAGTTTCTGACTCGGGTTTGCGTCTAATCATCAGACTGCTGCTAGATTTGGCCACAGTCAGCCAGTGGGGAAGCTCTGCTAGTTCAGTGATAGAACTGTGGGCTTCCCTTTGGCCTGGGGTTCTTGCCCCAATTATTTCTATGCAGGCTTCAGCCTGGGCTAGAAGCTAGAACTATGACCCTTGCTCTTCTCTTAGTAACTAAGTCTCACTGATGCTACTTTTTTCTGAACCTGCTCCTTTCTTGGTACATGGCCCCAGGGCTGTACTAGAGTGGAGGGGATGGTAGTGGGGGTAGACACAGGTCTTCTCTTCAGTCTACCCTGGATATGCGACTGGCACTGGGTAGTAGATGACAAAGTTGCCAGTGACACTTGTCCCCAAGTGCCCTCATGTGGGACTTCTGCTTGACCCTGGTGTGCAGCTTGTTCCTAATCCCCTGCAGACCTCTCTATCTGTCTCCTTCTACCAACTTGGCTAGAAAAATGTCTCACTGTGATTTTTTTCTTGGATTTCCCTGTTAGAATTCATTTTCTAGATCTGTTTTGTAGGAGCTTTGGGGAGGAACTTTGTCCTGCTTCCAGCTATTGCTCCATCTTGGGCTTACCTACAAAAAGCTTTTTAAACACTAACTTCTGTTTTTATTTTATTTTTATTTATTTATTTTTGCATTTTGGAGAAGGGAAGGTAGGCCAATTGGAGTTGTGACTTGCCCAAGGTCACATGGCTAGTTTTTGTGTTAAGTCTCTGAGGTCAGATTTGAACTCAGGTCCTCCTGACTCCAGGGTTGGTGCTCTATTCACTGGGCCACCTAGCTGCCCCTAGCTTTTATTTTTATATATTATCACTTTCACTTGTCAGAGTCATCCATGTGACAAAGCAAAACTGACACTTCAAGCAGGTCCGAAACTACATGTCGTGTTTAATTTCCATAATTTCTTCCAAAAAACATAGGGGGGTATATTTTCTCATCCATAGAACAAATCTTGGCCATTATGATAACCTGATGGGTCAGAGTTTAAAAAAAAATTCTTTCCATTTTTACTTGCAGTCATTGTGCATAAACATAATTTGTTTAACCATTACCCACGTGATAGGCACCTATTTTGTTTCCAGTTCTTTAGTACAACAGAAAGCACAACAATAATAATCGTCAGCATTTATATAGCACTACCAGGCTTGCAAAGTGCCTTACAAAATACTTCGTTTTACCCTCAGAACAATCCTGGGAGGTAGGTACTTTATTTAGTTTATGTGGGATCTTTCATTCTGTTTTTGATCTAACTCAGCTATGTTCCTAGTACTAGAATTCCAAGGGTCATACCTGAACCTCCAGGTATGGACATTTCAGTCATTTTTTTTAAAAAGGATGTTTCAAATTGCTTTCCGGAATGATTGGACCACTTTAGAGTTACATCAACGGTGTAATAGTGTGTGTCTTTCCATAGCCTCCCCAGCACTATTTCCATCTTTTGTCTTTGTAATTTACTGAGCATGAGATAAAACAAAAAAGAGATTGTTTGGATATTATTATTATTATTATTATTGATTTGGAAGTCTTTAATATGGTTGTTAATATATTATAGTTCTTCTTTGGAAAACATTTTGTTTATATCCTTTGACTACTTGTCCATTTGATATGGCTCTTGGTCTTAATGTCTTTGTATTACTTTCCTATATATTTTCGATATCTGACCCCATTCAGAGATATTTGATAAAAAGATTTTTATCCATTATTGCTTCTTTTCCCTAGTTGCATTGATTTTGTCACTGCAAAAGCTTTTCAATTTTATATAATTGAAATCGACTTTCTGTCTTTTGTGATTGCTTCTGTCCCTCTTTTAGTTAAGAACTTTCCTCATAACTATAGCTTTCTTTAAAAAAATTATTATATTTTGAATTCTTAGTTTTTGCCTTTCTTCTGTCGCTCCCAACTCTGCATTAAAGAAGGTCAACAAATATATATGTGTGGAACCGTATTTCTATATATGTTATTTCTCTGGAGGTAGGATAGCATTTTCCTTCATAAGTCCTTTGTAGTTGCTTTGAATGATCATATTACTCAGAATGGCTTAGTATTTCAGAGTTAGTCTACGCACAATATTGCTGTTACTGTATATAGCATTCTCTTGGTTCTGCTTGTTTCATTCTGTTTTATTTCATGCACGCCTTTCCATGTTTTTCTAAGACCAGCCTGCTTGCCATTTCTTACAGTGCAGTAGTATTCCACCATAATATTTTAATTTTTTAATTAAAAACTTAATCAACAGACATAAACAATTCATTATACAAAGAAAAAAGAGGGGTTATATATGAAACTGAATTGTTACATAGTCTTCCCTCTACATCTTTTTTTGTATAATTGATTTTAAAAAAATTTTAATATCATTTGTTTTTGCATTGCCTAGATTTCCCCTTGTATCCTCCCTCCCTTACCCCACAGAATAATCCTTTATAACAAATAATTTTTTTTTTAAAGAGGAAGAAGAGGAAAAAATCCAGCAAAACTGGTCAACACTTGGGAAAAATCTAACATACGCAATGATTCACACCCTTGGACTCCAACCTCTGCAGAGGAGCAGGGGGGCGGGGGAGAGGTATCTATTCATATCTCTTCATTGGAGCCAGTCATATTTATAGTTTCACAAATATTCATTTTTGATTGTTTTGTGGTTATTGGTCCTTCCATTTACATTGCTGTAATCGTTGTGTAAATTGGTTTTTGACTTTGCTTACTTCACATCAGTCATTATTCAGTGCTACCCTGTTCTTCTTGTTCATTGTTTCTTGTAGTCCAATTATATTCTGTTACATTCATATGCTGTAATTTGTTCAGTCATTATCCAGTTGATGGACATCTACTTTGTTTTCAGTTCTTTGCTTTTCATGAAAATTGCTATTTTAAATAGTTTCATATGTAAGGTGCCTTTCTTTTTGTTAACGACCTCCTTGGGACGTATGCTTAACAATGGAATCTCTGGTTCTAAAGGTATGGATGCTTTTTTTTCATCACTTTATTTGCATAATTCTAAATTGCTTTCCAGAATAGTTGTACCAGATAGCTCTACCAGTTATACATAAACATACTTGGTGTTCTACAGCCCCTCCAAAATTAACTGTTTTAGTCTTTTGTTCTCTTTGCCAGTATTTTGGGTGGGAGGTAAAAACTGAACGTTATTTTGATTTACATTTTTCTTATTAGTGATTTGGGACGTTCTCTCTTGTTAATAGTTTAGGATTCTTTGGAGAAATATTTGTTTATATCTTTTGACCACTTTTCTACAAGGGTCTTTAAAATTCAGGTTGTTTATCTATTTTGAGCTTATAGTATATGGTGTATGATGTTGATCTAAGGCTAATTTCTGCCAAACTGCTCCCCAGTTTTCCTATCAACTTAAGGATTATTTCCCAGATAATTTATATTCTTAAATTATTAAAAAACTGAATGATTTAGTTCATTTATGCTTTTCTTTATTTAGGTGGGTCTGGTTTTCTTTTTTAACCAGTATCAGATAGTCTAACAATTATTGCTTTATCATATTATTTGAGATCTGGAAGTTAAAAAGTCTTAAAAAGATGAAATTTGCAGTATTGCTTTTAAAAACAACTTTAAAAAAATAAAAGTGAAAAACAACTTTTCTGACCCCAAAGTAGGTAGACAATGAAGTAAAATTTATTTAGAATATGAAATTCCATCTAAATTGTTAATATCAAATCTTTTTAATCAAATTACAGTGTTGCTTGTATAAATTGTTTTTCTCATTCTTCTTATGTTACTCAGTTCATACAACCCAAGGTTCTCTAAATTTGTCTTTTCATCATTTCTATTTGGTCTGTTCTAGTTTTAGGGAGTGCATTTCTTCGGTAAGTTTTAGTGCTTTTTATTCTAATTTATTTATTCACCTTTTAATTCTTTCCTCTAGGGCTTTTATCTCATTTTTAGAGATTTCTTACTAATTTCTATGTATGTATCTTTGTAGCCTTTGTAAAATCCATTTTTACCCCTTTAAGTCTCTATTTGCAGTGTTTTTGATAATAGTTGGTCTTTTCTTTGTTTTACTAATTTCTCTTGCTTTAGTTTCTGAGTTGGTTCAGGCTTCCACCCCTGCTGCACTTTTGGATGGAGTGTTGATTGATCTTGCTGTGAGTTCTTGAGCCAACTTCCTGGGGTAGGGCCGCCCAGAATTCTTGAGGTTCACAGTGCTAGATCTTCAGGCCCTTTGTAGTGTTTTAAGAGTTTTAGGGACCTTAAAGCCCTTGGATATAGGTGATCCAAGTGTAAGCACTGGGGCATGATGCTAGTCTGAAAGGTCATACTACCTGCTTCCATTCTACAAGGTTTCCAAGATCCCCTTGGAGTTTTCTGATTACCCAGGGGCTTTCACAGGGGAGCCTGATGCCTGCTAGGCACAGAACCTTACAGTTACACATAAACTGTTTCTGATTGTGCTAGAGTGAGCTCCCTTTTTTAATCCTATTCCTGTTCTTTTGGGCTGATTTTTTTGGGGGGGAGGGGGTGTGGTTCTGGGATAGAAGTCACTTAATGTACTTTTCTCTTTGGTTTTCCTGATCATTATTCGATTTGGTGTAAACATCTAGGTTTTGTTGGAGTAGGGAGGGGAGCAGTTGGGTGGTCTGCTGCTTGCTCAGGCATTCATCTTGGCAGGAAGTCTTGAATTTTATTTTAAATAATTTTTAAAATTGTGAATTTGAAGAATAGTAAACTTGAATAATTTAATACACAACATACAGAAAAAGAGGATTGCATAGGAAACCCTAAATCTACAGCTTGGGTTTCTTTTTTTCATGTCTACATTGACTTTAACATTGTACTATTATACTAACCCTTTCTTGGCCGTATCCCTTTTTGAATTTACTTGTGTTCTATTTTATGTGAGTTTTCATGTGTTTCCTTGATGCCTCTTTCTTTATTTTTCTTTCATACCACTATCATTACCTTGCATTACACCCACAACATTCCTCCCTTTCCTAATGAAAGCTCTCCTTTGTAACAGGTTTGTGTGGTTTTGGTCATTTCTGAAAATGTGTGTTTCATCTGTACCTTTGTTCCTTTTCCCCTTCATCAAGAGATAGGATGCATGCTTCATCATCAGTCTTCTGGTATAGTGATTATTCCTTGCATTAATCAGAATTCTTAAATCTTTCAAAGTTGTCTTTTATAATGTTGTAGACAGTGTATGAATTGTTCTAGTTCTGCTTATTTCGCTCTATAGTCATTCATATAACTTCTAATGTTTCTTTCTGAAACTCTTTTGTTATTTCTTATGGCACAATAATATTCCGTTATATTCATGTATCATAATTTATTCAGCAGTTTATGGGTACATACTTTGTTTCCAGTTCTTTACATCCTCATTTGTTATCAAGTGATGATGAGGTACTTATTTTTATCTTTTTATTTATATTTAAAATTTGGGGGTGGGGTGGGGAGGAGGCAGTTGGGGTTAAGTGACTTGCCCAGGTTCACACAGCTAAGTGGGGTCAAATTTGAACTCAGGTCCTCCTGATTCCAGGTCCACTGATATATCCATTGTGCTACTTAGTTGCCCCAGTCAAGTATTTATTTCAAAGGAATTTTTTTAGGCTTATGCCTCCAACAGGTATAAAATCTGGGTGTGTGTTCATAAATTTATACATATGTACCTCTGTGTGTGTGTGTATAAATACATGCAAACATGCAATCAGTATCACCAGGGCTTTATGACTTGAACCTAAAAAGCAAAAAACATTAATTCTTTGTAGACTTAAAGAAAAGTATTATTTACAGAATTATGAAATATAACTTAAATAATATCTTTAAAAAATGAAAAGAATTGAGCAGATCTAACAACAGTAGATAAATGCTTTGAATTACTTTTGTTTATATATTTGCAAAGATTCAGCCATGCTTTCCTGAAATGCCTAGTTTGGGTTAGGAAATGTGGTTTATGTGAATAAACTTACTCAATGCCTTAAATTTTTCAAAGTACTTTTTTTTGTACCTACATAGTTCTTTTTTAAAATTATTTTTTTTGTGTCAGCTGTGACATAAAAATTGTTAAAGGATTCATTGATAGGTACTGCTGCCAATAATACCGATTGACACACAGAAACATTTTAATAACCAGTTTATTATATGCTCAGCATAGACTTGTGATATACAAAAAACCAAGCAGCCATTCTCCTCAGGCTCATACTAGGTTTTAATTGCATAGGCAGGAGGGATACAGTTGAATTTTACAGAGGACAGATGGGGCAGGTAAAAATTTACAGATAAAAAAACAAATAGTAGAAAGGGAAGATCATATCAGGTAAAATAATAAATTGGTCAGTAGAAAATCAGGATAAAGCTGGAATTTTTGGACTAACCGTTAACACTTGGGTTACTTGACATATTTCTTGTATGTAAATATAGTAAAATTGAGTCAGATTCTCACTAACTGGTCAATTATTGGAGTTAAAGTTTGGTATCAAGTAAGTTCTGCAAGCTCTAGGTAGTCATGAGACTTTCTGTCATAAGGAAATGGCAGTAAGAAAGCAAATACTAAAATTCTATTATGACAGCTGCATTTCCCAATATGTCCCTTCCCCTCTACCCATATGACCATCCCTTATAATAAAGAAGAAAAAAGACAGTATGACAAAATTAACCAACTAATAAAGGAAAGTCTGATATATACTGTGTTTCACACCCATAGTACTTTTCCTCTTTAAAGGAGAGAGGCTTGATCAATATAATTTCATAGTATTCAGTTTATATTATTTTGTTGTTCTTTCCACTTAACATTGTTATAGACATAATTTTCCTGTTTTTGCTAACTTCACTTTTCATCAGTTTATGTAATCTAATTTTTCTCTGCATTCATCATTTTCATAATTTCTTACAGTAATGTTGTGTTACACTCGTGCCATTATTTGTTTAGCCATTCCTTAATTAATGGGCATCTACTTGTTTCCAGTTCTTTGCTACTCCAGAAAGTGCTTCTATAAATATTTTAATGTATGTGGGATCTTTCTTTTTATAATTGACCTCTTTGGCCCATATGCCGTAATCTGTGGTTCAAAGACTATGGACACTTAAACCACTTTTTTAGAATAATTCCAAATTGTTTTTCAGAATGGTTATACCAGATCTTGTTTCCACCAACAGTGTATTAGCATGTGCTTTTTTTTTCCTGAAGCCCCTCCAACATTGACCATTTCTGTTGTTTTTCTTATCTTTGCCAGTTTTCCTGGGTATGAGGTAAAAATTTTTTTTAATAATTTTTTTCCATTAACAAGCATTTTATTTTCTTTCCCTTCCATCTCACCCCTTAAGAAAAAAAGAAGAAAAAATAGAACCCTTGTGACATGAATAGTTATGTATAACAAATTCCTATGCTGGCTATGTCCAAAAATGTAATTCTCATTCTGTGTCTTGGATCATCATTGTTTGTGAAATGAAATTTTAAAGAATTCTTTTGACTTGCTTTTCTCTTTTTATTTATTGAGAGCAGTTTTTCAGATGTTTAAGTTTCTTTTGAGAACTTTTTCTTCTTATCCTTTCAAAATATGTTTAGTCACATCTATTATCTCATTCTTTCATCTTCATTTTCCTCAGTGGTAACATCCAAGTAAATTATCTTTATGGGCCCCTTGAATTCTCTTAAATTTATACTTTATATAGTTCCCAAACTGATATTTCTAAAACACTGAAGTGATCATGTTATTCCTCTGCTCAGAAATATTGAGTGGCTCCCTATTGTCTATAGGATAAAATGTATAATCCTTTACTAGGCATTTAAAAGCCCCCCATACTCTATCTCCTGCTTACCTTTCTAGTTTTTTATATTACTCATCTTCATACATACTGTTTTCTAGTTAAACTGGCCTGTTAGCTGTTCTCTGTCCAAGATATTCTGTCATCTGAGTCTGTGCCTTATGATAATGCCTTTTGTCTGGAATGTGTACTGCTTCCTATCTCCACCTTGTAAAATCACTGGCTTCTTGGGGGGATGGCGCAGTGAATAGAGCACGGGCCCTGAAGTCAGAAGGACCTGAGTTCAAATCTGGCCTCAGACACTTTTAACACTTACTAGCTCTGTGACCTTGGGCAAGTCACTTAACCCCAATTGCCCTGCCTTCCCCCCTCCAAAAAGCCCAAAAAAAAAAAAAAAATCACTGGCTTCTTTCACAACTTTGGTGCCCCTTCTTTTTCACAAGGCTTTTCGCCTCTACCAACCAGTGCTTTTTCTTTCTTGAAATGACTTTTTAAAAATTTATCTATAAATTTTATCTATAAGTATAAAAGGTATTCCCTACCTCCATCTATCTCTTAATGGTAGTAAATTCATTGGACTATTGTATCTTGCACATAATGGGGTTCTCAAGAAATGTTTGTTTGAATTTGATTTAGTCCTTATGAGAAAGCCTACTGGATGAGATGGCATTTGAGGTGTGCTTTAAAAAAATGGATAATAGTTTAGGGGTAGGAAGGATTTTCCAGGCTAAGGATAATAAAGTGGCTTGACTAGAAGAGATCATAGGGAAGAGTAATATTATGAGAAGGCTAAGGGAGTGTCAATAGATTGAGTAGAACCTTTGAATGCTAAGCAAATTTGAACTTTAATCTGTAGGGAAAAGAGAGCTACTAAAGATTTTTAAAAATATATTGTGTATAAAACTATTAGCCACATCTCCCTAATTTAGATCTAAACCCTTTGAAGGAAAAGACTATATATTGAACCATGTTGCTTCACCTGTTAGTTGCATGTGAATGTAGGTCAAATGCCTGAAATTAAATCTCTTTGAAAGGGGAAAAGAGCCATTTTATATTTATATGTGTATATCTGTATTTTAACATTTAATAAAAGTTCAAGAGACGTAATTTCTGGCTTAGTAATAATTTTATTAATGCTAGCATTTTATTAATAAAATGCTCGTGGCCCTGCGCTCACAGTTTTTGAGCCCTTGGAAGACTTGGGTGTTCCTGTAGGTTGCAATCAACTTTGGCTGATTAACAATTAATGAGAGATTAAACTTTATAATGAGAAGTGTGCTCCCTCCAATAAGAGGTTGAGATAGTGACATTTTGTCGCTCTTGGAGAAAGAGACTATCTCTTCACTCAGACCATCCCTAACCTTGGGCACTCTAGACCTAGGATCTGCCTCCACCCAAACTTCCTTAAATGGAGCTCAGTGGGCCTAGCAGTTAGATTAGAAGTCTGATCTAGTTGGTGGGAGTAGCAATGCCCAGAAATGAGTAGAATGTTAATCCTGTCTTCCATCAGCCTTGTCCTTGAGAGATTGGGTTTCAGACTAGGAAATAAGACAGGGAAAAAAGCTTGGGTCTCCTCAATTTTAATAATTGCTTTTTAACTAGAGAGAAATAATCAGTTCTTTCACTATCTATCGGTAGATCTATAGATAGATAATGAGAGAGAGAAAAAGAGGTATGTAGCGAAAAATACTTTGATAGATTAATGATCTCGGTGCTCTCTCCATTTATGCAGATCACAATTTCTCTGCGACTTTGAAAATGATTTATTGATGCCTTTTGTCTTTACATGATAATGATTCCCTGTCCCTCTTTTCAGACTGAACTTTCTCTTGTGACTAAAAGACATAATTAAGTATAAACATTCACTACCAATACTGTGGCTGACCGACTCCACCCTTGTCCTTTCTTTCTTGTAGAGCTTATTAGGTGCTGCAGGCTCTTTCCTGTTCTTTTCT
The DNA here is from genome assembly GCA_028646515.1 of Pseudochirops corinnae. Classification (NCBI taxonomy): domain Eukaryota; kingdom Metazoa; phylum Chordata; class Mammalia; order Diprotodontia; family Pseudocheiridae; genus Pseudochirops; species Pseudochirops corinnae. The sequence goes on from CM053585.1 coordinate 213,012,808, forward strand.
CTTTCTGTTGTGTAGACTGGTAGGCTTCAGTTTGAGGAATCTAGAACCTCTCTCCCCTTCTGGTTCCATTGGGAGAATATTGGATGGGAGAAGAAGAATAAGGACTTGAGTTAAAGTAGAAGGAGGAATTTTGAAGATACAGATTTACTGGAGTTTGGAATTGTGAATAAAACCAAAGATTAAATTTGGGGAGGGGAAATTTGGCACTCTTCAAGGAGAACTGGAGCTGAAAGAAAAGGACTTCTGAAGGAGAGAGTTGGGTGTTATTATAAAGGTGTTAATAAGGAGGTAAGAATTCTCCAGTATAATTTGCTATAAGAGTTACTAGCAAGATCTACCAGAAAAAAAGGAGTAGGAATATTGCTTACAGAAAATATGGAAAACAGTAAGAAATTCTACAGTGATCTCTAAAGACCTTGCAGTGTTTGTCTTTCTGCTATATAAATTGTTATCTATTGTCAAAGTACAAATTCATCTCTTTCCTAGAAAAAGGACTTGAAGAAACCTTCCTTCCTTTTGCTATTATCAGAATCAAGTGACCCATAAAAAACTAGAAGAAAAAGGATGTGAAGAGGTAAAAGAATCCTAAACCATGTCAGAAGTTTGAAAGGTGGAAAAACCTAACACAGAGGACCATTGAACATTTGGAGCTAAGTAAAAAATCTAAAAGATCTTCTCTAAGAGGAAGGAAACAGGTGCTGTTTATCCTTTAAGGAATGATCATATTAATCCACAGGTGCTGTAAAGTGCAACAGTATCCAGGTTCTTGGGCCAGAAAAAGGACAGAGAAGTATTGGTGGTTGGTGACTCCTTATTGAGAGATATTGAAGTATCTGTTTGTTAACTTGATAATAGAAATAAGCCTACTGTCTTCCTGGTCCTATATCCTGAACTTGATGGGGGAACTTTTAAGGACTTAACAAAGATGATGATTACTACCGATTTCTGATGGTTAACTTGAGCTCAGATAATAAATATTGCTAAAAGCAATCAAGAAAGTATTGCTAAGGATTATGAAATTCTGGGCCAGAAGACCACAGGAGGACAGGGAGACATCATTTCTGACAATAAGAGGACAAGTGATTCAGAAGAAAATGGCAGATTTAGAAATTGAAACGCTGATTAAGAAGATGTTTTTTAGGAATAGAATTAGAATTTACATTTCTTAAAGCATAGTAATAGATTTCTAGTTAGGATGGTGACCTGGAAAGTTGTAGAGAAGCCCAGTTTTCTCACAGAAACCCCCCAAAATATGAAAAGGGCCTCAGAAAAACCAAAGTTTTTGCGCATGACCAGTGTGGGAATTTGTTTTGCTTGGCTATATATTTGTTACAGTGGTTTTGTTAATTCATTTTTAGTTGGGGAGGAAATTGGGGAAGTAAGAAGTGGGTTTTTGTTAATTGAAACGATAAAAATTAATTTAAAAAAATGCCATTAATAAATCTGAAAAAGAGACAGAAATAAGCTTCACCACCATCCACAACTGTTTAAGAAGACACCCAGACGATTGTAGAGGCCTATAGAAAAGTCAAAACATAGAATCTGGTCCTTGCTTAGACAAATATAGAAGTAGCAATTGCTTGTGAGAGGGATCAAGCCAGAGAAACCAGCTCAAACTTTGGTAACTGGGCCAGAAACTAATGGAAGTGGGGAGATACAGGAAGTTAGGGTGATCTTCCACAATCCTGAAAGTGAGGCTATTCTTTGGACAAGAGAGTGCAGTCCTAATAATGATAGGGTACCTGGAGACAGTCTTGGCAAGCCACTACAGAAGTGGGATAAACTTAGTCCCAATAAGTCACTGTGCAGGGAAACAGCCTGGCTATAGTAGGAGACAAGATAGGCCCTGAACATCAACCCCAGGAGGGCTAGGAAGAGAAAATTGAGCCCAGTCTTAATTTTCTGCATTCTGCTGGAGACTATTAGGGCCACAGTAGGGATGGAACCAATTTGCCATTGAGAAGCATGCCAGGAGGGGAAAAAGACCAGCTGAAATCAACCCTCAGTGGTCTACCAGGAGATTGAGACAGAAATCAGAGATTAAGGCAGAGGATGAGGCCTGATCAAGTTGACAAGTATATAATACATACCAGATAGTATGCTAATCACTGGGGTTACAAAAATAAAGGCAAAAACAGTCCTTACCTTCAAGGAGCTCACATTTTCATGAAGATATTGGAACTATTTTGTACATACAAGATACATAGATGTATATGGGAAAGTTGGAGGTAATCTCAGAGGGAAGACTAGCATTGAGGGGAACTGGCAAAAACTTCTTGAACAGTAGGAATTGAACTGAGACTTGAAGTTGAAGCCAAATGAAAAAGAAGAGCATTCCATGTATGGGGACAGCCAGTGAAAAGGCAGAGTCATGAGATAAGAAGTATCATATCTGAGAAATAAGAGGTGAGTGTCACTGGATCATAGAGTATGTAGAGGGAAGTGTAAAATATAAGAAGACTGAAAAAGGAGGAAGAGGCTAGGTTGTGAAAGACTTTAAAAGCTAAGCTAGGGTTTTTATATTTGATCCTAGATGATAGAGAGCCATTGAAGTTTATTTAATGGGTCAGTTAAATGGTCAGACTTGCACTTTAGGAAGATCACTTTTTCAGCTGAGTGAGCGATTGTCTGAAGTGAGTGGGGAGAGACTTGAGGTAGTAGACCATCCAGAAGGCTTTTTGAATAATCCAGATGTGATATGTCAAGAGCTTGCACCTTACAGATGTTACAAAGGTAGAAATGGCAGGCGTTGGCAACTGATTGGATATAGGGGGTGAGAGAAAATGAAGAGTTGTGGATCATGCTAACAGGGATTGTGATCCTTGGTGACTGGATGGTGGTAGTGCCCTGTACAGTAAAATGGAAGGTAGGAAAGGGGGAAGACTGGGGTGAGGGGGTGAGGGAGGAGTTCAGTTTTGGCCATGTTGAGTTTAAGAAGTTTCCAGGATATCCAATTTGAAATGTCTACTAGACAGGTGGTGTGGATGACAGAAGGGAAAAAATTTGCTGAAAAACACAGTGATAGAATAAGATTAAAGGTACACGAACCATTCCTTCCAGGTCAGCAGCAGCAGTATCATATAGACCACAGAGACAGAGCTAATAAACAAGGCCTATCTAAGAGTGCCAGAGGGGGATGACCTGAAAACAAAATCCCAGTCCAAGATGAGGCTGAAAATACGGATAAACAAGATTCCAAACACAATGAAGAAATACTGTGGGGTTAGAAAAATGCAAGAGAGAACCCAGAAGAAGAGAGTAAAGTAACTGCACAGCACCTGTAAGCTAAGCCTCAAAAAAAATTTCTTTGCCACAAAGACTACAAAAGTGGTTGAAGGAATTAAAACAAGATAAAGCATGTCATTGGGAATAAAGTGAGGGCTTTGAATAACTAATAAGAGAAATAAAAATGATAATCCCAGATTTCACCTCCCAGCAGATTTGCAGAGATGATAAAAGACATCATGAGTTAATGTTAGAGGGGCTCTGAAAGATAGGCTTACTAAATGCATTGTTTATTGGTGGGGCTGTGATTTGGTGCTACTATTGCCAGAAAACAATTTGGAATTATGCAAATAAGGTAAGTAAATATCCATACTCTTTAACCCTCAGATTCCACTGTTAGGCCTATGTCCCAGTGAAGTCGTTGATAAAAAGAAAGACCCCTATTCACCAAAATATAGCAACACTGGAAACAAAGTACAAGCATACGTGGATTGGGAACAGGGGTGGCTAAGTAAATTGTGGTTCATTAATGTAATGGAGTATTACTGTGCTTTAAGAAATGACAAAAATGATGAATTCAGAGATGTATGAAAAAGTTTACATGAACTGAAACAGAATGAAGTAAGCAGACCCACCTTCCATCCCCCCATACACCAGGGGTGGGCAACCTGTTGCCTTGAGGCCCCATGTGGCCTGCTAGATCTTCATGTGCGGCCCTTTGAATCCAGTTCTGTGAAGTTTGGATTCAGTCAAAGGGCTACATGGGGGCCTTGAGGCCACAGGTTCCCCGCCCCTACGATACACCATGACTATAACAGTTGGAAAGAACAATCATAAGTAATTGAAAATGAATGTTGCAAAATTACCAAAAATAAGCATGGCCCCAAAGAAGTGACTTGAAGATATTTCCCCTCATTCTTTTTCAGGGGTGGAGGGGAAATGGTGGAATATGTGAATGTGGAACATTGCATTGTCAGATTTTTTTCCAATGTTTTTGGTTTTATTTGTTAAAAAATCTGTTGGGGGGGGCAGCTAGGTGGCACAGTGAATAGAGTAAGGGCCCTGGAGTCAAAAGGATCTGAATTCGAATCCGACCTCAGACACTTAACAGCCTTGTAACCTTGGTCAAGTTGCTTAACCCCAATTGCCCAGCCATCCCTCCTCCAAAAAGAAAAAAAAATGGCTCTGTGGGAGTGGGAAAGAGGAGGGACTTGGGAAAATTTAGACAAGGTAAAAACAAGTTAACAAATTTTTCTCAATGAGTTCAAGAAGAAAAATCAAAAGGAGAATTAAGAGTTCAAAAAAGAAGGTGGTAAACACTCAAGTAGTGATGTTTCTGAAAAATAGAATGGAACAGAGAACTTTTGAGACAAAGATTCTTTGAGACAAGAAATATTTGAGCAAAGGATTAGAAAAAAATAGAAGAAAATGGTCAGACATCTACTGATATCTGACAGACACAAGTGACCTGGAAAATAGATAATTTTTAAATCAGTTGACACCCAGAAAATCATAACCAAACAAAAAACCTGAATATTTTAGATAATCATAAAACTGCCCCATGTATTAGAACTTGAGGGCAAAGTGAAAATAGAACTTACTTGTCACCTGAAAGAAACCCCAAACTGAAAATACTCAGAAATCTACAGCTTCCAGCTTTAAAAAAAAACAAAACAAAAAACAAAAAAACTTAGGCAATTAGAAAGAAATAGCCCAAGTATCATACCAGTCTTGATCACACAAGCTTTTGTAGCAACTACAATAAAGAAAAAAAATTGCAGTATGATATTTCAAAAGGCAATGAAGACAAGAATAATCTACCCCTTTAGATTTGAGTATAATCCTATGAGGAAAATAAACTTTTAATAATACCAGAGCTGAGCAGGAACTATGAAATGCAAGGCATTTGAAGGAAAAAAAAAACTAAAAAGATAATTATATTTTAGGAAGGAGCCCAGGGGTGGGGAACCTGTAACCTCTGGGACACATGTGGCCCTCTAGGTCCTCAAGTGTGGCCTTTTGACAGAATCCAAGCTTCACAAAACCCCCTTAATAAAAACATTTGTTCTGTGAAATTTGGACTCCATTAAAAGGCCACAGGTTCCCCACCCTGACACTAAACAATGTTGAAGTGCTTAAATTCTGGTGAGGGAAAAGGGACAGTTGTTCTCTCAGAGTGATGATGTTTTCAACGGTCAGAAACAGGGCCTGTGTTTGGGTTTGTTTTGTTGATTTAAAGTAAGGAAAGAAAAGGAAGGGATATACTATGGAAGAAATGAGCAAAGAAATGGAATTTATTTCTCATAAAAAGTATATACAAACGTGGAGAAGAGGAGATGAGGGGAATGGGAATCTCAAGTCTTAACAGCCAAACTGGATAAAGAACTGAATGAACACACACGTAGAAAACTAATCTTTTCAGCACTGTCCTCTTTATTTGATAGGGACAAAGCTGGATCCTTTCCATGCTTTTCCTGTCTCCTCACTAGAGGGTTGTTTAGGCTGTGGTCATTTCTTTGGGGAAATCTTTCCTATGGGGTTCTTGGAGATGTAGTCAGCCACACCCTTTTATTCCCATTAGCTAATTTGGGTTTGTTAAGTTTAGGGTCAGTATAATAGCATAAAAGACATAAAGGTCCTTATTCTCTTTCTCTTTGCATTTTACATCTAATGAAAAAATATTAATACCGGCACAATAACTCAGAGCCCTCAAGAAAATTCTTAACATTTAAGACAGCAGGTTGTCTCTGTCCTAAAATATGTGTTTATCTCTAGTCCAGCTATTGACTTCTTTATGTTTGGAGCAAAATTGAGGATACAGGAAATGTTTAGCTAAAACAAGCATGCAAAGCATGTTTCAGTGTCTGTTATTGGACAGGTACAGGGTTTGGGAAGTTGGGGAAAGAATAGGCCTTTTGGGGGAACTTCAGATCCCAAAGAGATTGTATACAAGTACCTCTGTTTCAAGATGCATACAGATGGCCCAACTTGTTCTCTTTCCTTAATTCTTTAACTTCCCTTCAGTTTCTCTTTTCACTTATTGCCCCAAAGCCTCTGGTTATTTTTGTCTCAGCTCATTAAGTCTAGAGAGTGTGTTTTAGGAGTCCTTCCACAGCTGCTGCTGCTGCTCATCTGTTTTCTCTGTAGCTTTCTTTCCATTCTCCTAGTAAAAGCTGCAACTGGAAATGTTGTTTAACCCGATAAGTTCTTTGCAGGCTTACTCCCAATTAGGTTTAGTTTTGTTTCTATCTATTAATATTGGTTCTAACTTGAACACATAATGCTTCCTAGGAAAATTATACAACCACTTAAAATGTAAAAAATAGTTTAAAAATAAATTCTTTGATTATGTGTTTTAAGTCCTGTAGTACAGATATGAAGGGGAGGACCTTGTTCTGTATTTCAGAGTAGTAGTAATACAGAATTCTGAAGGTTGTCCAGAGGCGACATTCTGTACAGTCAGAGCCTTTTTGACTTTGTAAAGAGTAGCTGGGAGAGAAGGAGGGAAAAGCATAAAAGTACATGATAGAGGGAAATACACAATGAACTTAACTCACATTATACTTAAAGACAGCATAAGTAATGAAGTAATGTCGGAAGTAAACATGATAGCTCTCTGATTTTTGTTATATTTGTCTAGATCTGAAAGGGGAATATTGAGACAGCCAAGTATTAGTTTTGTGATTTCTCCCTGTAATTTGGTAACCCCTTCCTTCTAGTATTTAGATACCATGCAGTTCAGTGCATATATATGTACATATATGTAAAGTTTTAATGTTACGTCATTATTTACGTTGTCTTTAAGCATAATGTAGTTTTCTTGTCTTCTTAATCATGTTTATTTTATTATTGCCTTGTCTGAAATCATGATTGCTACTACTTAAAAAAGTTTTTCATGAAGTATAATAAATCCTACCCATCTTCTCACTTGAACTGTGTGAGCATCTTTATGCTGCTAATGTATTTCTAATAAGCATCATATTATTGGGTAGTGCATTCTAATTCATTCTGTCACTCTCCTTCATTTTTTGGGTGAGTTCATTCCAGTCATAATTGACTGATAGGATCTCTAATTGTATATTTCCTTCCATCATGTCTTTTTATATTTCTAGATATTTTAACCACTGTTTTTGCACAGAGTTCAATATTTTTACCATAGAATATATAAAATATGAGGGAATCTACTTACTTACCAAGACACACATAGGAATTGTATAACTAAAACTTCAAAATAGTCTTTATAGAAATAGAGGATGACTCAAATGATTGGAGAGGAAAGAATTGCTCATCATTTGGCCATGATTATGTAATAAAAGTAACACCTAAATTAATTACTGATTCATTACCATGCCAATCATACTACCAAAGGATTATATCATAGGACTAGATAGAATAATTCTTCTGAACAAACAAAACATCAAGAATTTTAAGGGATATAATGAAAAAGGTGAGAAGAAAGGAAGTCTAGTAGTACCTTATTTCTAACTGTACTGCAAAGCAATAATCATTGAAATAGTTTGTAACTGTTATAAAATAGTGGTACTGGTTAAAAAATAAGAAAGTTGATCAGCAAGACTGATTTGGAACATAAGATCCAGAAGCAAGCAAACAGCAGTGTAGTATTTTCTATAAATTCAAGGACATAACACTCTTTAAAAAAAAACTGCTGAGAAAGCAATCTGGAAAAAATTAGGGGTAGATCATCTCACCATATACTGCAGTAAGCTTCAAATAGGTTAGTGGCTTAGATATAAAATGTCATATAAAAATTAGAAAAGAGTGAAAGAAGGTGTCTTTTACCTTGGTTTTATGGTTAGGTTAAATGTTTAGGGGTCAGTATAATAGCATAAAAGACATAAAGGTCCTTATTCTCTTTTTCTCTGCATTTTACATCTAATGAAAAAATATGAATACTGGCACAATAACTCATGTTATTGTGGTTAGGTTAGGTTAAATGTGCTTGGCCAAATAGAGATGATCATAAGAAAAGAATGGTTAGTTTTGATTACTTAAAATTAAAAAGGTTGTGCATAAGTAAAAACTGCAGTTAGAATTGCAAGTGAAATGGCTAACTGGGGGGAAAATCTGCAGCAAATTTCTCTGCTAAAGGTCTGATTTCTGAGATAGATATGGAATTGATAAAGATATGTGTGAACAAGCCATTCTTAATGGATAAACGGTCATTGCATATAAATAGGAAGTTTTCAAGGGAAGAATTTTAAGTTTTCAACCATATGGAGAAAAAATACTCCAAATCACATAAGAGAAATTGAAATTAAAACAATTTCATTTCATACCTATCAAATTGACAAAATCATACAAAAGGGAAAATAATTATTGGAGGTGCTGTGGGAAGACAGACACACTAGTAAGAAATGCATTATTGGAGCTGTGAGCTGATTCAGGTACTTTGAATTTATCCAAGAAGTCACTAACTTAGCATACCCTTTGACCCAGTGGTACCTCTACTAGACATATTCCTAAAAGAGGCCAAAGAAAGGAAAATGATCTATATTATTTAAAAATATGTGTAACAGTGTTTTTTGTTGTAGCAAAAAATTGGAAACAAAGTGAGTGTGCATCAACTGGGGCATGGCTGAAGAAATTATAGTAGCTGGATGTAACGAAATTGCTCCATGAGATGTGACAGAAGGCATGGATTAAGAGAAATCCTGGGAAGACCTTTATGAACTTAGCAGAACTAGGAGAATTATTGATATATTAGCCACAACATTGTAAAGGACAAGAACTTTGAAAAATTTAAGAACTCTGATTAATCCAGTGTCCAATCACAGCTCCAGAAGACTGATGATAAAACATTACTCTTGCTAATGAAGTGATGAACTATAGGTGAACAACAAGATATATTTTCCAGACGTGATCAATATAACACAAATTGCTTGATTATACTTAATAAAAAAAAAAAGCGCTTTTATTGGGGTGAATGGAGGGCAGAGTGGGAAATATACTGATAGTGATACAAAAAAGCAAAGATCATCAGATGTTTTTAAAATACTCAAAAGAGCAGAAGGAAGTTTAAAAGGGGACCCAGACATAAAGGACAGTTTTGGTACTACCACATTAAAGTACATATTAAAAGCTATATTAATAGAGTCACAGTTTCTCATGTCATTTTCTGGAGTATCTATGGAAATGTTTATGTTTATTAATTTTCTAGTTCATCTTTAAAAAATAGAATATGGGAATAACAGGCTTTTGGCTAGGACTGGAGTACTACCAAAATAGGCTAGGTAAGAATGCTAGAAGTCCTGCAGATGTAATAAAAAGAACTTTAAGCTAAAAATGGGAGAAGAAGAAAGCTGCAAACTGTCCACCAGTCTAGGTAATATGAGCAAATACATTGTAGGAAGAATAGAAGTAGAGATGTCCAGAAACTCATGGACAAAATTTAAGAAACAAACATATAGGCTCAGATGGACAGGGGCAGAGTTACAGAATGGAAGGAGCACTAGATTTCAGGTCATAGCATCTGGATTTGAACCTCTGGCTCTTAGTTAACTGATCTGTAAAGGGGTCAGATTAGATCCCTTTTTTAAAGAGAGAAAAATTATAAAAATTATCCCTAAATCTATGCTCCTCTATACAGTTGCACAGAATATGGGTAACAAGCAGAGTGAAGTAGAAAACTGACCATAAGAGAAACAGATTTGACATTCATATCAGTGGAGGTTGTTTTTCACCAACCATGAGTAGAATATGGCTGTGGAAAGGTATAATTTATTACATGGGGTGGATTAAAGCTAAAAAAGGTGGGAAAGATAGAGGTGTAGTGACACAGGTATATATTCCTTGCTAGTGGGAGAGAGAGTTTCAGTAAGGCTAAAAAGCTGATTGGGTATCCATGTTAAGCCTGGTGAAGCCTGGCACCAATGTGATGAGCCTGAGGAAGGCAGGGAGGGTAACAGTCTACATAAAGATAGGTAAACCATTCCAGGTTGTAGCCAGCCAAAGGTTCTATACTGATTAGCTGTGAGATTAGGCCCATGAGTGACCACTGAATATCCAACTTGGGTGAAATAGGGAGATTTAGCCATAAATAGGTCCAGGTAGCATTGTGTGAGGAAGTATGATGAGCTTTTGAGTAACCATCAGTGGAAGCAGAAGCAGTGTTGGATGTGTGCTACCTGAACAGGAGAATGAAAAGTGAGGGGCTGAAGGAACTAGGTCACAAGCCTCATACAAATGTATTATATAGTGTTCATTAGGGGCTTCATTTTTCTAGACACTTGCAGGAGTTCCCTGCCAAGAGAACAATAATTTCTTTGTCTACAGGTAGAAGAACCAATGAGAGAAATTTCTGTTGTGAAATTCTAATCAAGAGAGAGGACCTATACATAAGTGAACTTTATGGGAAAGTTAACTCTTAGTCATATTAGTGAGGTAAAAGAAGGAAAGGAAAACTAGTTTGACATTTCCAGTTGATAGTGCCCTCCCTAGTATCTAGCACAGTGCCTAGCAAATAGGAACTTAACATTTATTGAGTGACTAAATACATCCTAGATTTTGTGAAAGCATATTTTAAAGCTTTGAGGAAAAAGGAGTAGCAAGAACTAAAGGAAGTTCAGGAGGAATGAGAAGCTCTAAAGAATGAAATTCTGAAGACATTCCAATGAGGAGAAAAAAGAAGAGTCATTTAAATAAAAGAAATAGGCACATCAACTTATATTTTTTGCTGTAGGAAAGATAAAAAGCAAGGACAAGCAGAAGATAAATATCAAAGTGTGGCATAGTCATCTTAATATCAGCAGTGCTAATGCTCAGAATACTGAGGCTGCTGAGGAAGAAAAAGAACACTAAAAAGCTGTTTTATGTTTGTAGGAAAAAATAATTTTTAGTTTCTAAAAGATAATAGCTAACAGCACCTACTACATAGCACTGTTAGCCACTGTGCTAAATGCTTTATAATTATTTGATTCTCATAACCACTCTAGGAGATAGGTCCTTTAATCCCCATTTTACAGTTGAGGAAACTGAGACAAGTGACTTACCAAGGGTCACACAGCTAGTAAGTAAGTGTCTGAAGCTGAAAGGGTTCTTCCCGAATTGGCTCTCTTCGCTAGGCCAACTAGAGACTTTTTCTGAGAAAACTATTAGAATGTCTAGTCTTTTGCTTTGATCGTAATGTTCGTGTAGCCCAGTGCTTTTTTTTTTTGGAGGGCAATTGGGGTTAAGTTACTTGCCCAAAGTCACATGGCTAGTAAGTGTGTCAGGTGTCTGAGGTCGGATTTGAACTCAGGTCCTCCTGACACCAGGGCCCATGCTCTATTCACTGCGCCACCTAGCTGCCCCTAACCGAGTGCTTCTTAAATTTTTTTACTCTTGTAAGGTCAGTTGTTTTTGTTATAATACTTTAATGTCAGTTAATGAGCCAATAAACATTACTTACTGTGCTAAGTGATACAGATAAAAGTCCCTGTCCTCGAAGAGTTTATAATCTAATGGGGAAAGACCACACACGAAAGGAAGCAGTAAAGGGGAGGAAAGGAAAGCAAAGAGAAAATACCTAGCATGGAGAAGGTCAGAGAAGTGCAGTAGGGTGAGAAATGAAGAGATGGCTGGTCTGGGTTACTTTTCATACACAGAGGTTCTGAGAAATGCTCTCTACTCAGAGGAATAGAGTATTGAAAAGATATGAGTACAAGGGTTGCTGTGATCTTGCAGGATGAAGTTCTTGGGTGGATATGATGGAAAAGTCCAGTGGAGTACAGTTGGGTGGGAAATTTAGTTTTTTTTTTTACTTTGCTTTCATATTTCCTATATAATGAAGTCATTGGCTTGTGTTTGGTTGATCCCTATTTTCAGGGAATTTGTTGTTTGGGCTAGGTTTTATACCTAGAACCAAGCTATTCCCAGTTCTTTCATAGCTTTCATTTCTTTTCCCAATTTTTCCTCAAGCTCTCCTTTCACTGACAAAAAAATTTTTTTTTCAATTATCCATCTTTTCCAGGAATTCTAGTTGAATTTGTGGCCATACTGTTTTTCTCTGAGGTTTTGCTTTTAGAGTCATTCTTTTCTACATTTGTGTCTCAAGCATCTCTGCAACCATAATTAGTTCTTTATGGTAAAATTCTTTTTTGGTTTGCTCCTTCTTCCTTTGTACCTGATATTGGGGCTGGAGTATGCTTCTGGAAGGAAGGGCTAGACTGATCCTGTTACTGCTTTCTTAATGTATTACATGTTGTATTATTGCTGAATCTCAGGGAGAGGCTATGACCCTGCAAACTTTGAGTGCTCCCAAGGTGGTATGATTCAAGGTAAAGTCTGATTGTTGTCCCCCTGGTCTGAGTTCTGCAAGTTTCTGACTCGGGTTTGCGTCTAATCATCAGACTGCTGCCAGATTTGGCCACAGTCAGCCAGTGGGGAAGCTCTGCTAGTTCAGAGTGATAGAACTGTGGGCTTCCCTTTGGCCTGGGGTTCTTGCCCCAGTTATTTCTATGCAAGCTTCAGCCTGGGCTAGAAGCTAGAACTATGACCCTTGCTCTTCTCTTAGTAACTAAGTCTCACTGATGCTACTTTTTTCTGAACCTGCTCCTTTCTTGGTACATGGCCCCAGGGCTGTACTAGAGTGGAGGGGATGGTAGTGGGGGTAGACACAGGTCTTCTCTTCAGTCTACCCTGGATATGTGACTGGCACTGGGTAGTAGATGACAAAGTTGCCAGTGGCACTTGTCCCCAAGTGCCCTCATGTGGGACCTCTGCTTGACCCTGGTGTGCAGCTTGTTCCTGATCCCCTGCAGACCTCTCTGTCTCCTTATACCAACTTGGCTAGAAAAATGTCTCACTGTGATTTTTTTTCTTGGATTTCCCTGTTAGAATTCATTTTCTAGATCTGTTTTGTAGGAGCTTTGGGGAGGAACTTTGTCCTGCTTCCTGCTATATTCTTCCGTCTTGGGCTTACCTACAAAAAGCTTTTTAAACACTAACTTCTGTTTTTATATATATCATCCCTGCAAAACTGATACTTCAAGCAAGTCTAAAAATTCACGGTAGTGTTTTGAGAAAATCAAATTGATTTTGATTCATTTTTTAATAGATTCTATTCTGTATCAGCGGGAACATTTTGTATAATTACCTAAGTCACATTCCTTTGTCTTTATGTTCAGTTCAGAAGTGTAAAAGTTCAGCTCTCTTGTAAATCACTTTTAATTAAAGAAAACACGTTATTTCTATACTACCAGCTGTCCTTGAACAACTAGAGAAAATCTATTATCTCTCAACCACTAGTTGTTCTTGCACAATAAAAGGAAAATGTGTTACCTATATACCACTATTTCAGGGTTGGAAAACCTGTGGCCTTGAGATGGAGTCCCTTAGGTTCTCAAGTGAACTTTGATGGAATCCAAACTTTATAGAGCAAAGAGTCCATCAAAAGGCTGTACTTGAGGACTGAGGGGGCACCATCAGGCTGAAGGTTCTTCTCCCCTGCACTAGTTATTCTTGTAGGATCCAGGTCATCAATTTCCTGGCAACAGGATAGGAGGGGTTGTTGCTAGCCACATTCCTGATGTATGTCCAATCATGTTGTCCCTCGTACCCGTGATGTTTCAGACCTTGTAAACAATCATTTTGTTTTCCCTATCTGTGATGCTATAGGCTTTGTAACCAATCATATTGTTTTCCCCATCTATGATGCTGCCTTCTGATTTTTGGATACTCTTCTTTTTGTCAATTAAAAGTGATTTGTCAGTCCTCACTTGAAATCTTTTGGCTTGTTGAAGAGCTGAGAGATCTCTTTTATTGGTAATTGCTAGCCTTACCAATAAATTGATTGTGCTTAGAGCTTTGTGTCTCAGTCTACCTAATTTTTAATCACGACAGTTTCACTTCCATGATCTTCTATCTTTGCAAAAAAAGATAGGGAGGTACATTTTCCCAAATTGGGAATTTTGTAGAGGGGATTCTTGTTCAGAAACAAATTGGATTAGATAGCCTCTGAGGTCCCTTTTAACTCTTGAGATTCTGTGATTATCATTCTACAATTGGGTTTGGGCTTGTTTGTTTTTTTTAATGTCTCTCTATAGATTCTCCATAGAGCATCTGTACACTGGAGATCTTTCTCTGATTATCTTAATATTTCAGGGGTGGTAGTATAATACTAGAGTTTCCATTTACTATCTTTTCACTATATGATCAGCTTACATCCTTTCAGAGTCATGTTCCTTGTATGTTAATTCTTGTATATAAGAAGACATAATTTTTTCTCACAATATGAGATCATTGTAAGAATATTAGTATCTAAAGATTCCAGGCTTTTGCAAGTCTTGGGATTATTAAAAATGTTTAATTTCTAAAATCCGATGCGGCCAATCTCTTGTCTTTCAATTCTGGACCCAGCTCAATGAAGTTGGCTACTTGCCTGCCTGCCTGCCCATCTGTCCATTACTGATTGTGATGGATTAACTCATTTGCATGTTGTAAGCTAAAAAATATGCATTCATCATCTACTTTTTTTTTCTGATGTGAATAATCTCTTTCCAATAAGTGTAGATTTAATTGAGGAGGTACAGAGTTTGAGGCAGTTAAAAAAGCAACAAAATACAGTCTAAAGAGTACTAGACTTGGACTCAAAAGACCTGGATTCATTTCCTAACTGTACCATTTATTGTTATTAGCCTTGTGACTTTGGACAAGCCATTTTTACCTCTCTGAGCCACAGTTTCCTTATCTGTAAAATAATAAAAAGAATATGCTGAAAGTAATTTACAAAATTAGATAAATGTTTCTTGTGACTTTCTTACATTTCCTATGCTTTCAGTCAAAAGCAGATTTTCCTAACATAAAGGATTAGTACAGTTGTTAAGTTATACAATGGGTTTGAGTAAGGTTGAATTTAGAAATGGGAGACAAATATTTTAAATCGAAGGGTTGGTGATGTACAGTCTTTATGTACATTTTTAAAAAACTTTTATTTATTTTAGTTTACATCATTCATTTCCACGAGATTTTGAGTTACGAATTTTCTCCCTGTCTTTCCCCTACCCACTACCCCAAAACAGCCATCCCATTGTATAACCCCTCCCTCTAACCTATTCTTTCCTATGTCCTCCCCGATCACCCCTCTGACTTTCCGGTAGGGCAAGATGGATCTCCCTACCACAGTGCCTGTGTATCTTAAGTCCCAGTTGGATGTAGTTATTAATAATAATAATAATAATAATAATAATAATGGTGTGTGTGTATATATATATATATATATATATATATACATATATATTTTTAACATTTGA